>JASTWQ010000148.1:0-490899 GCA_035220615.1 Leptothorax acervorum | reverse complement strand
TTCTGGCCACTCTCTATGACAAGTCGCGTTACGTGGTGCATTATCGAAATTTGCAGCAATGCGTGCCAATACGGGTTGCGCGTAACGAAGATTTATCGTGTGTTGCAATTCGCGCAATCTCGGTGGCTTAGCAGTTATATAGAGCTTAACACGTATTTAGAACTCTCGCGAATAACGAGTTTGAGAGAAATATGTACAAATTAATGAACAACGCGGTATTCGGGAAAACAATGGAGAACGTGCGCGAGCATGTCGATGTGCGTCTCGTCACGCGCTGGGACGGGTTATACGGCGCTGAGCAATGATCGCTAAGCCGAATTTTCACAGTAGAAGCGTTTTCTCGGAGGATTTGATGGCCGTCGAGCTACGCAGGCTCGAGGTGAAATACAACAAGCCGATCTACGTGGGCATGTGCATTCTAGAGATATCTAAGATGCTCGTGTATGATTTTCATTACAATTATATGGTACCGTTGTATCGCGATAGGTGTAAACTAATGTACACGGACACCGATAGCTTGATATATCATCTACAATGCAACGATGCGTACGAGAATATCATGCGTGATATCGCGAGATTTGATACGAGTGACTATCCCGAGGGCAATGTGTACGGTATGCCGCGCGCGAACAAGAAAATACCCGGTCTGATGAAAGATGAAAACAACGGTGCGATAATGACTGAGTTCGTAGGGCTCAGAGCGAAGATGTACGCTCTGAAGGTGATTGGTAAAGACGACACTAAGAGGATAAAGGGTGTAAAGAGGAACGTGGTTGCGAGAATGATAACGTTCGACGATTACAAGCGGTGTCTGTTCAACTTGACGGAGCAGTCGCGACGTCAGTCGTGCTTGCGCTCGAAGCTGCACGAGGTGTACACGGTGTCCGAGTTGAAGCTAGCTCTTAGTCCCTACGACGATAAACGATGCGTTGAACCCGATTCTTTCGACACTCTACCGTGGGGACATTACGGAATATCAGTGAGGGAAAATGGAGGGGGATCGCGCAAAGAATAAACGCGCGAGATACTTTCTTATATACATATAATATATTTTTCATTGTTTGTTTTATTATCACATTAGTTTTTTTTATTTAATTTTTTTCTTTTGTTTTTTTCTCTTTTCATAGTATATTTTTTTTTATAATCCTTGGTGGAAGAAGAATTTTTAATGCGTTGTAATATAGAAAAAAAATGTATTGTAACAAAAAAATGTTGAGATAGGCTCGGAAGACAAAGAACCAAAGAAGGTATTTTTTTTTTAGATAAAGCGTGGTGTAGCTTTTATCTTTAATCATGAATTTTTATTTTTTATTTGTTTTTCTCAAGCTCTACGCGACTGTGTACGATAAGAAGCGTTACGTCATACACTATTGCAATTTTCAAAATGCATGCGTCATGGTCTTCGCGTTACAAAAGATACGTGACGTATTGCAATTCGCTCAGTCCCTTATGGCTTTGCGATTACATCGAATTAGGAACTTTTTTTATTTTTTCTTTGGTGAATGTTTCCCGAGTCTAATTTGTCTCAATAAATTTTAATAAAATCATCTCCCTGGGGTACAAACGTCTTTTGTGACAAAATTTGTTTTTTCACAATCAACTTTTGTACCCCAGCGAGATGGTTTATGTTTCCAAGGGGTTATTTGTCTCGTTGTCTCGCGTGTAATAACAGTCGAATGCGCAGAATGTACATTATATATTTTCATAAAGTGACATTTTATAGAATTGTAGAATTTTTTGCCAAAAAAAGATTTATATAACATTAACATAATGTAAGAATAAATGGAGTGCGGTATTGTTCTTGCGCTTATTACATAAAGGCAGGAATTAGTTTTTGGAAAAAATGCATGTATAATATATCGGCGCAAGTGAGAGAGAAAAAAAAGAATATTTGTATATCGCAATATGTACACGATTTTATTCTATAAAAAAAATATATATAACAGTATAAAATATATTATAATACAGCTGTCTTATTTATCCAGGAATTGTGCGAACTGTCCATTCCCAGCCATTTCACGTACACTTGGTTACCCTGTTTGCGCAGCACTTTTTCCACGAGGTAGACATCGGGATTGGATACTCGGAGCAACTCGTACTCGTAGAATCCTCCGGCTATCGTTTCTCCACGGTAATCTTTTAGCAGATACGTCACAGGATTGGTCCGTTGTACCTTGGCGACGCGAAAGATCTCGGTGGTCCAGTTTGGAGTGTAGCCCTTCTCGAATATCGTCTTGAATTTGCTTATGCGTACCGGATCGTTTACTTTGAATTTCGCCGGGCCGGCGATTTTCGTGCGACTGTACACCGTGGATAGAAGTCTCTCGGCGACAGCGGGTGTCACGTCCACTGGTCGCATTCCGATCGTTCGATGCCGATGGTGGTTGTAATTCGACAGCAGACTCGGTAATGCGTTGACCCATTCGTACGTTCCGTTAAGCGTGAAGAGTTTCCACATGTTCTCTTTGAGTGTGCGATTGAATCTCTCCACTACTGACGCTTTCATCACTGAGTACGTTGAGTAATGATTGACGTCGCGTTTTTTTAGAATCTCACGTACGTCGGTGTTGTAGAACTCCTTTCCTTCGTCCGTTTGCAGATTTTTCGGGAATCGCGTGCTCTCGCGAAATATCTTGGACAGCGCCGCGGCCATCTCCTTTCCACTCTTACTCTTGAGCGGTAACACCCATGCGAATTTGCTCAGCACGTCGATGACCGTTAATATGCAGTTGTAGCCTTTGTTTTGCCGCGCATAGGGACGCATCTCCACCACGTCGGCCTGCCACAGATTGTCATAGCCGCGCACTACGACGCGACGCCGTGGAAAGTTTTTTTCGAGCCGGCGCGTGCAGTTCCTTCACGAGTTTTCGTTTCTCGACGCTCATTATCACGCTCTACGTCGAGGAGGAAGAGCTCTTCTTGCCAGAGTCGAGAAGACTGACAATTTGTTTAGTCTTGCCTGTTCCACTTCGCGATCGCTCGTCACCTTTTTGAACTCGCGGGCGTTTGCGAATGTCCTCTGTTAGCTTGCGAATGTCCTCCGATTGCTTGCGAATGGCGTCTTTAATTTTTTTCACTGTCTCGTCGAATAATTCTTGCGTCACCGTTTTTTCGTTCAATTCTCTGACGTCGTTTTGGACTTTTTGTAATGTATCTCGTAATTCGTTCAATTTGTCGGTCACGGTTTTATCCATTTCGTTCTTCACCGTTGAGAGCGAGCTCGCGGTGTTCTCGCGAAACTTTTCGATATCGTTTCGCAGATCTCGAAGCGCCAGCTCGACGTAGCTCCTGTTCGTCGCGTCGGTGTCAACCTCCGGTGCGGCTAGACGTCGTATCTTGCGCTCCCTCGCGTCGTAGGAATCGTCGTTTAGACAGAGCGCGTTGTCGCGCACGTAGCTTCGTAGAGATCCGATTGACGATGATCGCGACTTTCCGTCGTCTTTATCCAGAGACATTCCAAACTTGTTCACCGACATCGAAAATCGTACTGCCGTTGTGTTCGACGTGGCGCTTCAATTTATAACCAATTCCGGCGAAGCTCCTCGATTATCGATACGATCTCATTGTCGTGAGCGGTGTTGCCAGCTCGATGCGAGGCGTCGAGCAAACGAAGACGATTTACCAATTCGTTGGGATCGTCCCAATGAACGTAATCTATCTTGTTGTGATTCAATCTCATGGTCGACGGTAGATTGATCACGCCGGCGCCCTTTCTAGAGCTGCCGATTCTGGCGCGGGTCACGAGTGGAGCGATTATGTCTACGTACTTGTGCCCCTTGTTACCCTTGATAGGATTCTCAGCTTTATGACCGCGTTTATGAGCGTTCGTCGCCACCAGTATACTTCTATATTTGTGTAGGTCATCCTTGGTGTAGATTGCGTCATCGGGGTGTCTCTTAAAGATCAATTCGTACAAGCCGGGCGTGCCCTTGTATGTCACTCCGTCCACGATTACGGAATCGTTCGCGAGCATTTCGAATCGTTTGTCGCCGAGCATCGGGCCATCGTTCGTGAAGTACACGCCGTAAACGTGATCAATCGTGTCCCCGCCGAAGAAAAGAGCGTCCACGTATTTCTTTCCCAAGGGTCCTAAATTACTCTTTCGCAAATCCTCGCGTCCCTCCGGCGTTTGCAGAGCCTCTCTGATGGAAGTTTCGAGAGAAGGTTGCGGCGATTGGAAGACGTCTTCATCCCTCAGCGACAACTTTCGCGGTTCCAGAGGCCTGCTGGATCGAATTGCGAGCGTGTCCGAAGCGATGCTCGACAACCTTCGCGGTTCCAGAGGCGTGGAACGAATCGCGAGCATGTCTGACGTGGTGCTCGATCGTTTCTTTTTAAGCTTAGTTTCCTGCGCGATTTCTCCATTGTCGTCACTATCCTCGTGCTTTTTTTTAACGACGATACCTTTTGAGTCGTCGTCAGCCTCGGGCTCGCCTCCACGTTCGGCGATCTGCTTCAGTGGATCGATGATCGGCTTGAATTGCCTTTCGAGAGCGATATCGCTCTCTATCTTGCCGGTTTTCAACGCTCTATATTTTCTGCGAATCGAGCCGCGCGTCTTGGCGATCTCTTTCGCGGTTCTCTCCCGCTCGGCGGTGTCCTTTGAGGTTATTTTTGCGCTGCTCATTGTTACCGACTGATTGATCTACAGCACGGCGAAGTCGTTGAAGCCACGTCTGTATCTGCCGTTGCGTAGCGCGCTATCATTGTCTATTACCAGGAAGCCATATTTGCGTTGCCAACATTCGCGACATAATGCGCAAAATTCTTCATACGGCATATCGGTGTTCACGTGATCGTTGTACACGTGTTTCAAATTGGTACCGTCCTGTCTGAATAGGATTAGCAGATTTGCGTTGTCGCGTATGAGATGTTTCGGTATCTTGGCGTACGTCTGACAGAGATAGAAACAATCAACATCCGAATGTCGACCCATTGCAAAGTATTCTTTGATCGCGTCCTGTCGGTCGCAGATCACGTCGTCGAACACGAATATCGAATCGGGTAGGGCCTCGTTCGGTGGTATAACGTCACGATTTTCGGTGAACGCATGATAACCGATCTCGTCTATCGATTCGAGTAGCTTTTCGAGATATCGATACTTTGGCTGCTGCAAGGATTTCGAGTACACGTACACGTTCTCGAAACGCACCCCGTTTGGACTCTCTAGCAAACTCATTAGAACGTTCGTCTTGCAATTGGAGGGACCACAAATGATGCAGCGTATCGCGCTCGGTAACAGCGGGCCGTGTCGTTGCGCTTCTCGAACCGCTCCGTTCGATGTCACTCGCGTTTTGCGGTCGAGATTTGACACTCCTATTGTCAGCGGCTGTCGTACGAATCTCATTTGTCCGTATCACGCGCGTGCGTGCACACCTGTTTTTTTTTTTTACACTTGTACCGTGAATTGCCTATCGATTCGCGCGACAATCGCGATGTTTATCCTGTTGACGGATAAGCACGATATTTTCCAACTGACCGCCGAACAGTTGCAGTACTTGCCGAAGATCGTTCTGCTGCGCGACTTTTCCGATTGTGTTGAACGACTGTGGAGCAAACTACCGAATCATCTGAGAGCGGATCCCGAGGTGCACAGTTGCCGCGTGTGCCTGGAACATTACAATCGACCGTGGCATCAGTCACACATAGACGGTCCACCGCCACTCATCAAGGATTGCGTTGGATGTCGCGCGCAACGCACAGTAGCGGTATCGGCGGTGGATTGTTAAACAAGACGATAAATGCTCTTCCTTTCGAGCTACATGTACCCGGTTATCAGTTTTGCGGACCCGGTACTCGTCTCGCGAAGCGGCTAGCGCGCGGAGATCGAGGTGTAAATCCGTTGGACGCGGCGTGTCGCGAGCACGACATCGCTTATTCGCGAAGCAACGATCTCGTTGATCGACACTCTGCTGATCTAGCGCTCGCTGAGAGCGCGCGCAAGCGCGTAACAGCGAGTGATTCGACTCTTGGCGAGAAAGCAGCTGCGACCGCCATATGGGCTGCCATGAAAGTAAAAACAAGGTTAGGTATGGGTATGAGCGCGCGAGGAACGAGGAAAAGGAGGACGAGGACCACGACGACGAGAAGGAGGAGGGTACTTCCCGCGGCGAAACGCGGAGGCTTTTTACCACTTTTACCGATGCTGGGAGCGCTCGGATCTTTGATCGGTGGAGCGGCCGGTGTAGCGAAAGCGGTGAACGACAGCAAGGCTGCTCGACGTCAACTTGAGGAATTGCAGCATCACAATCGAGCGACAGAAGGTCGTGGATTGTATCTCACGCCGTATAAACGTAGCGGTGGCGGCGCGAGGACGATCAGAAGAAAACCGTCGTCGTTAAGATGTAAAAAAAAAAAAATCTCGTGGACGGAAACGCTAACCGCACTTGATCTTCCGTTGTCTGGTCTTACGACGAACGAGCAATTGAGTCGCTCTGCGCGCCGTTTGCGCATACCTTTCTTCAGAGGCGTGTTTATGCGTGACGCGCTGCCAACGAAAGTGCGTAACGATGAGAGCGGTATTGTAAATCTCGACAACGCCGCTGGTCCGGGCACGCACTGGGTCGCCTACGCCAAGAGAGGAAACAATGCGATTTACTTCGACGGTTTTGGTAACCTTCGTCCACCGCGGGAACTTGTGCGATATCTCGGAAGCGAGGTGAATATCGTGTACAACTATCGTTCGTATCAGACGTTCGATCGAAGTATCTGCGGTCAGCTGTGTCTGCGGTTTCTTCGAGAGATCGATTGGAGACAATTTTCCTGAATAAGCGATCGTTCATTGTCATGTCATTGACACTTACGTTGACCGGGAGAAGTAGCGTTCTCGCGGCGAGCTATTTTCCCGCTCTGGATCTGAGCGACGGTGATTACGAGCTGGGTCTCGCGAATTTCGAAACGTACAACACGATACCGAACGTTAACTCTACGAACAATAAATTTTATTTCGACCAAAACGACGAGACAATTACGATTCCCGAGGGATCGTATGAACTGCGTGCCATAGGCAGATATCTGAGAGCCGCTATTCTCCGCAAGCGACAGGTGTTTATCGGTGCGGAACCGTCGACGGTTACGCACGACGTGTACCCGAGCGTGGATGACGACGACCAGGATTACATATATGATAACGAGGAAGAGAAGGGGGATGAACGTTCGATAATTCTTCGCGCCAACGAGAACACCATGAGAAGTGAGATTAAGTGCGCCTACAGAGTAAACTTTACCAAACCGAACAATATCGGTTCTTTGCTAGGTTTTTCGACGAATCGCGTACTCAAGCCGAACATGTGGTACGCGTCCGACGAGCCGACGAAGATAATGGACGTAAACATCATTCGCGTGGAATGCAATCTTACCATGGGGGCTTACAGCAACGGTATGCTGGTGCACACGATACACGAATTTGCGCCGAACGTTCCACCGGGATATAAACTGTCGGAGACGCCGACGCAGATCATTTATCTTCCGATCATCGCGCGGAGTGTTACTGACATAACGGTGCGCGTGGTGGATCAGAACGGGCGACCGATCGATTTTCGTGGCGAGGAGATAACGGTTCGACTGCATGTGCGACGCAGAGGTTAGATATATGGGTGTGTGAAAGATGCTCGTTCTGAACGAGTTGTCCGCGAGAGAAAGTAAGAGCGCATCTGCTGTCGCTGTCGTTGAGCCACCAACGTTATCGTTTGGCGCGCGGAGCGAGAGGAAGAGGTGGTGGAAAAAGAGGAACGAGCTAAGCGTAGAGAACGTTGCTTTTCTGCGATCCTTGGGATTCGTTGTGCGAAACAATCGTCATGGTTGACATCCTGAGCATCGGTGGTGAGCCAATTTTCGACGAGCGCATTGTCAAGATTGAAACACACGTATAATCCGTACGCCAACACTACGCTCGGATACAGCGACGAGATACGCATACCGATACAACAGCAGGATCTGTACACGTTAACCTGCAAAAGTTTTCTCTACGTTGAGGGGACGCTTTCCGACGATATTGCGGAAATTACCTCGGAGACGCGAATGGATAACAACTGCGTGGCGTTTATGTTCGATGAGATTCGATATGAGCTCAATGGCGTCGAGATTGACAAGAACAGAAACGTTGGAATAACGAGCTCAATTAAGAACTTCGTGTCGCTGACCGCCGAGAGAGGCAAAAAACTGCAGAACGCTGGATGGAACCTTGGACCGAGACCCAAAATTGGCGAGTTCAACTTTTGCGTACCTCTTGACACGCTTCTCGGTTTTTGCGAGGATTATAGGCGCGTGGTGATAAACGCGCGACACGAACTTATTCTCATACGTTCGCGGAACGACGCTAATTGCATCGTGACGACGCCGGATCATAACAAGGATCCAAAGATCACTTTGTCGAAGCTGCAATGGAGAATGCCACACGTGATGTTGAACGATGTAAATAAATTGTCCCTTTTGCGAACGTTGGACAGCAGACGTTATCTGAGCATGGGTTTTCGCTCGTGGGATCTGTATGAGTACCCTCTGCTGCAGACCACGGTCAAGCATTCGTGGGCCGTGAAAGCCGCGACGCAGCTGGAGAAACCGAGATACGTCATTTTCGCGCTGCAAACTGGAATAATTAACAACATATTTAAAAATGCCTCCGCTTTTGACAGCGGTAATCTTACGAATGTTAAGTTGTATCTCAATTCTGATTTTTATCCCTACGACGATATGAATTTGGATTTTGATAATCGTAGAATCGCTATACTGTATGACATGTATGGGAAATTTCGAAAGTCTTATTACGGAAGCGGAAGCGATGAGGTACTCCTCACGCTGACCTGTTCAAGGAATGGGGCCCGTTCGTGGTGATGGATTGTTCACGTCAGAACGAATCGATAAAAAGCGCGACCGTGGATGTTCGTATAGAGTTTGAGTGTAAACGCAATATAGAACCTAATACAACGGCCTACTGTCTTATTATTCACGACCGTGTGGTGGAATATAATCCGCTGACTAACATCGTGCGCAAGATTGTGTAGCGACAGTAAATTCATTTATCATTTGCTCATGAGATGTATTGACATTCGCTGATTTTGCTGATTTTATAAGGATTTATCGTTGCGGAAAGAAGTTTGTGGCTAAAGAGGCTGCTTTATTATTCATGACCTTGCAGTGGAATTCATATATAATTCGCAGACTAATATTGTGCGCAAGATTCTGTAGCGACAGTAAATTCATGTCAAGTTTGCGGTTAAAGAGGCTGCTTTATTATTCATTATCTTGCAGTGGAATATGTATATATAATTCGAGTAAATTCATTTTTTTTTATCAGTCGTTCACGAGATCGTAACTATGTCGGACGTACCAACATTCGTGAATCTACAGGGATTCATTGTTAGTGAAAAGTTTGTAGTCAAAGAGGTTGCGGTCTTGAGAAAAGGGACCGTGCTTACATACCATGTTTTTTATCCACCGAGGGTATGGCACATCATGACGACGAAGGAAAAAAGTCAAGCGAAGTGGCTGACGCGGAATCACCACGGTCTTGGATGGAACGACGGCGACACGGAGTACTGTCACGCTAAGAGCATCATCCGAGAGGCTGTGTACGGAAAACTTGTTGAGGAAGATTCTTCTTCAGATTCCGCTTCTGCTTCCGCTTCCTCTTCCGTCTCGATTGTGTACGTGAAGGGAGATGAGAAGAAGAAATGGCTGAGAGACCTCATCGGTGACACGTCCGACGTTGATGTTACGATCGAGACGATCGATGCCGATTACGAGGACATCGGTAGGCTGCGAACGCTGACCGCGGTCAGGCCTTTTCGCTGCCATCGTCACGTGAGGAACTGCGCGATGGAGAATGTGATAAAGGTACATGAATGGTGGACCGAACGGCAGGAGCGAGTGAAGCACCTGTGATTCCGACAGGATGCGAGATCTCAGACAATGAGAAGAAAACCTTATATTGTATAAATTTGGTGAAAGTAAAAAAAACTGTTTTTAACACATATGTTTTAGTGTTAGTGTTTATTTATTTTTTATCCCAGCTCGTTCGTGTAGCGACGATTAGTAATTTATTGCGGTGCGAATGAACCGTGCGTGCTTTTTTTCCTCTTTCCTTGTTCGTTTTATTTATAACCACGATTATTAATTTATCGCGATGTGACTGAACCTTGCGTGCCTTTTTTCCTCAAACGTCTCGTGAATTGTTTTTCCTCGTTTTGTTTTATTTATTTCCTCTCCGAAACGTTTCACGAGTCTTTTCTTCGTTTTTACTCCTTTTTAATAAAAAAAAATAATCTTTTTCTAAATCTAGATCGTTAGCGACAACATCCTCCCCTCCCTATCCGTCTAATCGATGGTGCCCAGATTGTAACGTTTATCGTCTCTCGGTATTTGTTTTATATGTATATTAGCGACGATTAGTATTGTAATTTATTTGAGATGCAAATGAACCGTGTCTTTTCCTCTTTCCTTGTTCGTTTTATTTATAGCGACGACTATTAATTTATCGCGATGTGACTGAACCTTGCGTGCTTTTTTTTCCTCAAACGTCTCGTGAATTGATTTTCCTCCTTTGTTGTTTATTTATTTTTTTTCCGAAACGTTTTCACGAGATTTCTTCTTCGTTTTACTCCTATTAAGAAAAAAATATTTCCCTAAACATTTAGATCGTTGGCGACAACAGCCTCCCCCCCCCCCCTTCCGCGGCCGTCTAATCGATGGTGTCCAATTACGTTTGAATCGCGATCAGACGCTTATCGTCTCTCGGTTGTGAGTGAGTCACCTCGCTTTTTCTTTGTTCTCTCAACTTCTCGATAATGTTGTTCTGGCGCATCGTTATCCTCGCGATTTACGTCGTTGCGGTGAACTGCGAATTTAACGCTAGTGATACTAAAGCGGTGGTCCATTATTTGAAAAAATATGGCTATTTGCAGGAGAATGCGCAAAAGTTTTCAGCAGGCGACGATACGACTGCGGCTATGAAACGTGCTATCGTGTGGTTTCAGAGATATTATAATTTGCCCGGCAACGGTGAATTGAATGAGCCTACCCTGCAATTGATGAACACACCCCGCTGCGGTGTCGAGGACATGTCGGAGCGCTTGATTGGTCCACTCTCGCAAAAATGGCCTAAAACATATCTCACGTGGAACTTTCACGGGGCGACGGGGGATCAACTGACAACAGCTCAAGCCGCGTTCGATCTATGGGCGGCGAATTCGTCGTTGACGTTCGCGCGTGATATACAGAATCCAAACATTCTGATATCATTTCGCGATGGCTTTCACCCGTTTCTCATTCCCCGATATGGAATGTGTTCGGATTCGATGGACGGCCCCAACGGAGTAGTCGCTCACGCGTATTTCCCTACTGGAGATAAAGACTATGTCTCGGAGATACACATGGACAACGCGGAACGATGGCACATAACTCTGGACAAGAATCCTCCGGGAACTTACCATATGCTTCAAACGCTCACGCACGAGATCGGTCACGCTCTAGGATTAAGGCATAGTCCCAACGGGGATTCAGTGATGTTTGCATTCGTGCCAAAGAAATCTTTTCCCACCAAATTAAGCTATGAGGATATTCTTACCATCCAACATCTTTATGGTCATAGCGTTTACTTTCCGGTTTCCATACCGATTACGACAACGATCGCGCCGATGACCACAACTACGAGGGCGACGACTACGAGGGCGACGACTACGAGAGCGACGACGGCAGCCACCACGATCGCGACTGATACGAAATTTTCGAAAGACGACGTCGGGACGGATCTGTGCGCCTTACAACGTGTGGATCACGTGTTGGTATTTAACAGTCGAATTTATGTCGTGCGTAAGCGACACGTATGGTCGATCGATGTAAATGGAAAGACCTACAGGAAACCGTTTTTGTTGACGAATTATATTAATTATCTCCCCGTAAATTTCACACTTTCGGCTGCCTATCAAGCACCGTCGGGCGATCTCGTGCTGTTTGTGGACAATAAGGTATACCTGGTGAATTATCCGAGTTTAGCGCTGGTACCAACCTGGCCGCGATATCTCTCCGAGCTTGGATTTCCATCGAACGCGAGAATCAACGCCGCGGTGAATACCAACCGAGGACGAACCTTCGTGATATACGACGATCAGTTTGCGGCCGAGATGAACGAGTGTTCGATGAAAGCCTCCCAATATTTCTCGATTCAAGCGATATTTCCCGGAATACCGTCCGGTATTTCAACGGCCTTCCGATTTATCGATGGGAATCTGTACTTTTTCAGCAAACGACAATTCTACAAATTTAACGAATTTACGAAAGCTGTAACAACCATCGGCGGATTTGAACCGGAGATGCTCGGTGTGACTTGTCCGAGGGACGGGCTGTTGCTAGAGCTGCGAAATCTCCTGAGTCGATTCGTTCTAATTGACGCACTGATGAGTAACCGTGACGATACTCTCGATGATATTGAAGAGGAAAAGAGCGAGTCGACGGTGTAAAAAACAAGTATTATAAATTATCATACAATTATCCGGAGAGTCCGAGGATGTTGAAGAGGAAAAGAGCGAGTCGACGGTGTAAAGAAGTATTGTAAATTATCATAAAATTATCCGGAGAGGGGAATGACGTGTTTCTTTTAAGTCGACACCCTGTCACACGAGCGTTTATTCTTGTGCGGTCCACCTACCGCGCGCAAACGATCAGACGCATAGAAAGATACGCTGAGAAAAGAGAGAGAGAGAGATGTATTCGACATTGCGCGCTCATCAGCAGCAGGAGCAGCATTTCGATAAATCACCGCCGTCACCGCCGTCACCGCAGCCACCGCAGCCACTGTTGCCGGTCATGCTAACGCAACCATCGCCGCCGCTGCAACATCACTTTGACGACGATCGTGAGAACGCTATCTGCGACGATGGAACAAATTGGAAAAAAAAAAGAAGGAACGACGAGCGATCGGTGACGACGACGCTGCCGCCGAATATTGAGCATGTCTATCCAACTTCGAGCAACAGCGGCAATAACAGTGAAAGAAACGCGTAAGTTGACATTGACACCGACTAGCGTATCCCGCCAAGTATGTAGGTATTTATACACATTGTATTTTACAGATATGACAACGGCAACCGCGCGACAAAATGGATAGCCAATATCGCGCGTTATCGTATCCGTATCTTGGGAAGGAGATACTCGTTGACCAAAACGTTCTACAAATTCATAGACGTCGGTATCGCCGTTAGATTTCCGTCTTGCGTGGACATCATCATAGGGGATTATCATGGCAAGGAGATCAATCTCTCGCCCGACGCATGGAGTCGACTCATGGATGAAAAACACGCCATAATGTCGCACCTGCGGCGCAGCAGCAGCGGCGGCGGTAGGTGCAACAACGACGACGAGAATACGCGCAATCAAGCCTCCAGAACCATCGTCGCAGCAGGTTTGACGTTACGATTTGGAAGACTCAACAGTTTGCCGATCCTGCGTCTGGACACGCTCAAGACTCGTATCGTCCTGTCGATGAATACCGTGCTCGCTATGTTCGACCTTGAGCACTGCATAAATTTTATAGCAGCTACGCTGTGCCAGATAACCGACAAGGTCGACGCGAAACTGTCCCGTTTTGTCGCTATCGCATCCATGGTTCCGGACCCTGCGAACGTGCCACGTGTGATACGCGAGAGCGAATTTTTTGATCGCACTGACATTGTCGACTGCGAGTTGATCGCTTTATGTTTTGGAATGGCTGAAAAGTTGTAATTCTCTCTCACCACTCCCCCCCGATACGAATAAACCTATCTAAAAAAAGCATTTCAATAAATAACAATTACACAATCTATACAATTCACATTTTTGATATTCTTTATTATTTTACCATTTTCCATTATGTGTACAGAGAGACATTCTTTTTTTTTTTACTCTAGGCTACAAATCTCATATCTGTGCGTATATGTATGTAGATAGATGTATTCCACCACCATCGCCGCCGCCCGATCTTCGACGACACGATCGATCTGTAACGCGAGCAACTGTATTAATTTTACGAAATTATTCACATATTCTCACATTATACGTACCTAAATGTCACCCTGACCGCCGTAGTAGTGAAGACTCTTAGTCTCTTTCACGATTGCCGGAATAGTCGACATATCCGTCG
Organism: Leptothorax acervorum; assembly: GCA_035220615.1. Classification (NCBI taxonomy): domain Eukaryota; kingdom Metazoa; phylum Arthropoda; class Insecta; order Hymenoptera; family Formicidae; genus Leptothorax; species Leptothorax acervorum. Next base: position 476,786 of record JASTWQ010000148.1, on the reverse strand, counting down.
CCACCTGATCCAATAATTCTCGCAACAATTGTCCCTTGCGGTCCGTCATCGAGGAGGAGATAAAGAATTGACTTCTCAGTTTCGCGTGCCTCCACCAGTGACGCTTGTCAACGTTTACTACGTCCTTGAAATCGTACAGGTTCAAGCGTACCAATTGATGTCCGCTCTCTCCGGGTGATCTCATAGTCTCCATTCGCCCATTATTTAATCTAGATACGTACTGCTGAATATATTTGACATGAAAATCGGGGGCCAGATCAAACAATGCGTCAAGTCCGCGTCCCTTGTCCACCTCTTCCTCCTTATCATCACTATCATTCCGCTTCTTTCTCTTTTTATCCTCTTTTTCCTCCGCCGTCGAGGTTATCGCCGTCGCTGTCGCTACCTCTTTCTCCTTCATCCTTTTCATGCGTAGATCCAATGGGGCGTCATCATTTTCGCAAACGTTTTCACCGTTGCCGTCGTTGCCGTCGTTGTCGTCACCGTTGTCGTCGTCGTCGTCGTCGTCGTCGTCCTCGTCGTCGTCGTCGTTGTTATTGTCGTGATTGGTCACGACGGGAACCTTGCGCGACGCGGAAATCTGCCTCGCCGCTCCGAGCGGTAAACTGGCGATATATGTTTTATAATGTATCACCAATTCGGTGTAAGTTTCCACATTCATAGTGTTCTTCGTAAAGCACTCGTAGATTGGATCAGGAATTTGGGCGCAAATAAATCTATGCATCTCATCGGCGGTACTAGTAGGGTTCAATGAGCCTTTGTCGAGCCACAACTGGTAGAGATCCTTCAGAGCTTTTCGCATGCCACGTGCATCGAAATTAGTTACCGTTTTCGAACTCTCAGCGGACTTCATCATACTCAAACTGACTAGTAATAATCTTAGGTTGCGCGTCGCTGTCCAAGAGGGATTCCATATGTTATACAATAAGTCAAGGAGGTTAAAATGAGTGCCGATTTCATTCGTTTTCTTCTTTTCCTGAGCAGTCGAAAACGGCGCTTCCATAAACAACATTACCTCCAAATCTTCCTGAGAGGGCTGAGATTCCACATTTTTCTTACCCATCTTGACGTACACTTGCGCGATTTTTTTTGAGAGAGAAAAACGGTACTTTGTGGTTCTCGATATTCCGACTTCTGACATCGAGCTGGTCTCGTCTCGCACTTATATATATGTACTTATATGTTTATGCATATATTACCGACTCTTGTCATAAGTAAAACCATTATGTAATTTTAAGGTGCGCCTAATTGTAAGTTTTTTATTCCTTCTCAAAACAGTCATCGCATAATGTATTTTTTTTTTTTCTAATCGCCGCGATCAAATGTTCTATTATTCGCATAAATGTTTCTCCAATCGACGGGATAAAACGTTCTATTTTTAATTGTTAGAGTGCGATTATCACAGAATGATCCGCGAAACGCTCGAGGCTTCGAGGTGTGCCAAACCGCGACGCTTTTATTTTAAGTTTTTAATTTCTTCCCCACATCATCGCGTAGTTTCCCACGAAACGCTCGAGGCTTCGAGGTGTGCCAAACCGCGACGCTTTTATTTTAAGTTTTTAATTTTTTCCCCACATTATCGCGTAGTTTCCCGCGAAACGCTCGAGGCTTCGAGGTGTGCCAAACCGCGACGCCGATGATGAAATCACAACACTCCCCCTTCCCACACAATTGTTATTCCTTTCAAACATTCGTCGCATAAATGTTTTTTTTCTAATTCCAAACGACGCTTTTATTTTAAGTTTTTAATTTCTTCCCCATGTCATCGCGTTTCCGCGAAACGCTCGTGGCTTCGAGGTGTGGCAAAACTTCGCGACGCCGATGATGTAATCACAACACTCCCCCGCACAAACTAGTATGGGCCGGTATTCATAGTAGGATCATATATTTTTGAAGACCGTCTTAAGTATTTTCTTACGATGTCATGAACCAATCACAGAGCCGTTACTTAAGACTATCTTGAAATACGTTTCGACTATGAATACTGACCCCTATGACTTTTTTTAAAGAATCGTAGGACATAAAAAATGCGATGGGCGCATTTGAAGTAACGCACGTTTTGTAGGTATACTAGGGGGGTTCTGCCCCACAGGGAATTTTGGCTTACATGCAACCTAATCCGGTATTCATAGTCAGATCTTATTTCAAGACCGTCTTAAGTAATGTCTTAAGATGCTAATACGGCTCTGTGATTGGTTTATAACATCTTAAGATTGTACTTACGACGGTCTTAATTCATATTTAAATCTTATTTCAAGACCGTCTTAAGTAATGTCTTACGACGCTAATACGGCTCTGTGATTGGTTCATAACATCTTACGATTGTGCTTAAGACAGTCTTATTGCGTGGCGTCATCTGTCGAGCCTACTGAACTAGCTCCACGCTTAATGCGTCGTGCGTGGCGTCATCTGTTGCACGATGCTGTCACTACGCGCTTCCCCCCTCTCACCGAGCCCCTGACGGCTGAGTTTAATCCCGTGCGAGGTAAATCCCGTCTTGGTCTGCTACTTGTGATTTACACTGATATCGGTGATGTTTCTGCTACTGCTGTAATTGCTTCGGCTTCTTGATTCAATAACATTCGATTTTGATACAAAAATACTAACATATTGACATTGTAAGGAAGCAATGATGTTCTTTTATACGTAACAATATTTCCAGCAGTGGAAAAGCAGCGTTCAGAGCTTACAGAAGTAGCAGGTATACAAAAATATTTTTTTGCAAGAAGTGCAATAGCCGGATATTTATTTTTTCTACTTTTCCACCATTCGTACGGATTTATATCAAATTTTAACAGTGGCTCAGCCAAGTACGCTTCCCATTGGTTCTCTACATTATTTATTTTATTGCCATTTTTTTTATACAAAAATTCCAAAGCAGTTTTTTTTTTACAAACTTCGCTTTCTGTATCCTGACATACAGTACTTTCTTTTAGCAACTCTTTAACCGCATCGCGAATAGCTACTTTGGCATCATGACTTTTATGATCGAGGTCCTTGTACCTAGGATCCAGCATGGAAGCAATCTGCCTTGTAGAAACAATATTAAGTTCGGAATTCCACTCTAAATCAAACCGCCGCTTTAAACTATCCGACAAAGTATTTTTAAAGACTTCAATCGTCTCAGAATCACTATCAAGAGGTATCATATGTTCTTGCAATAGTTTTTTCATAAGGGGCCGAACCGTGGATGCAGAAGCGTCTTCGCTATACAAAACTAAGGTTACCATTTGAACAGGCTCAAGGACTCTTGCAAGAATTTCCATAGCTATCCACTCTCTTTCTAAGATTTCAAGTTTTTCAGCAGCAGCGCCAGTTGTGATTTCCCGATCTGCTAAGACGTTCATCACTGGACTTCTGTTTTGAGTGAGTCTTTCAAGCATTAGAAATATCGAATTCCACCTTGTATTACAACTCTGCAAGAGTGTTAATACCGGCAAACCTAATTGCTTTTGTTTTTCCTTTAGGGCGTACTTTGCAACATTCGAATGCTTAAAGTGGCCCACTATTTTACTCGCTTTAGTAACTAAAAACTGAATATCCTCAGAATGAAGTGAGTTATTCACTGCTAGTTGCAGGCTGTGAGCAGCACACGTTACGTCAGATTTCTCCTGAACTTGCTCTATAGATCGTACGGCTTTGACCACATTTGCAGCATTATCAGTCACAATAGCTACAATTTTGTCATTTAATTTCCATTCTTCAAATATATTTTCCATTTTATTAGCGAGATTTTCTGATGTGTGGCGCTCATCCATTTCAGTTGTGTCAAGAGTAAAAGATTTTTGTACCCAATTGTCATCAATTAAATGCACCGTCATGGTGATATACGATTCCTGAGCGGCAGACGACCAACAATCTGACGTACAAGCTACTCCATAAGCTTTATTCAGTTCTGCTTTTATGGATTTTTCAATGCTTTCTTTAAGAGCGTGCAACCTCCTTTTTAGTGCATCTTCCTTTATAGGTTTGTAATTTGGTTCGACAATGGCCATAAACTGAAGAAAACCCTCGCTGGCACAAAAAGAAATAGGCATTTGATTTAGTGCGATCATTTTTGTTAAAGCCTGATGGATTTCTTTTGCTCTCGCTGGCAAGCAAAAATTGTTGTTATGAGTTGATTTTCTTCGGACTCTTCGACGTTTAAAACATGACGATCCTGACACAGTTGAAATATCATTGGTTTCATTGGTTTTTTCTTGACTTGATTCTTCATATTGTTCTTCATGCAAATCATCGTCTGTGGCTAAATTGTCTGATCTGCAAAATAAAATTTAATATCACAAATCTTACATATAAAGCTCAACTCTGTCATATTAACTGATTTTGATTAAAAATTTTAATTTAGTTACATTAAAATAATTATTTTGTATATATTTAAATATAAAATCAAATATGTAGGTAAATTAAAATTAATATTGATATTCACAAGTACTAAATATGAATAAAAAAATATGTAAAAATTTTTTTTTAGTTCGTATTATTTAAAATTTTAGATAGTGTCTATATCATTAACTTTACTCTACGGAAAATTGCAAAATAATTTGTTTTTCAGATAAATGTTTAAAAAACGTTTTAAACATTAGAAATAACTTTTGGAATATTTTATATCTGAATAAAGTAGACAAAAGAAAAAATATCGAAAAATAGTAAATAGTTTAATACCATTTTTCAAAAACGTCAATTAATCAAGCCCGCTGCACATGCCTATAAGCAGTTTACAAATTACCCAGCAAAATCGTCATATTTTTTTATATATATATCTATGCCTTATCACTCGCTTTTACATGCTAATCGCTAATATCGAACTTAAATCTATTTGTGTACGCTTCAAAACCGTGAATCTCTATTATTTCCTTATTAAAAATAAATATTTTTATATTTTTATACTTTTTACAAAGTCTAAAAACACAACATACTTACCCCCTTTTTCTAGATAATGAGTCTCCTTGGTTACTTGCAAGTCCATGAATACCCTGCAAATGCCGGCTTAATGAGCCGGTCGAACCACCGCGGCAGGAAAACTCATTGTTTCTTTCATCAGTGCATAAATCACAAAATGCTTTGTCTCCTTCTCGACGAGCATATTTCCATACCCAACTTTTCGACTTCATATTAATCAAAATAATATAACGATTAACCGTCGTAAAAGTAATTTAATAGCTACACAAACTAAGGCAAAGAAATATTTTCTGATGTACGGAACGCTGTCGACTGTGTGTGTATAGATCGGTACACAAAATTTTCTATAAATCTTGTTTTCGCGACGGATAAACGAAGATTACCGTTAACGAGAAAGGAATAACGAAATAAACAAACAAGCGTTCAAAAACATCACCCGGGTGTCTTCAATTATATATACATATAAGATGTTTTGCCTTTAGCAGCCCAGAGTGACATTTTGTTAAGACATAAGATTGGTCGCGCGCATTTTATAAATATAAATATGTTAAAGTATCTATGTCGAGTGCGTGACACACGGACACGAAAATACACGCGGGTACACGTGTACCCGCGGTGTACACGGGTACCCGTGTCAGGTGTAACGTGTAGAACGACTACACGTGTCACGTGTACCCGTGTATTTTAAAAGACGTGTCTGACCGGGAGCTCTACTTTTTAATATAAAATATTTAGGCGATTTCTCGTTTTCGTCTGTTTCTCTTTATGTAACACTTCAGGTGTAGACCATCTGAAATCGTGTCCACACTCGATGCTTACTAACGACTGAGTGTTTATTGTCATGCTTTTTATATCGTTACAGTGTTCATTAACTCTGGTCTCTAAGTGCCTCATCGTCTGACCTATATATGACGCGTCGCAATTATCACAATTAATCTTGTACACAACCTCCGTTTGTCTCATGTTAACAATTTTATCTTTCCCTCTCTTAATAACTGAGTCCAGTCTTTTGTGTAACGTGTAGACCACATCCAAGCCGCATTTATTAAGCGCTGGACGAACGCTCTTATTCAAACTTTTAACATACGGAACAACTATGTGTTTCCGGGGATCAAAAAGATTGACTTTATTATTTGTTGTCTCTTTACGGTATCTTAGTTCCCTCAATTGTTTTTTAACATGTTTGTTGATAACATGTAATGGGAAACAATTGTTTATTAATATCCCTTTAACAATCTCAATATTAGAATCATGGAAGCGTTCATCCGACAACAGTATTGCGCGATCAACTAAGCTAATTATGGTATTAACTTTATAATTGTGAGGATGGCTCAAAAAATAATTCACATAGCGACCAGAGAAGGTAGGCTTCCTGTACAAATTAGTTAAAAGTTCACCATCTTTCCTAATTACAATGGTGTCAAGAAAGGCTGTAGATCCATTTCTCTAATTCATGTGTGAACTTTAACCGTGGGTGGTAACTATTGAAAATCGCAAGTATATCATCAACGCTATCCTTGGGGACTACCGCAAAAATATCGTCGACATACCTGCGGAAAACATACAGTGGAAAACCTAATGCATGTAGGGAGTTAGTTTCTAAATCATCCATAAGGATGTTGGCCAAAATAGATGACAAAGGAGACTCCATGGGGCTGCCAAATATCTGTTCATATATTTGACCATCGAAACTAAAGCTGGTGGAGCCCAACACTAATTCAATGGCGTACAAAAACTGTGTTAAGCTCAATTTAGTACATGAGGATATGTCTTGCCATCTTCTCTCTATCGCTTTAAAAACAAGCTCAATAGGTACATTGGTGTAAAGAGCTGTGACATCAAAGGAAATCAGTACTTCGTCCACGCCAATTTTTTGGTTTTTTATCAACCTCGCGAAGGACCAACTTTTCATTATATGCGACATAGGTTTCCTTATCGATTCATGTAAAATACCATGGAGGAAATAAGCAATGGTATATAGAGGACTCCCTGTCGTTGAAACAATCATCCGTAGAGGAAAACCGGGCTAATGGGTTCTTGGCAGCCCATAACAACGTGGGAGGTTTCCATTCGTGCATTTTAAACGTCTATACGTGTAGTCGTCGATGATGTCGTTGTCATGCTAAAATTTGACCATCTGGTTAAGTTTAGATGTTATTTTTTTGATGGGATCTTTACGTAATTTCCTGTAAATGGATTGGTCACTAACAAGGGAACGATCGGAAGTGTCCCTTACCGATTTGGATGGGCTTTGGATATATTGTAGAGCATCAAAAAATATTAGACTCCTATTTGTTTTTAGCGGCTTATCTCGACGTTTATGGGTTGCAACAACTCCTCGAAAATAACGGATTTTATAATTTTTAGCGAATATCTTCGAAAATATAAGGCGTACGAAAAAGAGTTTTATACAAAATGTTTATGGTTTTTTATGCTCTTTACAATGGCGTAATCACATTTTTCAAATATGTCAAATTTTTAATTTAACCCTACACCTACCTATTATTTTTACAATATATAACAATTTTTTCAACGCAAAAATTTAAGAGCATCGAATGTCAAATACATGCATGTATATTATTATTATGATACCACTATTCGATTTTTGGGAAGATGAAATGATATGTGGTATATGCGTCGCGCTGTAGGTTGGTGTTGCGTTATTTCTGTTCAGTTGCGCTGTACGCTTAATAATTTCCATTTGTGCATATTTTCTCATACTACAATATATACTATATATTACGACATAATATGCGATGAAAGTCCAAGCAGAGGAAAAGATATCACGTCATCCGAAGTTCAAATGGCGTGTGCGCAAAACAGTGTTAAATACGCGTCGAAGTAAATCAACAACCAGTTCACGCATTTGAATATCATTTGCTCATATCATAATTCCGGAAAGCAACTACATTGACATATACATATACTTATAATCTACATTTAAAGAAATAATGTTATTTGTTGATCTTTCTTTAGCGGGGGTTATTGCGGTGAGATATCAGAATTCGGGGATTTATGAACATTGAAGATAGACGATGGGTTCGGTATTATCCAAGGCTGAATCGTAAGGCGAACGAGCATGTTTGGGGAGGCACTGAAGATATTTACAATCTGCAAATTTTATTCGATATGCGGACATATGTAGAGAAAATTTGGTAGAAAAATTGATATTATTATTATTGTAACTGCCGATGTCGTACGTTTTGTTCACTTTTTTGTTTATTTTTTATATTTTTACGAAATTAATAGAAACCTCAAAAAAATCGAAGTAATATATTTGTACCTCGAAAAAATCCAAGTAATATCTTCACCTCGAAAAAATCGAAGTAATATATTTGTACCTCGAAAAAATCCGAGTAATATCTTTACCTCGAAAAAACTTAAGTAACGGGTGGTATACGTAATACCTTTTGTACCTCGAAAAAATTGGCGTAATATATTTGTACCTCGAAAAAACCTAAGCAACAAGTGGTACACGTAGTTATCTTTGTACCTTGAAAAAATCAAAGTAATATCTTTATTTAAAAAAAATATTACGACCCAAGTGACACATCACAAAATTGTGTTACCTTTTATTCAATTCAAGTAATTATCTATAAAAAAAAAGAAATGATATCTGTAAATTGCGCCAATTATAAAGAAAGAATATATATATTGTCTCAAAAAATAATTGTTGCACTACTTTGATGAAAAATCTTTACATTGTGTCAGTTAGAAAAAGAATGTATGGTAACAATTTTATAAGATTAAAAATTTTTATTTAAATCCAACAAGGGAATATAAGATATTTAAATACAAAGTTTATATTTGTATTTTTTAGTGGATATAACAATTTTATAAAATTAAAAATTTTTAAATCCAACAAGGTACTTAAACAATATGTATTTTTAAATAAAATAAAAGATTCAATCACAAACAATTATAGACAGAAGTATAACAGTACAAAATAAACATGTTTTATTAAAATTAATACATTTTTCTCGTAAAAAAAACTTGGCGCTGCTAGACCTCGAAATATAATAAAGTACTATAATTTTGACTGAATAAGGACAACGATAAAAATAATTCAAAGAAGAATGCAATGAGAGTAATAATAATTATTATCAACGTGTGTATGTGCGAGCGAATGATACGGGCAGTGATGGCGAATAATGCGACTTATAATTAAGTATAGGATAAGTTTAAATTTTTAAGGCGTGCGTTGAATATTGTGAAAGCGATTAGAATTAAGTATGGGATAAGTTAACGTTTGTAAGGTGTCCGTTATATATTGTAACACAATTAGAATTAAGTATAGGATAAGTTTACATTTATGAGGCGTGCGTTGTCAAAGCGATTATGCGAAGTAGGTTTTAAGATTACGTTTCTGTAGTATACAAGTTTCACTGTAAAAAAAGCTTCTTATAATTTTAATTTGTATATAATGTAACTCGACCTAGTACTTTATTATATTTCGAGGCCTAGCAGCGCCAAGTTTTTTTTACGAGAAAAATGTATTAATTTTAATAAAACATGTTTATTTTGTACTGTTATACTTCTGTCTATAATTGTTTGTGATTAAATCTTTTATTTTATTAAAAAATACATATTGTTTAAGTACCTTGTTGGATTTAAAAATTTTTAATTTTATAAAATTGTTATATCCACTAAAAAATACAAATATAAACTTTGTATTTAAATATCTTATATTCCCTTGTTAGATTTAAATAAAAAATTTTTATCTTATAAAATTGTTACCATACATTCTTTTTCTAATTGACACAATGTAAAGATTTTTCATCAAAGTAGTGTAACAATTATTTTTTGAGACAATATATATATTCTTTCTTTATAATTGGCGCAATTTACAGATATCATTTTTTTTGTTTTATAGATAATTACTTGAATTGAATAAAAGGTAACACAATTTTGTGATGTATCACTTGGGTCATAATATTTTTTTTAAATAAAAATATTACATTAATTTTTTCGAGGTACAAAGATAACTACGTGTACCACTTGTTGCTTAGGTTTTCTTCGAGGTACAAATATATTACTTCAATTTTTTTGAGGTACAAAAGGTATTACGTATACCACCCGTTACTTAAGTTTTTTCAAGGTAAAGATATTACTCGGATTTTTTCGAGGTACAAATATATTACTTCGATCTTTTCGAGGTGAAGATATTACTTGGATTTTTTCGAGGTACAAATACATTACTTCGATTTTTTCGAGGTACACCACGCGTGCTTGGCGTCTTTTTTTTTACCTTTTTGTAAAAGGTAATTTTGTACGGATATTATGCCTTCTTGTAATATTACGCATCTTATATGAACAGTATATCTTATTTTTCGAGGTACAAAGGTATTACGTATACCACCCGTTACTTAAGTTTTTTCGAGGTACAAAGATAACTACGTGTACCACTTGTTACTTAGATTTTTTCGAGGTACAAATATACTACTTCGATTTTTTCAAGGTACACCACGCGTGCTTGGCGTCTTTTTTTTACTTTTTAAAAAAATACTATATACATATATTATTGTACTATATACGTATATATTTAAAGGTTATTTCTACAAATCCTATAATAATTTATTCTACATAAATAATCATTATATATAGGCTAGAATTATAAATATTATTTAAATCCAGAATTTGATTAGGAATTATAATAATTATATTGAATACTGTCAATATTATAGTGTCTGAATATATTCTATAATTGTAATACATTTATAATACATACATACATGTTATAACACTAATATGTTTATAGATTATTACATAAAACGTTATTATAAGATATATAAATGAATTGATATAAAGAAAATTCAAGACGATACTATGTTAATTATTATTAATAAATAACCTCAGTTATACCTTCTAGGATTAATGAAGACATTAGTAAATTATATTCGTAAGATAATTGATGTTTGAATCATAAAATAAAATCGTTTTGCGTTATGTAAAAATGTGAAATAAAATTTCTTGTTAAGTGCATTTATTTATTGATATACTTTTTAATATCTTCGTCAAGACTGTTGCTATTGCTGGTGTCTTCATACACAAGAAAAGATCATTACGAATTATTATACGAAGTTAGTACGAATTAAAATTGTTATAAGACTTAAGAATTACTAACTTCTGAATTACAAGACAGAAATATTTATGTATGATTATATATGACAGCAATAACAGTAAAAGTATAAATAATAGGGCTTTTTGTATTTATATTTAATATTTTCTCAATTTTAATCAAAAGTTTTAATTTATTACAAGTACATTTACAATTATTCAAGAAGCGAAATCAAATGTACATAACAATCTTTGTTATATTATCTTGTTATACATATGTGTGTATAGTATAAAATTTCAACTTTATTTTAGATAACCATTTTAATTTTCAATTATTAAACTTTTAGGTTGGATATTTAAATAATCATTAAAAATGTACCTTTGATTTTTTGTTTAAATATCGTTTAATATAAATAAATTTGTTTATTGCGTAAATTTCTCATTTACAAGACATCGTACTGTTTTAAACAAATTTCGAGTTAAAATAGATATCTTACTTTTCCAGCATAAAAGATGCTTATATAAAGTTCATCGTGCCATTTTGAAAATAACAAGTGTTCATAATATTGAATTCTAATAATCTTGTAATAGACGATCGAAAGACATCGCATGTCACAAAACGGTTTGTATATATTAAATCTTACTGAAAAATAATTAGGTGGTATGAATATATGTGAAATAGAATTATTTATTACTGTTTTTTTTTACTGTTATTGCTATCATATATAATCATACATAAATATGTCTGTCTTGTAATTCAGAAGTTAGTAATTCTTAAGTCTTATAACAATTTTAATTTTTACTAATTTCGTATAATAATTCGTAATGATCTTGTCTTGTGTATGAAGACACCAGCAATAGCAACAGTCTTGATGAAGATATTAAAAAGTATATCAATAAATAAATGCACTTGACAAGAAATTTTATTTCACATCTTTACATAACGCAAAACGATTTTATTTTATGATTCAAACATCAATTATCTTACAAATATAATTTACTAATGGCTTTATTAACCCTAGAAGGTATAACTGAAGTTATTTATTAATAATAATTAACATAGTATCGTCTTGAATTTTCTTTACATCAATTTATTTATATATCTTATAATAACGTTTTATGTAATAATCTATAAACATATTAGTGTTATAACATGTATGTATGTATATAAAAATGTATTAGAATTATAGAATATATTCAGACACTATAATATTGACAGTATTCAATATAATTATTATAATTCCTAATCAAATTCTGGATTTAAATAATATTTATAATTCTAGTCTATATATAATGATTATTTTATGTAGAATAAATTATTATAGGATTTGTAGAAATAACCTTTAAATATATACGTATATAGTACAATTATGCGATTCCTATACAAACTGTCCGATCCTTACCGTTACTGGGGCAGAGGACGAGGACGAGAACGAGGACGCGGACACCAGCAATAGCAACACTCTTGACGAAGATATTATAGAATATATAAATAAATAAATCCACTTGACAAGAAATCTTATTTCACATTTTTACATAACGCAAAACGATTTTATTTTATGATTCAAACATCAAATCTTACAAATATAATTTACTAATGGCTTTATTAACCCTAGAAGGTATAACTGAGGTTATTTATTAATAATTCACATAGTATCGTCTTGAATTTTCTTTATATCATTTCATTTATATATCTTATAATAACGTTTTATGTAAAAGTCTACATATAAAAAACTTACACATTTATTTATACTAAACGCAAAAATGTACAATTGAAATAAATACATTTCTTTTTTCGCAAAATATATTGTATGGCGATAATAATCTTTCAGTATTTCATAATTCAACTCATTTTTGATTGTGTTATCATTTTCTCCACTGCTGTAGAAAAATACTTATTTTAGGTATATCTTCTATCAAACAACATCCATTTCTGAAGAGAAAGAAAACATGATCCTACAAGCAAAATTGTAATAAATTTAAAAATGGCATTTTACCTTGTAGTATTTTACAAGTTGAATATACATGCATTAATTTGTGTCGCAAGTGACGCAGTGCCATCAGTCAGTATTGCACCTTTGTAGTCAGTTAAGATTTTATGCTTAATTTCAATATTAGCATCTCTTTCTATTAGCAATTGAAGATCTCGGAGAGTAGTACTACTATCAATTTCATATGTATTAATTTTGTATGAATATTTTGTCGCAAAGAACACATTTCTTCAGGGAATGCTACTATAAGCTTATATTCATTACACAATTTTATTTCCCAGTCTTTTTATAAAAAAATATAACATTTTATAATAATCATCCGTAACACATCGTACTTACAGCTCCGATAAATTCCCTATATAATCAATAGCTTGAGCTCGAACTCTTAATCTATTATTATCAACTTTTAGAGACATAAACTTTATCTTTATCTGTTCGAAAAACAATACAGTAATTTCACCTCGCGGCCATTACCTGGCCGACCAATCACGGACTCGCTCACCCGGCGACAATCGACGCGTCGCGATTATCGCGGACGATCTCTGCGCTATCTTCGCTCGGGGCTTCCGGTGCCATATTGTTTCTGCTCACGGTAGACGAAACACGTGTCGGGACCGTCTCAAGTGCGACTTGAAAGTGATTCGAAAAAGTGAATATCAGAAAGTTGTTTCGGACAGTCTCAATAGAGTTCTCTCGGGAGACCCTTTGCGTACTCTCCGGCAGAACCTCGCCCGCCCGGACGGACGCGGTCGCCGAATCCACGGACGGCCGTCGGTCGACCGGCCGGTCTCACCGCAACACGGAAGATCTTCTCGACGGTGTGCAGTGCGGAACACCCCCTCATACGGTTCATCCTCAACACGGGACAGAGTGAAATAGACGGTTTCTCATCCAGGGACTCTACGGGCGTACGGGCGGCCTCTCCAGGTAACCTACGAGTGCGCGCGCGATCCGCCCGGCCATAGCGGCCACCGTGCCGGACGCGAATTATCAATCGGCTGCCCCCGCGGAAAACCTGTCGGACGTTCTCGCGGCAAATTCTCTCAAACATTATCCGATCTGCTGCACTAACCACTTTACCAACTTTGTCGAAATAATTTTTTTTATCAGTTGTATCTTCACCCGTTATGTTCATATATTTTATGCGAATCGTATGTACTTGTTCTGTAAGAATCTTTATATTTTCCAATGTTTTCTCCATGCTTGTATTAAACATATCAATTTTTTGATGTAATAAGTCTCTGAAAACATATAAAAAACTTACACATTTATTTATACTAAACGCAAAAATGTACAATTGAAATAAATACATTTTTTTTCGCAAAATATATTTTATGGCGATAATAATCTTTCAGTATTTCATAATTCAACTCATTTTTTAATTGTGGTATTATTTTCTCCACTGCTGTAGAAATACTTATTTTAGGTATATCTTCTATCAAACAACATCCATTTCTGAAGAGAAAGAAAACATGATCCTACAAGCAAAATTGTAATAAATTTAAAAATGGCATTTTACCTTATAGTATTTTACAAGTTGAATATATATACATTAATTTGTGTCGCAAGTGACGCAGTACCATCAGTCAGTATTGCACCTTTGTAGTCAGTTAAGATTTGATGCTTAATTTCAATATTAATATCTCTTTCTATTAGGAATTCAAGATCTCGGAGAGTAGTATACCTGCTAAACAAGTGATTTGAAGCGCGAGATACACGGTTGTCTCGCTCCACGCGTACTTGGCGCGAGACACTACCGTGTCTCTTGATAACCTCGCCATCCTCGCTCAGGGTGTATCCCAGAAACCAGCCATCCACAAGGCGCAAACTCTGTCACTCTAGCACTCATTTACTCCGTTCGGAGTGTTCGGACGCGACGACGCAGACGGAATATTTCTCGACGACGCGGACGTCTGAAGCGGCCCATTATATGTACGAGTTTGACTCGCGAGTCCGGCTCGGCGAGCTTGATTCGCGAACCGGACTCGATCGTTTTTCACCACACACACACACTCCCGAATAGTCTCAATTCTATAAACGTTGATCCCGTTGATCTAATCTTGACGACGCGATGCGGACGTCTAAAGCGGCCTATAACATGTACGAGTTTGATTCGCGAGCCGGACTCAAACGTTTTTCACCACACACACACTCCCGAATAGTCCCGAAATTTGGCTCGTCGGACGCCGAGCCCGTCTCGTAACATCTCACCCACGAACGAGTAGAAACCGAGCCGAGCCGGACTCGCGACGTGTATGGGCCGCTTTATGGTTATGTTTACATGTGTCACATCACATGTGATCGAACTAACGCCAGCGCCGCATCGCATAACGGCAAGGGTATGAAAGACACAAGAAAATTAGACTCAAGCGTCGCGCCGTGGCGAGAACATGAAAGTTACGGTCTGGGACGATGATGACGTATCTTAATTGAAAATTTCACACTTTATCCTATGCATCGTAATATCTCCGTTCGTAGGGCACGTAACGAAAAAATAAAAACACTTTTATTATATAAATTTGGTCCAAGCTTTACGATAAGCCTAGTTAGAACTTGATCCGTTCACTGGTTATCGAGATCTAAAATTCTCGGGTACTCGCAACTCGTCGTGTCGCGTATATAGAGCCATGGCTGTCTCGCTCCGCGCGTACTTGGCGCGAGACACTACCGTGTCTCTTGATTTCTATACAATTTATTTTTGTGACAAATGCATATTTGATTTATATTTAAATAATGCATATTTATTATTGTATTATTGTTTTCTAGTCAATCTATTATTACTGCCAATACCGTACGTTTTATTCACTTTTTTGGTTGTGTTTTTTATGGTAACATATAAATTTGTTTAAAAAAATATGAAAACTAATAAAAATATTTTTCAATAAAAAATTTTGTTACTTTTGAGGATACGTTCTTATTTGACCAATGTGTATATTGAATAGCCAATAAACAAAAATTTATATGTATTTGCAATTTAGAAAATTTTTATTTTTTTAAATTTTAGGTCTATATTGTTGTTATAAAATACAAATTTTAAAATTTTAAGTTTTTTTAATAAATTTTTTACAAATTTTTCGCAATAAGTTTTTACAGTGATTTTAATATTAAATCGATATCGATTTAATTAAGGGAAGGGTGAGGGAATTTCTCCATCTAAGTTGCTTAAATTTAAGCGTTTAGATGGAAAGGACCGGATCTCGGTCTAAAGTGGCCTGACGATTGTCAGGAGTGATTGCCAGTTTCGTCGATTAAGAAATTTAATTTGTATATTTATACACTGGCGAAGTAAAATGTATCTTATCGTGTTTGAATATACACCGTCGACGTAAATATCGGTGTTCCATCTTATGATTGTTTAGATGTACTATTGCGATAAATATTACCACATGCCCCGGTAGTCGAATTGGTAAAGACACCCGAACGGAATGCGGGAGATTCCAGGTTCGAACCCTGGCTGGGGTAATATTTTTCGCAATAAGTTTTTACAGTGATTTTAATATTAAATCGATATCGATTTAATTAAGGGAAGGGTGAGGGAATTTCTCCATCTAAATTGCTTAAATTTAAGCGTTTAGATGGAAAGGACCGGATCTCGGTCTAAAGTGGCCTGACGATTGTCAGGAGTGATTGCCAGTTTCGTCGATTAAGAAATTTAATTTGGTTATTTATACACTGGCGAAGTAAAATGTATCTTATCGTGTTTGAATATACACCGTCGACGTAAATATCGGTGTTCCATCTTATGATTGTTTAGATGTACTATTGCGATAAATATTACCACATGCCCCGGTAGTCGAATTGGTAAAGACACCCGAACGGAATGCGGGAGATTCCAGGTTCGAACCCTGGGTGGGGTAATATTTTTCGCAATAAGTTTTTACAGTGATTTTAATATTAAATCGATATCGATTTAATTAAGGGAAGGGTGAGGGAATTTCTCCATCTAAGTTGCTTAAATTTAAGCGTTTAGATGGAAAGGACCGGATCTCGGTCTAAAGTGGCCTGACGATTGTCAGGAGTGATTGCCAGTTTCGTCGATTAAGAAATTTAATTTGGTTTTTTTATAAAGTAATGATAAATAACTGCTAATTTTGAATACTTTTTTTTTGTTAAATACCTTGTAATTGTTATGTTATATAAAATAAGATATTTGTGTGAAATTCGAACTTTTTTACTTATTTATTCATTAATTTTAATATTTATTTATGTATTTATTGATTTATTCATTTATTTACTAATTTATTTATTTGTACTTTTAAAACACGTGTTACCCGGGTATCCGTGTAATACACGCGGGTACATGATACATGTGTTTATACACGCCAATGCTAATTACACGTGTAATTCGTGTACCCGTGTACACGTGAAATAAGGGGCTCTAGTTTTTGTACGCCATTGAATTAGTGTTGGGCTCCACCAGCTTTAGTTTCGATGGTCAAATATATGAACAGATATTTGGCAGCCCCATGGGGTCTCCTTTGTCATCTATTATGGCTAACATTGTTATGGATGATTTAGAAACTAAATCCCTACATGCATTAGGTTTTCCACAGTATGTTTTCCGCAGGTATGTCGACGATATCTTTGCGGTCGTCCCCAAGGATAGCGTTTATGATATACTTGCGATTTTCAATAATTACCACCCACGGTTAAAGTTCACACATGAATTAGAAAAATGAATCTGTAGCCTTTCTTGACACCATTGTAATTAGGAAAGATGGTGAACTTTTAACTAATTGGTACAGAAAGCCTACCTTTTCTGGTCGCTATGTGAATTGTTTTTCGAGCCATCCTCACAATTATAAAATTAATACCATAATTAGCTTAGTTGATCGCGCAATACTGTTGTCGGATGAACGCTTCCATGATTCCAATATTGAGATTGTTAAAGGGATATTAATAAACAATTGTTTCCCATTACATGTTATCAAGAAACATGTTAAGAAACGATTGAGGGAACTCAGATACCGTAAAGAAACAACAAATTATACTAAAGTCAATCTTTTTGATCCCCGGAAACACATAGCTGATCCGTATGTTAAGAGTTTGAGTGAGAGCGTTCGTCCAGCGCTTAATAAATGCGGCTTGGATGTGGTCTACACGTTACACAAAAGACTGGACTCAGTTATTAAGAGAGGGAAAGATAAAATTGTTAACATGAGACAAACGGAGGATGTGTTATGTGTACAAGATTAATTGTGATAATTGCGACGCGTCATATATAGGTCAGACGATGAGGCACTTAGAGACCAGAGTTAATGAATACTGTAACAATATAAAAAGCATGACAATAAACACTCAGTCGTTAGTAAGCATCGAGTGGAGTGTGGACACGATTTCTGATGGTCTACACCTGAAGTGTTACATAAAGAGAAACACAGACGAAAACGAGAAATCGCCGAAATGTTTTATATTATAAAGTATAGCAATAACATTAACTTGAAAAAGGACACCGAAGATTTGAACGGAGTAATACAATCAACGTAGGCTCGAATTTTCATAATATGTTTTTTTCTGTATTCTTTCCAACGACCCACTCGGTGCTTAAACTATTTAGTTCACAATTAACTGTTGTCTCGGTCGGATGGGCATACACCTCGCCCTAATTGGATTGAGTAATTATGACCGCTGTGTGCTCTAAGTTTTTATCTTTGACATACACATGACTGCATTTTACGCCACGTCCATTCAGATTGGTTTAATGTAAAACGCCTGTGTTAAATATTACGACATATGTAAATATATATTTTATATTTTGGTTGTGACCTATGTCTCTTTGCGAATTGTTACCGTCGTCATACGTTATGCAGTTTAAATTTTTGGTCTTAAATTGACTTGAAAAGGGCCGAAACCCACGGCCGAAACGTTGTCATTTTTATGTAATTGAATTAATACTAGCCAGTCAGGTCGAATAAAGGAACATGCTGTTATTTATTTCTGGCAAATCTTAATATTCTTTTCTATATATTAAAAGCTCATCAAAATCGGAGGGGGACACCTCCGTGGGTCTCCTTGTGATTAAAAAAATGCTTAATAAACATAGGTGGAAAAATCAATCCTTTCATAGCTACAAATGTTTTTCGGTTTTGGTAACGGAAGTTATTTGCGCGCTTCCATTAATCGAATGAACTAATGACTACCTTACATATTATTATTTTATTATTATTTAATGTTTATAAAAGGTGTTTTACATGTCCTCCATCCATTTCTACACAGCTTGACATCTTTGTGTCAGAGAATTGTAAACCCTTTCAAAAATTTTTGTTCTTCGAATCAGTTTATGGGAACATATTAAAACCTTAGTGTATTTTTCACAAATAAATGAACAAGAATTACACTAGAGATTCTAAGATGCAGCTGAACTGATTCGAAGATCATAAATTTTTGACAAAGCTCGCAATTCTCTAATACGAAAATGTCAAGCGTGTGTAGAAATGGATGGAAAACATGTAGAATACCTTTTGTAAACATTAAAATAATAATAAAGTAAAAATATTGTAAGATACTTGTTTGTTCATTCACCGTGCGTGATCAATGGAAGCGCGCAAGTAACTTCCAAAACAGAAAAACATTTGTAACTCTGAAAGGATTGATCTTTCAACTTATGTTTAGCTGGTTGAAGTTTGAAACAATCCGGGAGCGATTTTTAAAAAATGATCTGTTCCACTTCTCCTTTTGCACAGATGAACATCTGAGTGCCACACACAATATACATAAGTCACCGAACCCATACACCCAGCGGAAGACACCCTTATACTAAAAAACCCACCCCCAGATTACTTAAAATATTTCTGCTAAGCTGAAAATAATTTGTTCCATTTTTCCTTTGGCACAGATGAACATCCAAGCGCCACACACGATATACATAAGACACCGATCCCATACACCCTGCGGAAGACACTCTTATACTAAAAAAACCCACCCTCAGAACACTTAAAATATTCCTGCTACGCTAAAGACAATTTGTTCCATTTCTCCTTTTGCACAGATGAACATCTGAGTGCCACACACAATATACATAAGACACCGATCTCATACACCCTACGGAAGGCACCCTTATTTTAAAAAAAACCCACCGCAGAACACTCTAAATATTCCTGCTACGCTAAAAATGATTCGTTCCATTTCTCCTTTTGCACAGATGAACATCTGAGTGCCACACACGATATATATAAGACACCAAAATCCAAAATCCGCAGAAAGTTCTGACATGGGAACGAGCGATTACAGCTTTTAAAAATTATATAAAAAAAACTTCTTTTTAATACAATAAATATATCTCGTAAAAATATATGTCGTACACCATGGCACAAAATAACATGTAATAATATACCTTTTCCGAACGATACATTTTATTGTGAAATATAAGTAATATATTATCTCAACTGTATAATACGCAATATATCATTCTATGAAAACTTCAACTCTGTACAATATCGAATTGTAATTGCCGAAACTTTATTAACGACATCCAGATGTATGAGAGAAGTTTGCTAATATTGCTTTAGCTATCGCAAAATACGTTTAGTGATGTGTAATACTTGTCGACGTTGGGTACGTCAACTCTGTCTAAAAAAAAATTTAATGACGCGACAAATTGGGAACATTCGAGCGCTAAGTACAGGTTCTTGTGTAGTAAAGGTTTTCGACCTTGGACATAAAAGTACATAAAATAAAAAAAAGTTTATGTAATTCCAGAAAAATCTACTTTTCCTATCCCTCCTCTACGTAACAAATCATTTTTTTGAACATATTATTTTTAGCGTAGCAGGAATATTTTAAGTAATTTGGGGGTGGGTTTTTTAAATATAAGGGTGCCTTCCACAGGGTGTATGGGATTGGTAAATAATGTATATCGTGTGTGGCGTTTAGATGTTCATCTGTGCCAAAGGAAAAATGGAACAAATTACTTTTTTTAGCCATGGCTGTGGTAATATTTTTCGCAATAAAAATTAAATTATTTAGAATGCTTAAATTTAAGCGTTTAGATAGAAGGACCAGAATCTTGATCTAAAAATGTCCTGACGATTATGACCGTCAGGATCGATTGCCAGGTACGTCGATTTAAGAAATTTAATTCGATTTATTATACACTGGCGAAGTAAATGTGTTTCATTGTGTTTGAAATTACTTTTAGCTTAGCAAGAATATTTTAAGTGTTCTGGGGGTGGTTTTTTTTTAGTATAAGGGTGTCTTCCGTAGCGTGTATAGGTTAGGTGTCTTATATCGTGTGTGGCAGTCAGATGTTCATCTGTGCAAAAGAAGAAATGGAACAAATTGTTTTTAGCGTAGCAGGAATATTTTAAGTGTTCTGGGGGTGGATTTTTTTAGTATAGGGGTGTCTTCCGCAGGGTGTATGGGATCGGTGTATTATGTATATCGTGTGTGGCGCTTAGATGTTCATCTGTGCCAAAGGAAAAATGGAGCAAATCATTTTTAGCGTAACAGGAATATTTGAAGTGTTTTGGGGGTGGGTTTTTTTTAGTATAAGGGTGTCTTCTGCAGGGTATGAAATCAGTGTCTTATGTATATCGTGTGAGGCACTTAGATGTTCATCTGAGGAAAAGGAAAAATGGAATAAAATATTTATAGCGTAGCAGGATTATTTAGAGTGTTCTGGGGTGGGTTTTTTTTAAATAAGGGTGCGTTCCGCAGGGTGTATGAGATCGGTGTCTTATGTATATTGTGTGTGGCACTCAGATGTTCATCTGTGCCAAAGGAAAAATGGGGCAAATCATTTTAGTTCTGGGGTGGGTTTTTTTTTAATAAGGGTGCGTTCCGCAGGGTGTATGAGATCGGTGTCTTATGTATATTGTGTGTGGCACTCAGATGTTCATCTGTGCGAAAGGAGAAATGGAACAAATTGTTTTTAGCGTAGCAGGAACATTTTAAGTGTTCTGGGGGTGGGTTTTTTTAGTATAAGGGTGTCTTCCGCAGGGTGTATGGGATCGGTGTATTATGTATATCGTGTGTGGCGCTTAGATGTTCATCTGTGCCAAAGGAAAAATGGAGCAAATCATTTTTAGCGTAACAGGAATATTTGAAGTGTTTTGGGGGTGGATTTTTTTTAGTATAAGGGTGTCTTCTGCAGGGTATGAAATCAGTGTCTTATGTATATCGTGTGAGGCACTTAGATGTTCATCTGAGGAAAAGGAAAAATGGAATAAAATATTTATAGCGTAGCAGGATTATTTAGAGTGTTCTGGGGTGGGTTTTTTTTTAAATAAGGGTGCGTTCCGCAGGGTGTATGAGATCGGTGTCTTATGTATATTGTGTGTGGCACTCAGATGTTCATCTGTGCCAAAGGAAAAATGGGGCAAATCATTTTTAGCGTAACAGGAATATTTGAAGTGTTTTGGGGGTGGGTTTTCTTTAGTATAAGGGTGTCTTCTGCAGGGTGTATGAAATCGGTGTCTTATGTATATCGTGTGAGGCACTTAGATGTTCATCTGAGGAAAAGGAAAAATGGAACAAATTATTTATAGCGTAGCAGGAATATTTAGAGTGTTCTGGGGTGGGTTTTTTTTTAATAAGGGTGCGTTCCGCAGGGTGTATGAGATCGGTGTCTTATGTATATTGTGTGTGGCACTCAGATGTTCATCTGTGCGAAAGGAGAAATGGAACAAATTGTTTTTAGCGTAGCAGGAATATTTTAAGTGTTCTGGGGGTGGGTTTTTTTAGTATAAGGGTGTCTTCCGCAGGGTGTATGGGATCGGTGTATTATGTATATCGTGTGTGGCGCTTAGATGTTCATCTGTGCCAAAGGAAAAATGGAGCAAATCATTTTTAGCGTAACAGGAATATTTGAAGTGTTTTGGGGGTGGGTTTTTTTTAGTATAAGGGTGTCTTCTGCAGGGTATGAAATCAGTGTCTTATGTATATCGTGTGAGGCACTTAGATGTTCATCTGAGGAAAAGGAAAAATGGAATAAAATATTTATAGCGTAGCAGGATTATTTAGAGTGTTCTGGGGTGGGTTTTTTTTTAAATAAGGGTGCGTTCCGCAGGGTGTATGAGATCGGTGTCTTATGTATATTGTGTGTGGCACTCAGATGTTCATCTGTGCAAAAGGAGAAATGGAACAAATTGTCTTTAGCGTAGCAGGAATATTTTAAGTGTTCTGGGGGTGGGTTTTTTTAGTATAAAGGTGTCTTCCGCAGGGTGTATGGGATCGGTGTTTTATGTATATCGTGTGTGGCGCTCGGATGTTCATCTGTGCCAAAGGAAAAATGGAACAAATTATTTTCAGCTTAGCAGGAATATTTTAAGTAATCTGGGGATAATTTTTTTAGTATAAGGGTGTCTTCCGCAGGGTGTATGGGTTCGGTATCTTATGTGGCTACGTAACAGGTGGTCCAAGGACAAATGATCCGCGACTTTTGATCCGTGACATTTGATCCGGAGACAAAAAAAACCAGAAAACAAATGATCCGAACGACAAATCGTCCGAACCAATTAAATCCGCGACAAAACGCACGTAAAAAAAAAAAATCAGAATTATGAAAAAAATTTTCCTCCAATGTAATATGGCGGTCATTGTTTATTAAAAAATTAGAAACAAAAAAAGTTTATTGGGGAGAATTAATTAAAGCAGTGAATTGTTGGTATATTGAAAGGAAAGTTATTTAAAGCAGAGAATAGTTGGTACATTGATTATTTAAAGCAGTGAATTGTTTGTATATTGAAAGAAAAGTTATTTAAAGCAGAGAATAGTTAGTATATTGAAAAGTATAAACACAATTTTATGTATAAGAAAGCATGAATACAAGGATTCTCTGATTTAATCATGGCAAAAGTGCTTCAACTTAGAAAGCACATACTTGTAAAGCGCTTCACTAACCTATAGGTTTTGTCAATAACCAACTATTATCTGCTTTAACAAAGATTTAGCATGCTTTTACTATGATTAAAGCAGAGAATACTTGTATTCACGCTTTCTAATACATAAAATTGTGAATATACTCTTCAATATACCAGGATCAATTGACACTCGAATCAATTGTCCTAAAGATAATTTATCATCGAATTTTTCGTCGCTAGATCGAATGTCATATGGATCAAATATCGCGGATCACTTGTCCTCGGACCAGCGGTTATGTCACCGTCTTATGTATATTGTGTGTGGCACTCAGGTGTTCATCTGTGCGAAAGAAGAAGTGGAACAAATCATTTTTAAAAAATCGCTCCAGGAACGTTCCAAACTTCAACCAGCTGTTTATTAAGCATTTTTTATTCATTGTCAGTAGATATAATGAGTACTATCTGTTGTGCCGTGCTGCGGGTTTCTTGCAGGTTGGTACAAGGTTCCGTCGATCCGCGAGGAGAGAAAGGGAGATTCACAACACTCGAGTCTTTTAACTGAAATCACTTTTACCGAACTTTTTGATACGCGGCTTGCGTTACAATTCTTGCGTTTTGGAGCTGCTATTGCGTTATATTGAGTGTTCTGCTTATTTGACTTTTAATTCGGCGAGTTTTACGTGGAATCGTACACGTATAATATGGCTTCTAATAATGTTGACACTTTACTGACCGATTCCCCGACTACCTGATTGCCTTTTTTCCCGGGGTTTATATTCTGTTTCGATAATGCTTGATCGAAGTTTTAAAGTGGGTTGCAGCATCAGTGGAACCTCTCAGATTTTTAGAAATCAGGTCGATTTAGTAATCGGGGTCGATGCGTAAAGATATTAGTTGCGTCGGACCGATTACTAAATTGGGGTCAATGTGTCAGCATTTCGGAAATCAGGCGATTACTAAATCGGGTCGAGCTGATTTCCGAATTTTGACGATTTGCTAATCACGTATGGGACTTACAACATACCTATCTACCCAGTAAGCGTATAACCACACAAATTTGCATAACGCATAAACATAAGCATAAGAAGATTGATTGTTCCATATACATGTGCATAAGTCCATATACGAGAGTATATGGACTAATCCATTTCCTTATGCATATGTTTGTGCGCTTATGCAAGTTTGTCTGGATAGACCTTAAGTCTTGAACTCTTTTCTTAAACATCCTGTATTGTGACGTGGCAGCGCCGTGTCCACCGCCCAGACGGTAGCTTGACCGAGGGGAGGGTCGGGGATGGCGCCTCGACCGGAGTAGGGGAGGGTTGTTCGCGCTAATTATTTCATAAGCTAGGTTTTGTAGATACGACAGGTGGTACCGGAACGGGTGATCAAGGAACGAGGATGTAACGACGTATGTCGCAACGAGGGAGAGAAGGAGGCTTGGGGGACGCTGAGCGGAGTGGCTGACCGACGGGCCAGTCACTTGGGCCTGCCGCCGCGAAGGCGCATAGAATGTCTCGCACGCTACACCCCGGGCCTTGCCGTCACACGAAGAAGGGCGCGATACCGCAACTGCAACGCGGGCGGACGACCCGGACGCCCCCCCCCCCCCCCGACGGTATCAAAGGCACCGAGCAGTATAGCCATGGCCTGGCCAGCCGGGCTAAAGCTGAGATGGGCCCACACCTTATGGCAGCCGATTTAAAGGACCGCGGGCGGAAGGTACCATAAGCGGCGCCGCGAGCACGGCGGCGCGCGCGACGGATCGGCGGAACGAAACATAGCGGAGCTTGGAGCGCATGCGCAGGGGCCCAGCGTGGTCTCGCCGGGCCGGCCGCTCTTCACTGTCGAGCCAGCGCTAGCCGAGGAGCCACCCCCGGAACGCAGCCCCGAACCAGCGAAGCGGCGAGAGCAGCAATTTTGTAAGATCTCCACTCCGGTGCTACCGTATTCTCGACGGCTCGATCTCGGCCATGGTCCAAAGCAAATATTAGATTACCTAGTGTTATTATCGATTAGAGTACCGTTTTTGGTACCGGTTTCCGTTGGAAATAACTTCGTGGTCGCGAGCCCGGCCGAGATCGTGCCTGTAAAACATATTGTGAAGCCCTCCTCGGAAACTCTAAGGGTACGAACACATGGAGCGGAACAGCGTACGCAGAAAATCGCGGAAAGAGAGCTGTGACCAATCACGAGCGTTCCGTGATTTTCAGCGACTTTCCGCGGTTTTCAGCGGACAGACTTCGCGGAATTGCGCAATTGTGCACCTAGAACATATATTTCGTTAATGAAGAGACAACATAAACAAGAAAATATCACAAATAGTAAGAAAAATTAACACCTACTAATTCTATTTATTACCTGGCAGTTGTTATTATTATTTTACAATTTATTCCAGCTGTTTGGAGGTTAGCGATGACACATCCGCAACAATTCTTTACGCGAAATTATAGTCCTACATCCCCATGGAGCGGAATGAGCAAAGCGTAACGACTAGTATGTCTCAATAATTACTTTTTAACCATTCTATTTACAAGTAATTATTATTATCATGTTCATAAATGTTACATTTAATGGGTTTTCTGTTAGAAATATTTAACTTAATGCTTAAAATATTAAAATAAAGTTTTAACAAATTTCAAATGAAGACTTTTGATTGGTTGCGCGCAATCCGCGTTGCTTTCGTTACGCTTCATGTGTACGTAGGGATTGTGAATTCGCGCAACAAAAATAGCGGAACGCTCGTGATTGGTCAAGGCTCTCGTTCCGCGATTTTCTGCGTACGCTGTTCCGCTGCATGTGTTCGCACCCTGACGCGGCCGGCAGTCATTTCGCGTTTATTGTGTTGAAGTCGTGATTTGTATCGCGTGAAGTCGTGATTTGTACTGCGTATCGTTGTCGCGTCTGCTCGGGGAGATTCCACGGGCGAGCGGTGCGAGAGCGCTCCCCGGGAGATATTGCGCCGTGCTTTCGTACACGCGAGACATGTTGTGCGTACTCGGGAAGAGTTCCGCGGATACATTGTGTTGCTCGGGCATGCAAGTATCGTCGGGGTTACTCGCCGGGGAAAGTTATACGAGTGTGTTGCGTTGTCGTTTCGCGTCTACCGATTAGTTAACCGTATAAATTGTTGTATAGCGTACGCCGTGAGCGGGGCGGTTGAGTCGTGTGTGAGGATATGCGTGTGTGGGATAATTCACGCGGCGGAAATTCGCGTGTCGTCGGAATGTTTTTCGCGTAAGGAAATTCGTGTGGATGAGACTCGCGTTTAGCTCGTGTGGACGGGATGCGTGACCGATTTGTGTGATTGAGATTTGTCTTTCCGCGAGTAATGTGTACGGTATTCTTCCGATTGCAAATGAGGTAACGTGCGTTTAAGATGTTTCCGCGAGTAGTGTGTACGGTATTTTTGCGATTGCGAATGAAGTAACGGGTGTTTGAGATATTACTTCGAGCAACAGCCGCCGGCGAGGCGGCTCGACTTTACTCCATATTATCCTACTGTTTCATTTGAAATACATTATTATTTATTCTTTAAGTTGTGTCGATTGCGCTGTGCTCCCTCTCCTCCTCTCCCCACGACGAAAGACGTAACCGACGCCCTGAGCTTGCGTTCGGGCTGTAGATATGTATATCGGGAATAAAATTGACGAAACGTGGTGCGCGTAATCGCACCTAGCGCCCATACGGAATACTTTGGCTGAAGAACTGTTACCTTGTAGAAATAATATCGCGGATACCTCGGAGCTACCGTCTTCCCATTAGTGAATTTGCGGCAGCGCTCCTTCGGCTAGCGAGACCGAAGGAAAACGGGTCGCAGTATGTACTTTAAGTTGGTATTTCAAAGTAGTTTATATTACTTGTTACTACTGTCACCACGAGGAGGTGCCCTAGATGTCGAGAAATCGAATGAAAGAATGCCACTTAGTACATTATTCTAATATGTTTCAAATTGTATATCCATAACGATATCGAGACTAGTCAATATCTCGAGGTTGAGTCGGCCATGATTGTTGTACGTCACGACACCGCAGTAAAAAAGCTACACGTTGTAAAAAAGTTAACGCGAGTTTCTGTATAGCCCGTCATCCACGAAAACAAAGCACGTTACAGTATCTCTGAACGGCATCAACTTAGAGTTAGAGGATTATGTCTATGGAATATTTTGATCTTTTAACAATATACTTTCGTTTTAGCTAATTATAAGTCTTGTTACTAGACGCGAGGGGCCCAAAACCTATACACAAGTAGGTAAGGTTCTTTTTCTGGATCTAACATAAGTTATAATTGCAATACCTGCTGGAGCGCATCTTCTGGCCATTCGTCAAACCAATCAATAGTGCAGCAATTCACTAAACTCGGATGCATTCGTAGACGGATCCTGAAGTTCTTGCCAATTGGACTCAGACATAGCACTATGTGAAGTTTTTCACGGCAACGGTTGACGAAATATGTTAGCACAGTTAACATAGAAATATCAAAACTTCTATCACCGCCTTGAGCGGCCAATCGCGTCATTTCAATAATTTCTTGTCGTTCCTCGATTGTGAAAAGATTTGGAACTTCTCCGTCGTTCAGTAAACTGTTTACATCATTCAAAAAAGCATCGTCTCGAATTTCTTCTTCGCCTAAGAGAAATACAAGATCCTTGCCAATCCCGCCAGAATTTCTATATAAAAGAAAGTAGAAATAAGTAATAATCAAGAATAGAATAGCATAAAATAAGGTTATTACATAATATATACACAGTGTAATACAAAGAAAGGATCCAAAGCTAGATAGCATCCACCCAGTTAAATAAAGAAAAATTTAATAAATATCAGTAAAAATATCAGATAATACATAATTCCATGTAGAATAAAAGAGAAGGGAAAGGGAATGATTAAAAGGGAAAATAGAGGAGATAAAAAGGAGATTAAAGTATATGAAAAAGAGGAAAGGGGAAGAAAGGGAGGGAGAGGGAAAAGAAGAAGAGGAGAGGGGAGAAAAGAAGAAAAGATGTAATAGTGAAAGGAGTTGAGTTAAAGGAGGAAGGAATAAAAAAAGCTGTTAGGAAGAGAAAGAGATAGGGGTGAAAGTTATAACGACCTGCCTTGATATCAATATCGAACGCGGACTAGCTCGCCGGGTCAGGAGTTCGATAGAGTAGGTCCAGAGACACTATACGTGATAGAGGCGATGTAAAGATTAAAGTGCAATTTATTACAATAATTGAATAAATGAGTTTAAGAATATATACACAAAATACGACAAGTTAAAGAACATGTGCACAGAAAATGACAAGAGTCTATAAACGAGTGACAGCTATTCGCGGGGCGCGGAACGAGCGGCGCGCGGGCTCCGTCGCGCGAGACGTGTTTTCGGCGGCGCGGCGTATTGCTCGGATTCAACGCGGCGAAGGCGGATTAACGCTACGATTGCGTGGAAATCTTCTTCTTCTTCTTACAACAATGGATTTCAGGTTCCAATGCGGAGCCACTGTACCACAGATAAACTGCCAAAGAGAGAGCCCCTATGGGGATTTAGGCTCCCTCTGGCTAATACACTATGAGGCAAAACCTCAGTCTGTTTAAATGTCCATCGTAAAGTCGATAACACAAAGAAAAAACATGCATGAATTTAATAAGAAGCCTTAATTAACTTTAAAATTTTAACCATATACAAATTGAAGTAATTGAAAGATATCACGCAAATTCATAAGTTGATATTAGAGTCTCTAACAAAAGTAATGATATCCTTAATTATTTTACGATTGAGATGACTCAATAGGTAAATACTAGAAAAAGGCGCAAAAAGCCCTAAATTGAATAGAGAACCAACAAACTTAAATCGAACGTTATCAAAAAGTTTACATGCCCAGAAAATGTGTTCCATATCCTGAATTTCATATCCACAGGGACAAGCAGGAGAATCACAAATCCCAAACTTGTACTTTATAGCGTTATTAAATGGATAGCCTACAATGAGTCTAGTCAAGATACCAAAATCATTTCTACCAATTTTAAATCTAGATAGGAAGGAAATATTAATCTTTTGAACGAACAAATTATCCATATAAAACCTCCCAGAGCCAATATTAATACTCTCCAGAAATCTTGAGTCCAAACCGTGGTAAGACTCAAGCAAGAGGGAAGAAACATCCTTAAACGATATCTTATTACAAGCAGAAGCACCATTCAGAGCAGCACACTTAGCCGCAGTATCAGCGATCTCGTTGCCAAGGATACCTTTGTGAGCAGGACATTAGGAGAATCTAACAGACCTATTACAAGATAATGCTAAACTAATTTTTACTTTTAAATCAGGGATCTGAGGACTCAACTTACAAAAGTTAAAAAGTTTCGGGTTATTAAGGGCTTGAAGGACACTTAAAGAGTCAGTACAAATATTAATAATCTGCCAGGAATTAGCCCACATAAGGTCAAGAGCTGCGGAAATGGCATAGACCTCTGCCGAAAAAGAACTCGAGTAATTGTTCAATTTATATTTACAAGTGATATTAAATTTAGGTACCTACACAGCTGCACCTACGGAGAGATTCCCAGAACTAAACTCTCCAGATTTTGATCCATCTGTAAAGATATCCACCTCTAGAGGAGAAACTCGTTTAAGTGAAATTAAGTTAGTAAAAGCGAGGTTCGGGTTACCATTATCCCTTGCCAGACCTCCAGACGACTGATCAATATCAGGAACAGTCGCCAGGACATCCGGAGAGTACGAAAAATGAGGGAGAGTATACCAGCAATAAAGATGACCACGCAAAGGCTGTATAACAGTTCATCTAGAGATAATGAATGGAATGTTTCTAGGGGCAGTTCTATACCGAGCTACATATGAGTGGAGAAAAGCAACCTTGTTAACAAGTCTATTATTACGTAATTGTATAGCTTTACACAAAAATTTATCGCTTTTATAAGTAATTCTTCTAATAAAGGATTTCTGACCGGAAAATGCCCAACAAGCTCTATTAGAAGAGGTTTTAGGAATATTTAGAGCGACCTTATAAGCCGAACACAGAATACTCTCCACTCTCGATAAGTACGAACGAGCAGCGCTAATGTACCACATAGATCCCCATTCCAGAATAGCACCGATAGTAGCATTAATAAAGATAAGTGCTAACGCAGGGGACACACCCCAAGATCTACCAGCAAGCCATTTCAAAATATTTACGAAGATCAAAGATCTAGAACGCAAAGACAGAATATGATCTTTTCACCTCAAGCCAATATCCATAATCATCCCCAAATATCTAATACTATGACAGAGAGTAATACATCCAATAGAAAGTTCCAAACTATCAGGCAAGCTCAAAGACATTTTACGATGAAATATGATGAACTGAGTCTTCTCAAGAAAGATCGATAAGTCAAGACTCTCTAGCCAACCCTCTACCTGAGCAAAGGCCAACTGCAACCCAGCGAGTACATTCTCCAAGATAGGGTTCGAACACAGAACAGCAATATCATCAGCGTATTGTAGGAAAACAATATTATGAAGAATATGAAATAATATATCTTTAACGTAAAGATTTAACAAAATTGGACTCAATACAGAACCCTGAGGAATACCCTTACGAAGTAGTCTACGACCCAGATAACATCCAGACTCAATAAAGTTAACTGTTTTGGGAGAAAGAAAATTCAAAAAGAACTTCTTATATCCCAAAGGGATCTTAAGCTGATTAATAATATGGAAAAGTTTACTCGGGTTCACATTATCGTATGCAGATTTAATGTCCAAAAATAGGGCTCCAGTCATAGCACGCATAGCAAAGACTCTATAAATTTCGAGGTTAATAAATGCCAGACAATCATCACATGACTTACCCCTCCTAAAACCAAACTGACAGTTCGGAAGCAGCAACTCCAACTCAATGAACTTCTCAAATCGACCTTTGATTAATTTTTCAAAAATTTTTAGAACGTTCGATGCCAAAGAGATAGGTCTGAAATCATTCTTGTTAGGTTTCGGTACAAGAACTAAATCATATTGATTCCATAGGGAAGGATAAGAACCATCCCGAAGAATGAGATTAAAAACTTCCAATAGACGAACACGGGCAGTCACTGGTAACAATTTCAACAGGTGATAACCAATAAGATCCGGACCCGGGGCACTATACTCCTAGAAAAGGAGATCACAGAATTCAGATCATATAGAGAAAATTCATCCTCAAACAAGGAGATGGGCTGAGAAGGAGAGAAAGAATCAAAGTCACAAGATACCCAAGGAGGAGAGAAACGATCGATAAAATCCTGAATTACAAGATGTCTACTAACCGAAGGGGGGGGGGGGGTGTTATTTTTGAAAAATACCGAGTTTTTAAAGGCGTTAATAGTTTTCCAAAAAGATTTAGCATTGAAATTTGCACTCAAATCATTAACAAAATTCACGAAATTATGTTTTTTCCTTCTGCGAAGAGTCCTTCTACATCTGTTAGAACTTCTATTATAGGCATCCAGGTTCTCACGAGAAAAATTCCCCCTGCAAACCTTAAACAAACCACATCTATCTTTTATAGCCTCTTCACATTCAGGGTCCCACCAAGGCTTCCGCAACTTCCTTCGACGAGCCGTAGGCTTGTAACTCTTCCGAAGGTTCGACTTAGGATCAAAGTAATTAATACGGCCTGATGAATCCGAAATTGTGGCACCAGTTCTCAGTGAACAATCAATAATCAGATTATACCAAGCTTCGTAAGCAAGCGCCCCCGAAAGATTATCAGATGAAAAAGAGGACATAGCCTCATCCACAATAGAGCAAAAGACCTCCCTGTCCAATCCCAATAAATTCATCCTAGATCTCCTAGGGGAGTATCAGACATATATACCGGATTAAACTGTATAATAATGGGAAAATGATCACTACTTAAAGGTTCAGAAAATAGAGACCAGGAACAATTACGACAAAGAGAGCCAGAGACTAAAGTAATATCCGGAACGCTATGGAAGTTAGGTCTATCAGAGACTCTGGTAAATTCACCATTATTAATTACTACAAAATTAGAGCTATAAATATATTCCGCCAAAGCAGTTCCCTCCTTATTTTGGAAGATCCCCAGAGTTCATGTTGAGCATTAAAATCGCCACAAAAGATAAATTCACCAGAGTCAGAAATAGAAGAGATATAGTCAAAGAAGTAACTCCAGTAAACCTGATCCACAGAGATATCAGGAGGCTTATATATAGACAAAATAAATATTCTATGAGGAGAGATCTTCCTATCCAAGAAAGAAATACACGAAAGCTCAATCCCCGGATTATCTAGAAGAACAACATCACACACTACAGGGTCCAGATCCTTATGGCAAATAATAGCAGTTCCCCCACCCTCTCGCTCAGGGGGTCTATCGTTTCTAAATACATGAAAGTCCCTAAAAGAAAAATAAGAGTGAGCACGTAGCCATGTCTCCTGGAGACAAATAATATCAAAGTCGTTAACTAGATTTGATAACTCATTAAATTTTCCCGTAACACCCCTGCAATTCCATTGTAAAATCTTCATGGAAAATTATACTTTTAATTTAGATTACTAAAGAGAATGTTCAAATACCGTAAAACTATCAGAGTAGTAAATAAATCGAAGGTCCTTAAGAATGGTCTCTGTGTGAGGGAAAGTACTATTCAAATTATATAGATTAGGTTCAATATTAGAGTTAGACGGGAGTGAGTGACCAGTGACTGACGGGCAAGCTAATTCCATGCAGTGATCCATCTCAACGGATGGACAAATAGTCTCATCCAGAACAGAGCCAGGTACAGAATTCGAAACCTCATCCTCCGATTTTCTACGTCTCTTCTTTTTGCGGAGAGAGCGACTAGAAGATAATGCTTGAGTAGAAACATCCACATGGGGAACCAATTTACACCAAGCAAAATAAGCATGGGATCTAAACGTCTGAACAGCCTGTTGACAAGTCTCAAACTTCCTAGTCTTGACAATTTTTTTAGCTTGAGCAAAAGATGAATTAGTATAGGCCATGACAGTAATAATTATTTGATGAAAAAGATGCATAGGGCAAACGACGTCAGATGGAAGGTGATCTCCCTTACAATTGATACAGAAATACTTAGGGTTACAAGTCTCAGAAGGAGGATGGACCGATCCGCATTTATTACATGAAGAGTCACTTCTACAAGCAGCCATTGAATGGCCTAAACGGAGGCAACTGTTGCAGCTGCGGACCTTATTAATGAAGGGGAATACTCTACATTTAACTCTCTATATAAACACAAATTCAGGTAACAGATTAGAAGCAAAGGTTATCTTAATGGAGGAAGAAGATCTTAACTCATTACTGTCTTTATCTCTATATTTCATTCTTTCTAGTGACTCAACTTGAATGGGATTATCGGGCCACGTAAGACCATCGATAATCTCATCACATGAAAGCTCCAGGTCCACATTTCTAATAATTCCGATTCTGTAAAGCTTAAAGTTAGGAATATAGGCAAACCAGCCTGGTAAGAGAGACTCCTTAGACTCCACAAAAGAATTAGCATCGTTAAAATCATCGAAATCAATGCTAATAAGATTTCTACCAAGCCTATGCATGGCCTTAATACTAAATCTGCGACACAACATTTTACCTACTTTCATTGGATGTAAATTTCCAACGTTCCCAATATCAGAGGAAAAAGTTTCAATGTGGACAGAAAAAGGGGCAAGATTAGATTCTGAATATCTGTTATTAGATTGTGACTGAAAATATTTGTCTAGCAGATAAAGGAGGAGGATCAGAGGACATGGGAGGACGCAAGTCTGAGGTAGACGACATATCATCAGAAAGACGAGATTTTTTATTAGGATTACTCTCCACATTATTAGGAGAAGGAAGATTAGATTTAGACGGAGAGCGATTCTTACGACCACTATCTTTAGGCATGGTATATAAGAAAAATACTAGAATCGAGAGAGAAGATATCACTAACAGGACACGAAACACATCAAGGAGACATTCAAATATGAATACATAAAGAATATATCAAAACAAGATAAACATACACAGCTAACGCTTGGCAAACCAAGTCTAAAGATGAATCAGAAAATAATATTTAACTGAAATATAATAGTTCATATTAAGCACATATATAATATATAAAATTAAAGTAGAAATGAGCATTAAATAAAATATACAGATATAGAAAGCATCTAGCGATCAACCGAAAGTAATATATAAATAGCGCAAGCGACGCACATTAACAACGAACACCACGATGATGCGAGCATAAGAAACGAAAACAAGAGCTAAACTCTAACACCGAAATCTAAATTTGAAATAATAAAGACGGATTCCAAAAGATGAAGTTAAATTAAAATTAATAATTTTAAGATCTTAATACAAACTGAGCATAGACAAATAATATAATAATAAGGAAGTAGAATAAAATATATAAGAACACGAATATAGAAATAAACCGATAACACGAAGTAAATAATATGTAAAATTAAAAGTATAAAAGATATATATGAAAAATTCAGAGATAGAAAATATATAAGCAAAAGATGCGGACATACAAAAGTTAAAGAATTAAAGATAATAATGTGAGAAATTCAGAAATAGAGAATATCCGAGCAACCCGAAAAGGAAATAGGCAGCGTAAACAACGCACATAAAAACAGACATCAGATATGCTGCGAGCAAAAGAAACGAAAACAAGAGCTAAACTCTAACGATCAAAAACAAAAATTTGAAATAATACATACCGGTTTCAGAAAGACGAAATTAAATATATAGGTAATAATTACTTAATAATAAGATTTTAATGAAAACTAAACATTATTGGATAATATAATAAAAAAGGAAAATAGGATACAATGTAAGAGAACTCAGATATTCATAGAAACCGAACGGACACACGAAAATATAAAGAGTAAGCAAAAGATTAACACAATAAATGAACACATAAATCACATCAATGTAATTAAAATAATAGGAAAAGAAAAGCATAGCCAAAGCAAGCAAAAAATTATGTATGAAAAATTAAATAAAGAAAATTCAAAATTGATAGAAAAAATTACAAAGTAAAAGAAAAAATTAAGAGCCAGATAACAAAATTCAGGAATAAGCAATGATATTATACGAAATGAATTATTACATATAGAGAAAGATAAGTGGAAAAAGACTTTAAATAAATCACGAGAAAAGAAAATTAAGGCAGTCCGAGGACAACAGAAAAGTATAAACCATGTGTGTTATCAAGCTCGGAACGGACTCACAGACTATGTGTAGCTGGTATTCGCAATCAAGGACATCAGTCTCCAGAACAGGCGTATTCTCATCAAGACCACATCAAATGACAGGATGATCCATAAGGCGAGAGAATCCAAGAGTCCCAAAGAACAGCAGAAGCAAGAATACAGGATAGTAGGCACAAAAAAGACTCAGAGAAAGGCAGAGAGAACAGATTCCGCCGAGAGTAGGAAACACGTCCGAACAATATGCCGGTCGGCAGCGGAATCGCCGATTGCGTGGAAATAAGTGGCGTCGGGAACGTCCAGACGTACGGACCAGCCGTCCCGATTAGCCAGGATAATAATGCGTCGGCGACAAGAGCACTCGACCGAGACAGAGAGCCCTCAACCTCGGTTTTCTGCCTTCGCGGGTAAGGATGGTTCGGCGTTCGGGATAAGCAGCTAATGAGAGCCCTCGGCCGTGAATGAGAGCGCTCGACCACGTTTACTGCTTCTGGTATCGGATCAGGAATTTACTCGGGAACCAAGTGACAATTTTTATCTTGGGTCCCGCCGTTTTATTCCGCCGAGATAACGGTACTTTTAAACAGCCCCGGCGTGGAGGTTGCGGGTGTTGCGCGCGCGTCGGCGGGTACGCGGTCGTGGTTGACGGCGCGATTGCGGCGTTCGGCGGCGGTCGGGTCCCATCGGCCTCGCTCGGTGTGCCGGTCGGGCGCGGTGTCTCGAGCCGTAATGCGGCGAGATCGCGACATGATTAGGATTAAAAAAATGGGTGGGCGCATTGCGCCCACGTTCTCGCCCGGCGGTTGTTCGGCCGGGCGGTGTCCGGCGGGTGTAAGTCGGGACAACGATGCGGGTTAGGGGCGTATCGTTACAAAGTAAAGATAGAGGAGGTGAAGGAGATAAGAAAGAGGAACGAAAAAGGAAACAGAATGGGAAGCGTTAGTGAGATCGAAAGACAGAGAGAGGAAGAGGGAAGTGATGCAGAAAAAGTGCATTGAAAGGAAGATTGGAGAGGATAGAAGATGAATTGACGATACAGGAAAAGAAAATGAAATAGAGACTAAAGAAAATAGCGGAAGAGGAGAGAAGAAACGGGAGAGGAGCTTTGAGTAAAGTACGGAAAAATCTGGATTGACGATATGTGGTGGATCTGGGATAAGGAGAAGAAAATTCTTATAGATGCGAAGAGAAGGAAAAAAGGGAGTAGAGGAAATGAAAAGATGAAGTAGATACAAAAAAAGAAGGCTGAATTAAGTAGAGATGGGAAAGTAGAAGAAATAGGAAGTGAGAAAGGAGAGGAAAAGCTATGGAAAGAAAGAAGGTAGAGGGTAGGGAGAGAGCAAAGGAAAAAAAGGAGGACACAAGAAGAAAGTTTAAGAGTTGGACTTTGGAACCTAGTGGGAGTGAAGGAAAAGGGTTTAGGGAGAAAGTACAAAAGTGGGATGTGATGGACTTAGTAGAAACTTAGTTAATTCAAAAGAAATAAGAAAAATTGAAGAGTAGATTGTCAGAGGAATTTACTTAGAAGGGGATCAACGGGCGTTGGAGAATAGGAAGAAAGGGGTAGAAATAAGTTCGAAAGATAAGAAAGTAAATATACAAGGGAAAGTTGTTAGTGGCTGGAGAAGAAAGGATGGAAAATCATGAATAAAGCAAAAGAAAGAGACAAAGAAGGAAAAGTGACTTTTACAGCAGGGAGCAAGAAAAATGGAAAGAAAGCAATGGGGGGATAATGATGGAAATTAGAAGATCGTTGAAGGAGAAGAAGCAGTGAAGGGAGAAAAAGAGTTTGATATTAAGAGAGGTTAAATTGGAAGGGGAGAAATGGAAAGTAAAAACAATATATGTAAGAGGCAGGATAGAGGAAATGATGAACAGGGTAAGGAAGATGAGGGAGGAAGGAGTAGGAAAAGAAGAATGGATAGAACAGGGGATCAAAGGGCGTTGGAGAATAGGAATAAAGGGGTAGAAATAAGTTCGAAAGATAAGAAAGTGAATATGCAAGGGAAAGTTGTCAGTGGCTGGAGAAGGAAGGATAGAAAATGATAAATAAAGCAAAAGAAAGAGACGAAGAAGGAGAAGTAACTTTTACAGCAGGAAGAGGAGAAACGGTGATTGATTATGTATACGGAATAGGAGGGCGTGGAATGGAGGTAGGAGAAGAGGTGGACTCGGGATAGGCGGGATGTAAGTGGATAGGAAAAAAAATGGGGAGGAAAAGAAGAAAAGAATATGTTGTATCTGTATCTGTGTCCCATTTTAATTGCCCTAGACAAATATTTGACCTTGATAACCTTGAAAACTCCTATCAAGATTAACTTAAAATTTTTTAATGGAAACTTGTACATTTTACTGCATATTTTTGTAGCTGACGTCAAAACACTTTGAAAATACTATCAACTTGTGTTCTTTGCACAAGCCATTCCCAAAATATAAAGCTTCAAAGTTTACATACCGCCGGCATTGGCATTACCTGATTTGAAAGTTGAAATATCCTACTGTCTCTTGTCTGTTACTTGTAAACACTTCAAGTTCTATTTCGAGCTACTACTACAAATTCCTTATCGACATAGGGCGTAAGTAATATTATTCACCTATCGCACTTTTGCTAATTGATACATCTCATTTTTGTATTTTGGCCATTCCCACAATTGTACTTCTAATTAAATTTATAATACCCGATTATGTTCCGTAAGAAATTATGGACATGGTCATTTGCTTAGGAGCAAATGACAGTAATTTTCGACAGGCTGCACGCATTTATGTACAGCGACACATAGAAAAAGATACCCAGAACATAAGTAGTAGGATATTTCAGCCGCGGATAAAACGTACGAGTTTCCATTAAAGAATTTAAAGTTAACACTTTGGCAGAGGTTTTCAAAGTAATCGGAAGGTCAAACAAATGTCAGCATCATCTGTCCCCCTTTTAATATTTTACAATTTGTGTCTAAAACGGTTTTCCATATTTTCCACATTTTTTCGAGACATTTGCCTGAAAAAAATAAAATAGGACACTTTGTATATATGTATATACAGGGTGTTCCATTTTAAACGATCACTCACAAAATGTTACAGGCAAAAGAGGTATGGTCTGATAATAATAATGGTGAAATCAATTTTCGAAAAAATATATTTTTTAAGGTTATACATGAAAGTCATCTTCAATTTTTTGAATGAAACATTTTATTTTTGATAACAGAATTTTGTAGCTAATGTTAAAACGTTTTCAAAGATCTATAATAGTTAACATTATTGTTGAGAACTTGCAGAAATATAATATCGCGTACTTTCCGATACTTTACAAGCAAATTTCCGCAATTTTTCAACAAAATATATTAACTATTTATAGTCTTTGTAAACGTCTCAACTCAACATCAGCTACAAAATTCTGTTATCAAAAATGGAGTGTCCCATTTTAAAAATTAAAGGTGACTCACGTGACATTAAAAAATAGATTTTTTTCAAAAATTTATTTCACCATTATTTGTCCCTCTTCAGAGACCATACAACTTTTGTCTAAAACACTTTCTTTTAAAGTTGAAAAAAATATAATAAAAATTTTAGATTGTTTAAAATGGGACACTCTGTATATAGAGAGCGTTAGAACAAGTGAGCATTTGTTGTAACTATTGTCTATAGCTAGCTTGTACAGGGCAGTATTAGATTCTGCATAATACCAGTGTGTAGGGGAAGGTGCTGTACCTTGGGTACAGCTGTACGTTTGAACACTCCGTTATAAACAAACAGTGTTCGCAGTTGGCGACAGATTATAGTGCCATTTGTTGATAATCTCTTCAAGCACAGATTAATAGACAGATAGCCAATGGCCCGGGTTAAGGCAAGACCGGAATTTTCGTGCTTTGATTACCGACACACTTTGCCCCTTATCGACAGACTTTGCCCCTACGAGGGAGTCCGGGCTAAATATATCCGACTTTATCCACAGACTTTGCCCCTAGGAGCGAGTCAAAGCTAAATGATCGCGAGACGAGTGAGAGGTGAGAGGAGGTTACTTTGCCCCTCCCCCATCTCGCCGCGCGCAGGCAAATGTTTTAAGCGGCTCGAGCCGAGATGCCGAGAATGTTGAGATTTTTATTTTACATTATAAACACTTCGTGCATTCTTTATATCTATTATTATTATTTTACACAAATCTCCAGAAGCTTTTTCTTCAGATGTTTAAAATTCCAATTTTTGGTAGCATGAGTTTAACACGTTTGCGACGACGTGGTACACCGGTGGTACATTGAACCGGACCATTTTATTGGGCAAAAAAAAATTTATTGTTTAATTATTCGCTTGTTTTCGCTCTGCGAGGACTCATAAGCCTGTTGTTCTTGAATTACACATCGACTGTGTCTCAGAACTTATTTAAAATGGATAACTATTGTGTGAAGAAAATCACGATATTCGACAGATGTGCATACAAAAACTGTAACAGTGTCAAATCAGAGAACTGTAAACTGTTTCGTTTTCCACAGAAGACTGATAAAAAATTTGGGTAAATATTTACAATTAGGGCCCCAACGAGAAATCAATCGCCACTTAAATATGTTGTAGGGGAGGTCTTTCTGAGTGATTCTACGCAAGAAAAAAGTGGGGGACGGCATTGGTTTAGAAGATATAGCAAATTGAAATTTCAGAATTTTTATGCTTTTTATTAGATATTATAAACCTATAGGTTAGTGACGCGTTTTATAAGTATGCGCTTTGTAAGTTGAAGCACATACAAAGCACATACTTATAAAGCGCGCCAATAACCTATAGGTTAGTGACGCGCTTTATAAGTATGCGCTTTGTAAGTTGAAGCACATACAAAGCACATACTTGTAAAGCGCGCCAATAACCTATAGGTTAGTGACGCGCTTTATAAGTATGCGCTTTGTAAGTTGATGAGAAGTCCACCCTATACAGGGTTGGGAGGGAGGGTGCAGGTGGGGATGCAGGAAGGTAAATTTTTTTAAACGGCGATACAAGTTTAGCGACAGAATAGTTGCTTTTTTCGAAGCCATCGAAAAATTTTTTCCACCGGAAGAGAATACAACCGACAATGAGTAATAATTAATCCGTATTTGAAAAATAAAAAAACCAAATATCAGAATTTAGTGTTTTTTCTCATTTTCTTTCCACGCATTTTGGTATATTAGTCTCTCACGTATATATATCTCATAATACTCGAAATAACTATATTTTTCAAATTTTTTTGTTAATAACTTTTTAATAAACAACGATTGTCGGCTAAAACCTTCCGAAAATTACTCAGGAAGATGACCTCTATATAATATATATCAAGATCAAAGTCATCGGCGTGGTATTACTTTATAATATCTAATAAAAAGCATTAAAACTGTGAAATTTCAATTTGCTATATCTTCTAAACCAATGCCGTCCTCCACTTTTTTCTTGCGTAGAATTACTCAGAAAGACCTCCCCTACAACATATTTAAGTGGCGATTGATTTCTCGTTGGGGCCCTAATTTTAAATATTTACCAAGATTTGATATTTGGATAAGAAACTGCGGTAAATAAAAATACAAAATTCTTGAAAATACCGATATTTGACGATGATAAATTAGACTAAATTTTGTAATTATTGTGTAATTAAATTTCTTCAGTGTGTAATTTGTAGATTTATACTTAATTACAGGTAATGAAAATTTACTTAAATGGTCCCCAGCATCAATTCATAAAGCAGGATTATGCGCAGATCACTTTAATAAAGGAAATTTTATAAGCCGTACGAAGTTGCATAAT
Organism: Leptothorax acervorum; assembly: GCA_035220615.1. Lineage (NCBI taxonomy): Eukaryota > Metazoa > Arthropoda > Insecta > Hymenoptera > Formicidae > Leptothorax > Leptothorax acervorum. The sequence goes on along the minus strand of JASTWQ010000148.1, from coordinate 435,079 downwards.
GGAAGAAATCCCATACCATGGGTCCCTAAACTCCCTAAGAATACTGAGATTTCTGTCGAAGATACTGAGGACAGTATTGTAGAAGAAATTAATGAAATTGTTGAAGAAATTGTGCAAGAAAATGTCGTTGACCACTCAGATGATCGAGATTTCATTCCAATGGAAGTCGATACTCACACCGACTTTCAAGAGTCTCAAGTAGACATTACGGAGACCACCGAGAACAACGCGAATAAAGAAGTGGCCACAATAACAATGACGACACCTAAGAAGTGTTATCCTTCTGGGAAAGAACTTTTCTGCAATTTCGGAGATGACTTCGCAGACGACGAGGAATGGCTCAATAATGGAAATCCATTTCCACTATTTCATGACAATTACTCACAGAGAGAAGTAGGAATTAAAGCAAACATGCTGAAAAAGCGAAAAGAAAAACCGCAAAAGAAGTCTACTCCTCCAAAAAAGTATAATAAAGATAAATTGTCCGAAATGGAAAAATTAAAGAAAAAAAATTTGATATTAAAAAAGCTTGTTATAGAAAGGAAAAGAAAACAAAAAAATTTGTCTACTATCTTACAACGTCGTAATACTATAGTTCGAAAAAAGAACAACGTTTGCAAATGCAGTGTGAATGAATTTTTGGATAGTAAGAAGTGTCGAAAACCACTTGCGAGAACCATGGTAAAACTTCAGCTACGCAGGGGAAAATTACAATATTCAAAAAAAGAAAAAGATCTTGCGAAACAAATGTTTTATTATTCCGCAAGTGGATATTCACGGATGAGAAAGGCTGGATTAATCTCCCATCAGAATCTTCTGTCAGAAATTGGATTTCTGAAACTGAAATTCGACCAGGATTTTGCGAAAAAATATTTTCTAAAATTAAAGAAAAATTGTCTAAACTACCATCTTCTCAGAAAGTTTGTTGTTTAAAATTCGATGAAATGTCGATAAAAAAATTTCAAGAATATAGTCGAAAGTATGATTTGATCGAAGGATTAATAGATCTCGGACCCCTGGGACGAAGCGATGAACCAGCGGTACATGTCTTACTATTTTGCCTTGATAGTATTAATGCCGAAAATCCTTGGCGGCAAATAGTAGCATACTTTTTGACCGGAAAAAATTCAACGCATTGGAATATTGTTCAACTCGCTATGTTTAGAAAAACTGAAAAATGTAGGGGTAAGTGTACAATTGATTACATGTGACCAAGGTGGTCCAAACAGAAAAGCTTTCAATAATTGGAAAATTTCACCACATAAACCGTTTTTCTCATTAAATAATGAAATTTATTTTGCTTCCTTTGATTGACCCCATCTTATCAAGCGGTTGATTAGCCAATTGAGATCGCATAATTATATTTACGTGAATGGAGAAGTAATTATGTCTTTTTACGACTTATTTGAAACGTGGCAATTTGACAGAAAGTTGAGTACTTCAAATCTATTGGGTCACATCACCTACGCGCACTTTTATCTTGATAATTTTGAAACCATGAATGTCAAAAGAGCTTTTCAAATGTTAAGTGCAAGATTCGCTGCATCAATATTGACAGCAGGCCAAAGTAATGTATTGAAAAGTATTTCATGGAAAGCATCTGCGGATTTTGTTTATAAAATGAATAAAGTAATCGATGCTATGAATGTATACCGTTTAAATGATTGGAAAGGAGAAATGGGCCCTCTATCGGATGTTAATACAATTGCTGAAAAATTATTAACGTCTTTTATTGAATGGTGTTCGAAGTGGAGTACTTCTCCCAATAAGATGACGAGACCTCCGTGCTTTTATGGAATGATTACGACTGTGCAAGCAATTTTATCAATGTATCGTTTCGTCAAACAATGTTATCCAGACTTAAAGTTATGCACTGCACTGTGTAACCAGGATTCAGTAGAGCATACATTCGGAAAAGTTAGAGGACGCGGAGGATACAACCCTAATCCCACCGCGCAAATGATACGGTTAACGTTGCGCCATATTTTATCAAGTGGATGTATTTACGGAAGCGGCAGAAGTAACGTGATTTGTCCAGAAACGTCTTCGTTAACGGATGGTGCGTCCGCGGTAGTCCGTAAAATGGAAACTAACAATGTTCCATTACAAGAACTCACTTTTCTAATTGAAATGTATAATGACGATTATGATGATCATCTCATTGCGGCATCAGCTTTTAAAGAAATTAATAGCTATTCAGATGAGAACTATTCCGGCAATCTAGTAATGAATATGATCGACGAGAACAACTTCAATTCACCAGGGACATATGAAGACAATGCAATTGCATATTTTGCAGGATACATTGCTCGCTACGGTTACGAAAATACTAAATGCGACAGCTGCCTTCAAACAAATATGAAAACACCGATGGAAGGATCAAATAATAATGAGATCTATGTTCAGCTACGTGAGTACGAACACGAAGACAAAGATGGACCTGAAGTTGAATGGCTATCAAGACCAACGGATGCATTTTCAAATATTGTCGCTCTTCAACTCCGAGCATTAAACTCATGTTACAAGAAGTATTGGAATTTTAAACATCTGAAGAAGAAGCTTTTTGAGATTTGTGTAAAACACGTCCAACTTGCAGATGAACATTGGTTTGACCAGAGCAACGAGTGTTATCCACATAGAATCCAAATGTTGGACTTTATGTTAAGAGTCAAGATATATGCAATTGCCAAAAAAAATAACAATAAAGAAAAAGAAAGAAAAAAAGCAGTATCTGGAAGATCAAAAGAAATAAAGACAAAATGTCAAAAACTGAGGAACATAAAACATATGTAAATTTGCTTATATATAATTTTGAGATAATTTAACTTTTAAGGTCGAAGTTTATAAATATTCAATTTGGTACTATGTTATATTATATTAAAATATTGTTCATTTTATTACTCACTTGCGAAGAAAACGGATCTTATCTATTAAAATATTTGTTAACAAAAAAATATGTATGAATGAAATTTTGTAGGCATACCTTAAGCTTGTAATGTCAAGATTTCTAAATCGGCAAAACTAAAATAATAAAAATAACAGTTAACTATACAATAATTGGTAAATAATTTCTTTACGTTTCTTAAATGCATAATAGATGTGAGAATGCACGAAGTGTTTATACTGTAAAATTTTATTAATTCAAAATTAATAAAAATAAACAGAAAATAATACAAAAAAATTCATATATGTTATACAGGGTGTAATAGACCTACCGTATATCCCGTTAATGGTACATTGCTGAGATCATTTGAAGACAAAAATCCTAATGCCAAAATGTCAAGGCTGCTACAGTGTTTAAACGGGAAAGGTTTAAAGTTCACTAGTGTGCTTGTCAAAATTTTACGCACTCAGGGACGTCGCATGTCAAAACAGCTCTTCCACACTTTACTCAACTCGATAGAAATATTTGAAATTATTATTCACTTTATTTCTTTGTACACTGTTCGCAAGACCAACGAATATCGGGATGACAATTTGGCAGCCTCGACATTTTAGCATTGGGATTTTTGTCTCCAAATGATCTCAGGAATCTGCCATTAACGGGTAATACGCTAGGTCTGGTACACCCTGTATAATTTTAATATTATTGCTCATACATTGCGTATAAATAATTATATTTATAATAAATATTAATTTTATTATAGACCAAACCTTAATTCTTAATAGACCTAGACCTAGACTTATTTCGACCCCTTTAAAGCGATTTTTGACCACTTTCCCACGGGTTTACATGGATAAAAATGCTATTGTATGCTATCGTATTCAGCGACCCAAAAAACATAAGATTACATGTATAATTTACGTTACATTTTTTAGGCAAAAATCGGTCTTTATTTTACCCTCCTATGATATGCCGTAACTCCACAAAAAAAATTGTATAGACCTTAATTTTTTTATTTACAGGTAAAAGATTCCATATTTTACGATGGCGGTTATCATGACATTTGCGAAAAAAATTTATACCTCTTCGTACAGTGCGTCAAACTTATATATGCAATTTTTTGAGGGAAAACACGTCCTTATTTTTAAAGAGATGATAATAAAACGGGGGGCGCATAACAGTAAAATCTAACTAAAGTTTCTTAAAGTGTAAAGTTCACTTTTTAAAATAAAAAAATTTTTTTTTAAATACGACAATTTTTTGCGGATATACGCTTATCTGAATTTATGCGAAATTTTGATATGAATTACTTAATGTTGTGATATTTTTTTTTACGAGGTATTAAGAATGAGAATCAATAACTATATAACAATAAATAATACTTTTTATCTGCAATTTTTATTACATCACTATATATATACTTTTACACATTTGTACAAAAAAATTTTTTTTTTAATATATACATATATAATAATATATAAATTATAAAACATTAATATTATTAACAATAAATATATATACATATTATATACAAGGCCGGTTCGAGAACCAGTGAGAAGAAAATCTCGGCATTTTCGGCATCTCGACTCGAGCCGCTTAGAAACTTGAAACTTGAAAAGTTGAAACATTGCTTGCTGGCGCGGCGTGCTGGGCAATTCTGGGGGGGGAGGGGAGGGGGGGAGGGAATAAAATAACCTACTCTCACCTCTCACTCGTCGCGTGGTCAATTAGCTTGGACTCGCTCCTATAAGTTATCGATTTCGTTCATCTTCGTTTGAAAATGACCTGTATTATCTTGGGAACGTAGTTATTGCATTGACCGCTATGAAAACCACGGTATCGCGTTGAAACCAGTGAGAAATGCCGGTCTCGCCTTAACCCGGGCCATTGACTATCTGTCTATTAATCTGTGCTTTAAGTCTGTAGTTTTGTGTTGTTGCGATTATTTACACGTAGTTATGTCGACTTTTGTATTTTATGAGATTCAAAGTAAATTTATTCTTTGTACTGCGATTTTTGTAATTTTTTATAATGAAGATATTGTTATGAGCCAAGGATGGTAAGAACATGTCAAATATTTAGAATAATGTAGTAAATTATTTATAACCTTATTTCTAACGTATAAGCTGTCAACTAATGTTTTATTAAAAATTGGTTTCTATGTACCTTGGAACACGAAGGTTGATGTACCTTGGAACACTATTTCAAAAGTATATTAGCTAATTGTTATCTTTATATAACTTTTAGTTATTTGTTAAATTACCATTTTTTTTCATTTTTACTGACAACTAGAGTAATTGGAAGCTATATTTGTTTGTATTATAAAGACAAATGTAGAAGAGTTGAGTAAAAGAAGAAGAAAATCAGCTGCAAAAAAGAAAATTGAGTTGAAAGATAATTCGGACAGTGAAGATTTAGACGATCCTGATTTTATTGTCTGTTAAAAGATGCTTAAATAACTTAATAAAATTAAGCGTGATATTATTTTATTTTTATATTTTGTTTTAGTAACAATTTTTTCCTTTTTGTTTTATTTTATTAATAAATATTTTATTAAGAAGAAGAATTATTTGACCAAACTGACGTTTAATGTCGTAGTATTATATTAATTCAAAGTCGACGTTTTGACACTGGTTTTGTGTCCTTATCAAGAGTTTGCTATAACAACGAAATCATGTTACATGAAAAATAAAACGCACAAGGAACAAAGAGCGGAAAAAAAAAGACGATATATACCTGTCACATACTAAAAATTAACCGCTCATAGAGCACAAAAAACCTTCTTGCAGTTTTAACACTTTGTCAAATTTCGAAGTGAAGGAACCGCCATCCCTCCTTAATTAATCGTGCGATGTAGCCCGAAAAAAGACATAGTCGGAACGGAGAAATGTAAGAGTCACCGATCCGAGTCGAAGGTCGGCGTTGAACTAATTTAAAAATACAGGCTACGCGAGTGGGTCACAGAAAGAAAAACATAAGCACGAAGAGAAAAACAGTTATGTAGATCTTATAATTCGGTCATATAACGGATTCAGATTTTCCGTGTCTTTTTTGAGATTGATCGTATTATTGTGTTTTTTAATGTAAAACATCTCCGCTATTTCTTTCTTCCTCACATTTCTCTCCCTATGCAACACTTCAGGAGTGGATCATTTAAAATCATGCCCGTGCATCAATCGGTGCTTGCTGACTACCGAACGCTTACTCTCGTCTTTTTTAATGTCACTAAGATGTTCCTTCACACGAGTTTCCAGGTGTCTTAATGTTTGTCCTATAAAATATTTTATTAGAAAGAAAAGTAAAAGCAATTAAGTAAAACACGCAAGATTACTTATCAAATTCATGAAATAAGAGAATGGCTGTTTATATTTATGACGATAATAATTTATTTCGTTAGATTTTATTATTTTTTTTTTAGTTTAATGATTTACCAAAATATAACTAAATTTAATAAAATATTATATTTCTTTGAAAAGATTTATTTTTTTTTCAAAGAAACAAAATTACCAATTGCAAAAAATTTCTGTAGTATTTTCTTACCAGATGGTAATAAAAATTTGAATTTTTTTTATTGTAAGATATATATATGTACTTTAATAATATATTTCTTTCAAAATTTTTAAATTAAAACAGTGGCTCAGAAAAATAAATAACTTAAAAGTGTTCCAAGGTACAGAACCTTCCCCTACTAATAATTTAAATAAATATAAATATATAACAGAGCAGAGGAAGTAAAAAATACACAACGGGTCTTGAAAAAAAGAATTACACAATTCAAACATATTGTTACATATTTTAAGCAAAATACCATTGTATCAGATACACTTTGTTAGATCAGAGCAGCGAAAGCATGGGAAGAGTGAAGGTATACTGTATTTTACACAAGATATTTCGATTAGATAAAATTCTGCTCTCAAAATGATTAAAAAATTTGAGAAGTGTCACCTATTTTAACCACTATTTTAACTAGTAAAAATTATAACGATGGTCTTCAAATATTTGCAGGTTCGCATATTTAAGTGATTTCAGAAATTATTTATGTTTTGACATCTTTTAAAGAAGCAACTAATCAAATATCAACCGATAAATATATTACTGCCAGCATTGTCTTGCCCTTATGTTATAATTGTGATAGATACACTAAATGAATTAAAACCTATTACTGTAATATTGCATCCTGCAATGGAATTAGAAACAAATCTTTTGAAGAAGATTGAAATGAGATATGTGCCTCTTGAAAGAAGCAAAATCCTTACTATTGCAACTCATAATCAGCTTGATCCTAGGTTTAAAAGAATGTACAATTCTTAACCTCTTTCTCAAGTAGAAGCTCTCTCACATGTGTGTCACGAAATCAGCAATACAGCAATACAACAAGGCATTTTTTAGTGCCGCAACTAAATCCATCTAATTGTAATTCGTTCAAAAAACTTTTAACTTTATTTGGGCGAAGCATACAAAAAGGTTAAAAAAATTTAGATAGAGATAAAATCCCTGTTGGATAAATGCCGCGTTAATAAAAAATATATTTTAAATCCAAAGTATTACCATTATCAGACGATCTAATCAGATATTAGCAGAATTATGAAGCACTGTCTCATCCTACATTAGCAGAAATTATCTTAAAATATTGCACAGCAATAGAATTTTCTGTAGCTTTAGAATAATTTGTTTCAGTCCTTAATAACGTGGTGACCGATAAAAGAAGCAGGCTAGCAAGCCATCATGTAACGGAAACAATTTTTTTTACTTATTTTACAAAAAATATCTAGTTTAAATAACAATATGTATGATATGTATTCGCTTCGAATTATGCGCGCGTAAGAAACCACAACCGGAATACTTTCGCGGCGCTCGCAATCAAGGAAAGAATGTCGCGCTTAGAGCCGAGTTCGGCAAGTGATGCCCTCTTCCCCGGGAATGACTCCGGTGGGGAGAACACCGAAATGCGGTAGATGGTCCTTCCTCGAGCGCCTTTCGATAGCGAGAGAGTGTAACGAGAAGGACACGTGTTATAATATAGCAATTTATAATATACAAAATCGAGTTCTTCTTCCACCTTGGGCCTTTTCAGTCCCCCTCAAAGAACATAACAGCTGGCAACGAGGATAAAGAAGATTAATTAAAATGTTGATTGCGGGATCAAGCGCACTACAGCCTGAGTCAGGAACGAATCCAGGGCAAAAAGTGGCTATCGCAAATCCGTTAAAATTCGACATCTTTGACCCGGACGGCAGCCACTGGGAGGATGGCAGCAACGGCTGGAAGGCACATTCCAAGTTTTCCAAATTCGGGAGGAGACAAATAAAGTCGCGTATCTACTACATTTCGTAGGAGTGGAAGCCTTCGGAATTATGTGTGACAGGCTGGATCCAGTGGATTCAGACAAGCAACCGTATGGTATGCTAGTAGAAAAACTGAAAGAGTTCTACAAGCCGAAGCTCTTGGAGAATCGCAGAAATATATATACAGAAAGAGAATGCAAGGCCTACAGAAGAGCGCGCAGGAATACATGGCGGCTCTGCAAAACTGTCATTACATTGTAAATTTGGAGAGTATCTGCAAACAAAGTTGAGAAACCAATGTCTTTGGCTTAAAAAACCAGAGAATCCAGTCGAGACTGTTAAAGACGGTCAAACTTACCGAGGAATCCGCTCTAAAAATTGCGTGCGGCATGGAATTAGCGGAGAAAAGAGTGAGCAAACTGAAGAAGAAAAAATTTCACAAAAGCAGCTGTAGACTTCATAAGATGGAAAGCAAAACAGAAGAAGAGGAAGGGTCAAGAGAAACGAAACGGATTAAAAGGAAATCAACATGCAGCAGAAAAGGAGCCGCAACCAACCAGCCGTTCTGTTTCCTAAATATAACAATAATTACAATAAGCGTGTTTCAAAAACTAATGACATTGTGTTTTAGGTGTGGGCAGACTCACTTGGCAACCAGTTGTACCCGTCTCTATGAAGTTGGCACCTCACTTTCAAAAATCGGAAGTTTCACCAACTGTTCCATTTGCACCCGCAATAGTTCTACAGTTACTGATAGGTTTTAGAAATAGTTCCGTTGATTTAGTTAAAAAAAAAGACTTTTGAAAATTTGAGGTGCTAACTTCCCGTGGCACCTCATGTTTTAAAAAAATTAATTTTAATTATGATATTTTATAGTTCTCGAAGAGTTCTACAGTTCCTGATAGGTTTTAGCAATAGTTCCGGTCATTAGGTATTTTTAAACAAATTTTTAATCTGACAGCTAGCACCTCAAGTTCCAAAAAAATTGATTTTTATCATGGAATTCTATAGTTCTCGAAGAGTTCTACAGTTCCTGATAGATTTTAGCAACAGTTCTGGCCTCTAAATATTTTTTTAACAATTTTTTACTGTGACCGCTTGCACCGCACACAAGAGTAAAGTCATGAATCGCAGGTAGTTTCGATCGACTTTTTTACAGTTCTCGATAGTTCTCGCATAGTTCCAACACTTTTTATAGGTTTCAGCAACAGTTCCGGCCTCTAAATATTTATTTAACAATTTTTTACTGAGACCGCCTGCATCGCACACAAGAGTAAAGTCATGAATCGCAGGCAGTTCCGATCGACTTTTTGACAGTTCTCGATAGTTCTCGCATAGTTCCAACAGTTTTTATAGGTTTTAGCAACAGTTCCGGCCTCTAAATATTTTTTTAACAATTTTTTACTGTGATCGCCTGCACCGCACACAAGAGTAAAGTCATGAATCGCAGGCAGTTTCGATCGACTTTTTGACAGTTCTCGATAGTTCTCGCATAGTTCCAACAGTTTTTATAGGTTTTAGCAACAGTTCCGGCCTCTAAATATTTTTTAAACAATTTTTTCTGTGACCGCTGGCACCGCACACAAGAGTAAAGTCATGTATCGCAGGCAGTTTCGATCGACTTTTTGACAATTCTCGATAGTCCTCCCATAGTTCCAACAGTTTTTATAGGTTTTGTGCGGTGCAGGCGTTCACAGTAAGAAATTGTTTAAAAAATATTTAGACGCCGGAACTGTTGCCAAAACCTATAAAAACTGTTGGAAATATGCAAGAACTATCGAGAACTGTCAAAAAGTCGATCGGAACTGCCTGCGATTCATGACTTTACTCTTGTGTGCGGTGCAGGCAGTCACAGTAAAAAATTGTTAAAAAAATATTTAGAGGTCGGAACTGTTGCTAAAACCTATAAAAACTGTTGGAACTATGCGAGAACTATCGAGAACTGTCAAAAAGTCAATCGAAACTGCCTGCGATTCATGACTTTACTCTTGTGTGCGGTGCAGTCGGTCACAGTAAAAAATTGTTAAAAAAATATTTAGAGGTCGGAACTGTTGCTAAAACCTATAAAAACTCTCGGAACTATGCGAGAACTATCGAGAACTGTCAAGAAGTCGATCGGAACTGCCTGCGATTCATGACTTTACTCTTGTGTGCGGTGCCAGCGGTCACAGCAAAAATTGTTTAAAAAATATTTAGAGGCCGGAACTGTTGCTAAAACCTATAAAAACTGTTGGAACTATGCGAGAACTATCGAGAACTGTCAAAAAGTCGATCGGAACTGCCTGCGATTCATGACTTTACTCTTGTGTGCGGTGCAGGCGGTCTCAGTAAAAAATTGTTAAAAAAATATTTAGAGGCCGGAACTGTTGCTAAAACCTATAAAAACTGTTGGAACTATGCGAGAACTATCGAGAACTGTCAAAAAGTCGATCGAAACTACCTGCGATTCATGACTTTACTCTTGTGTGCGGTGCAGGCGGTCACAGTAAAAAATTGTTAAAAAAATATTTAGAGGCCGGAACTGTTGCTAAAACCTATAAAAACTCTCGGAACTATGCGAGAACTATCGAGAACTGTGAAGAAGTCGATCGGAACTGCCTGCGATTCATGACTTTACTCTTGTGTGCGGTGCCAGCGGTCACAGCAAAAATTGTTTAAAAAATATTTAGAGGCCGGAACTGTTGCTAAAACCTATAAAAAGTGTTGGAACTATGCGAGAACTATCGAGAACTGTCAAAAAGTCGATCGGAACTGCCTGCGATTCATGACTTTACTCTTGTGTGCGATGCAGGCGGTCTCAGTAAAAAATTGTTAAAAAAATATTTAGAGGCCGGAACTGTTGCTAAAACCTATAAAAAGTGTTGGAACTATGCGAGAACTATCGAGAACTGTCAAGAAGTCGATCGGAACTGCCTGCGATTCATGACTTTACTCTTGTGTGCGGTGCCAGCGGTCACAGTAAAAAATTGTTAAAAAAATATTTAAAGGCCAGAACTGTTGCTAAAATCTATCAGGAACTGTAGAACTCTTCGAGAACTATAGAATTCCATGATAAAAATTAATTTTTTTGGAACTTGAGGTGCTAGCTGTCAGATTAAAAATTTGTTTAAAAATACTTAATGACCGGAACTATTGCTAAAACCTATCAGGAACTGTAGAACTCTTCGAGAACTATAAAATATCATAATTAAAATTAATTTTTTCAAAACATGAGGTGCCACGGGAAGTTAGCACCTCAAATTTTCAAAAGTCTTTTTTTTTAACTAAATCAACGGAACTATTTCTAAAACCTATCAGGAACTGTAGAACTATTGCGGGTGCAAATGGAACAGTTGGTGAAACTTCCGATTTTTGAAAGTGAGGTGCCAACTTCACAGAGACCCCCTCAGCGCAGAGGAGCAGACGGAGACCGACAGCGAGTGGGAGACGCCGACCATCGAACAAGCAACGCAGACGGACGTTCCGGGACCAGAACCTCCGCAGTCCGAACCGGAGCGGTTATTCACGCCGCCCGGTACTCCTCTGGCTTGGTCGAGACTGAATAAGTAAGGGGGGATCCAGCCATTCCACAAGACACGGATCAGGCCCGCCATCACTTGGCGAGAACGCCTGCCGCCGTAAGGCGGCATCAAACGGTCATTTTCAGGGCTACCACAAAATACACACTGATATTGAGAACACCTGTACATAGTGTACATAATGAATAATTTGGTATATTTATTGTACACAAGCAATCATCATTTCTACAACTCCACCACGCACTGCGCATCCTTCCGTCCTGCGAGCGATCGGATACTCGGCGAGCTTGGTCGAATAAAAGTGGCCATACGCCATAGAGGGTTATGTATATGGAATATTTTGATCTTCTTACAATAATCTTTCATTTGAGTTAAGTCTCTAGACGCAAGGGGCTCAAAACCTACATAAAAATTGTAAGGTTCTTTTTGCAAAAAAAAATAAATACTTTATTTTGATCTAGGAATGGCATTTTAGGCAATTAATTCAAGATGCGGTAAAACTGCTGTTTAGGGGACCCACCTTCAACCTTGATCTTGACATATATTGTCAAGGTCATCCTCCTGAGTAACCTTCAAAAGGTTTTAGCCGTCGCTTGTTTTTTATTAAAAAGATATTAACAAAAGCAATAAAATAGCAGTTATTTTGAGTAAATATTGAAAGGCATAAACGACTAATATGTATGTGGAAATAGTACATGTATGAACGAAGGAAAGTCATTTAAAGCAGTAAATCGTTGATATATTAAACAGTCATTTTGTTAAAGCAGAGAATAGTTGGTATACGTAAGTAGAATATATACAATTTTATGAGTTAGAAAAAGCATAAATATAAAGTGTGTATGCTTTAACCATAATTGTATGATTATAATTGTACAATTAAAGATAGTGACTGTGGTCCAGCTACACAACAATTGGTATGTTGTGTGGGTGAGTCATACGGAGAAGCTCCACTTCCGAAAGATATAACCCTAACATAAACTATTGATTTATTTGCTTTGAAAATAAGAAAATTTATAATGCTTCACTAATAGTATATCAGTACTCTGTGTATGTTCATTGCAAAAAAATTAAATCTTTCTATGTATTTTTACAAACACTTATGTTTTAATGTAATAATTGTATTGAATAAATTACTATTATACCTAAGAATACATTTAATATCCTCTCGCCATTCCTGCATGCCATAAACGCTGCTGATTTTTAACTGATGAAGCTCATAGCCAGTCATGGTGGCGGAAAGTTTTGTCAAGCTCTTTCTTCCTGATCCGCCAATGCCTATCATCAACATGTTGCCACAAGGAATTGCCAAGACACGGCAAATTCTGGAGAGATGTTCAAGCGCATAGTGAAAGAGCACGATGTCGATCTTATCACGATGTGTATCATTATACTCCTCTAGAAATGAAGAAACTATCTGTTGATACTCTTCTATTGACGGAATTTCCTCATACCGCCGATCTTCCAATACAGATTCGATATCCATGAAGTTGCCAAATATTAGACTATCTAGGCTCTTTTCTGTGATTTTATTTTGAAACTTAGGCAGATGTTGAAACATTACGTCAAAACGGTCCTTTAAAATAGTCTCTACTATATCCTTGATCGTATGGAATAACCAATATCGATCCGAGTGGTCAATCAGACGATCGCCGAAAACTCGAAGCACTTCATGTACCCACAATCTGCCGAAAATGGTCTTGTTACCATCTACAGATTCCTTCTTTATTAAAGTGCAACCAGTTGTTACTCGTATAAAGTCACGTATATTAAAGAGATAATGAGGTTTCAATAGTGTCGGTCGCAAATGACGAATCACATTCTCGAACATGTGTGAGGTAGCATTCACTAGATCATTGACAATTGGTATTACACTGGCAGTGAAGCCTTTCTGTTTTAGTCCCATAAACATGAGATTCGTGAAGATCCTGAACAAGTTTTCGCGTGAAAGTTCACATACATTAAATAAATTAAAATGACGTAGAAACCGATGGTAGATCTCTTGCCTACTACCGCCGGGAACTGCCATGGCGCACACAAACATAGTGTCTAAAATAGCGATTGCTTCCGATTTATTCAGATCAAACCACATGCCATGATCGAAGAATTGACGCAACAACTCAATTGGTGGTTGTGCACCATAGAATTCTTTTGTTGGCATATTTACTTCATCGATAAAGACAATGCAACGCTTATCAAATGGCGGTCCATATTGATTTCTACGTCTCTTGTGCAATTTCATTAATACCAATTCCTGTGTCTGCGCCGCGGTGATATTTGGCGTAAAAGTGATAAGATTAGGCAAATATTCTTTTTCATCTAATTTGTTGATTAGTAAATCCCTTAGGTAGAGGCTTTTGCCAGTACCAGTGTCGCCATAAAGCAGAAAGCATCGTTGATACTTGATGAACATCGACATGATATTTTGGTATTTGACTGTGTCACTAGTGGGAATAATAATGCGCGCAATGTTCTCTGTTTCTAGAAAAGGTTCCGCTTTTGCAATATCTGCGAAGCGCTTCCAGACTCCTTTTGCACGAAAACTGTAAAGAAGAACAAATTGTTAAAAATCCTTGTTTTAGTCTTAATCTTAATTCCTAATATCGATAAATATTTGATTGCGCACTAATCTGAAATTTTATATTCTATAATATACGTACATATAGTAGTAAAAATAAAAACAAAAAGTTTTTAATAATTTTTTTTACAAAAATGTTAAGAAAATTATTTGTCTTATATTTATTTAATTACTTATTTGTATTATACACTTGTCTGAACGACATGCCGATTATTATTTGATTTTAAAATATAGTCTTATATCAAAACCATTATTAAATTAATATACATATAATCAAAAGACACGGTACTGTCTTTTACCAAGTGTACGCGCAGCAAGACACAAACCGTGTATCTATACGTGAAAGCCGACGAGTTGAGAGACACTTAGATTATTGAATGTTAATAATGGCTTAACTGATCAAGTTCTGAATAGGCTTAATCGGTAGCTTGGGTTTGAATTATGTAATAAAAGTGTTTTTATTTTTTGTCTACGTGTCCTACGTGTGGAGATATTGCGATGCAAAACAAATGTAAATATTTACATTAAGATACGTCGTTATTATCATCACCTCCCTAAAAAAATGTTGTCCCTTTTACAAGTCTACCTATAATATGCAAAATTTGTTGCACAGGGCAAAAGTGTCGTTATTCTTTTAAACCGCGGGTTATATTGCGGTTGCTGGATAAACAGTGTCGTAAGTGAATTGAAATGTGAATCACATCAGACCTCTTCAAGAAACAGTTTTAATTAGAAATTTTATTATAACAAAATATCTTTTGCGTTAGTTTATCTCACAATTAAGGTGGTACCTCCGCGACAACCTCGGTCAAAAGTTTTGTTCCATGCGCATGTCTAAGAGATCGATAATTTAATCGGGTTACGTAGAAAAATATATAAAACATATGAAATTGACGTGGTACTAATAGATAATACAAAGAATATTATTTACCCCATTGCATAACTTCACTTATTATCTATTTTTGTCACACCGGTGGGAGTAAACTTTTTGCTAGAACTGTCTGCGCTGTGCACCAACACACGGAACAGGTTACGTATACAGTGGGTCACATAAAGGTTGCAACACTTCATTTTTTGATGGGTGATTTATTTTGGCAGTGGTTCGTAGTCTCGAAATATTTGTGCGTTTTACAACCTATCCAAAAATTATGTGTTGCAACCTTTATGTGACCCACTATACAAGACCATACATGCTGTCGGATATGCGATATATCGATATATTGACATCTTATATATGTAATAATACCAAAAATGTCATGCTTCTCAAGGCTATATCTTCAAAACTAGACGGTAAATCACTCTCTATTTTTTTCAGAATATTTGTGTAATTCCTCTCTAACATTCTTTCGTTTTTTATTAAATTCTTAAATGTAGTTTTTACGGTAGAATTAAAAACGTGTCGTTGATTCATGTTTCGTACATGGATTACATGTAAATCATGCTAATTTCAAATGTAAATATCTCTGCTTAGGGACGGTAAGTCTCATTTAAATTGCACAGATGTTTAGATAGCATATCTAATAATGTGTATGCCAAGTTTTAACAAATTCTTGAAAAATTAATTTTGCGGAGATATCACCTTAAAAAATGAATTAATTTGTGCTTTCTCTCTCCTAAAAATTGTGAATTTTTAACTTATGACAGTAGTTTTCTAGGGGTGCGATATAGAGAAGACACAAATTGTTTCTGTAGAATATTTTAAGTAAATTAAATATTAAATTAAAAATACTTCAAAGCAAATAGGTATAAAGGAGTAACATAAATAAGACGCGAAAGATTATGAGACAATTGAAATTGAAATATTGAAACAAAACTTAAAAAGCTTTGATTGATAACAACTTTATAGAGATGAGAAATGAAATCAAGGTATTTATGCATAAAAAGAGCCTTCTCTCCAATTTGGTTTATTTTTAAATATGTTGTTGGGGGAGTCTTTCCGACTATATATATACATATACATATATATATAGTATAAGGGTCGGACTAAAAATAGCTTCGGAGATACAGGCTGCAAAAGGATAAAAATAATAAATACAAAAATAAACGTTTAATGATGATTTATTCAACACTATCATTAGGAATCTGAAAGATTTAAGCCATTGCATCAAAGAATGCGGTAATCCGAGTGTCAAAGTTATATTTGACGATGTATAAACGAATAAAGCAGAGAATGCGCTGTACAAATAATGTGCTGTACAGATATTAAGCGTCGAAGTTAACGAAACAGAAATAATTTGTTAACCCTCCGAGAACACACCGGGTCAATTTGACCCTTACCTCGAGTTTTATCGTAAATATCTTGAAAGCATTTTTAAAATTGGCGGGCCTGAGGCCCTCTAGCTGTAGTTTGGGGTACTAACTATACGTTAAGATGCTCCCTTTGTACAGCCCAACACGCAGTAGGCGTTGGGCATTATTCGAAGTCGGTGCAGGGTCATTCTAACCCTGTTGTGTACTAAGCGTCGGTTTGTCCCGGATAAACATTTTTAATTTGAAGTAATATTATAAGTGATAGTGCATAGTGAGGTCAAAACAGTTCAGTATACTTTTTTTCGAATTATATCTGTACCTGTAAATGCAATAGTGAGCACGATGGCGTATAGTTTGCGGCCACGTGTTCAGAATGCCATAGAATGTGCCGAGCAAGAATATTGTATATTTTCTAGAATTTTGTATATTTGCAAGAATGAAACGGAAAACTATTTATCTGCTGCGGCTGCTATATAAAACAACTTGTCTTACATCTACTTACTCCATACTTGAAAGAAAAACTAAAAATTGCCACGTTGCGTGCCGAAATACGCAAAGGTATTCAGCTTATTCTTGATGATAAATCAGCTGTGCCAGAAGATAATCGACCGTAATTAGAAAAAAGAGCAAGATGTTCACTTTGCCCTTACGCGAAAGATAAAAAAACTAAGATGCAATGTCCGAGTTGCTTGGGTCCGATGTGCGATGAACATCGTGTTTATTTATGTAATAACTGCGCCGGACGTGAATAAATAATTTAACTTTTATCAGAAATCATTGAAATAATGAAGTATTAACTTCATGTAATAAGTGTAATAAGAAATAAATTTTTCAAAAATTTTTTCACAAAAATTTTCGATTTCTTTACCTTAAAAACCACCTTCGTCACCTAGCAAAATAAATACCTTTTTTTTAAGGTACACTAAAGTACAATTTTTTTCTTGATTCTACTACATTTCAAGAATATACACGTAAATATTTAGCCAGAAATATTAAAAATTAAAAAAAATACAATTTTTTTCGTAAATTACGTTTTCTTCAAAAAAATAATTTTTTCTCGAATTTTTTTAAATATGTAAATAATTCCAACGGCACTTTTTATTTATATCAATTGATTTAACAATGTTCCAAGTACATCTGGAAATTTTTTCAAGCTGATCGCACTCGTCAATTTAAAATGGTCGACGATCAAAGTGTGTGTAGGGTCAGATTGACCCAGATTGTTCTCCGTGAATGAAAAAAACGGGTGTTCTCGGAGGGTTAAAGCAGAGAATAGTTGGTATATGAAAAGTATGCTTTGTAAGTTGAAGCGAGGTCCACCATGTACAGGGTTGGGAGGGGGGGGGGGGTGCGGAGAGGGCCTTAGGTATTTATAATTTTTATGCTTTCTCAGCCTGTATCTCCGAAGCTATTTGAGTCCGACCCTTATATATACATATATATATATATATACATGTATGAAATGACTCGGGAAGACTTCCCCAACAACATATTTAAAATAAACCAAATTGGAGAGGAGGCCCCTTTTATGCATAAATACCGAAATCAATTTATGTTCTTGTTGTATACTGATATTATACAGGGTAGAACACATAAATGTGGGCCGCTACTTCATGGGTATATTCTACTCGTCAAAATAAGCAAAAGAGTTTATATAAATATATGTGCAAAAATATATCGTTTTCACGTTACAGTCATGTATAAAGGGACACGAAAGACGGTTCACCGCTGGTTCCCTGATGTCCTCATATTCTTGGGGACATCTGAAACAATTTGTCTACTCCCGGTCTGTTGACAACATTAATAATCTTTGTCAGTACATTGAAAATGGGTTCAATGAAATACGCATTGCGTAATGCGTCAGGTGTTTGTGAAAGGTTGAGAAGGTCGCTAAGAAGTCGGGTGGAGCAGTATATTTTAGCAGAGGGCGGTTACTTTAAGTATTTGCTTTAAAATTTGGTTTATTTCACTTTTATCTTTTACTGTTTTGAATTTTGTTAGAAATAAAATAATACGCTTTGTAATTGTTTTAAGTTTCAACTTAAACATGACTGTAACATGAGAACGATGCATTTTTGGACATACGTTTGTTTATATGAACTTTTTTACTTATTTTGACGAGTAGAATACACCCCTAAAATAACGATCCACATTTATGTTACACCCTGTACAACGGTGAAATTAAAAAACGTCATGTTTACTTCTTTTTAATGCCAATTTTCAAATAAAGAGATAACAAAGAAATACTAAAATAAGATCAATATGTTAAGAATGGGCTAATTAAGAACCAAGCGCGGTACACGTTGCGCTGTTATTTTCTTTTCAATGTATTTTTATACATACAATAATTTTTCTACCTATAACTGTGGAGTAGTATCCCTTCCCTCCCCGATTAAATCGATTCGATTTAACTTTTCAGATGCTACCTAACCAGCTATATTTTAAATCGTCAATTCCGTTATGACCAATGTTTAGAAAAACTGCGCGCCGACTAGGACGCGCTTGGCTCTTAATTAGCCCATTCTCAACATATTGATCACTATAGGAGCCTTATACTTCAATGACTAAAATAAGAGTAAAACAATAATACAGATAGGTAGTTTTGCCTTACAATTTTGCAATTATATCCATATTCTTAAGATAGCACAGATTACATCAACTATGTGACAAACTGATAAAACTGTTCTATTTGCTTTGGCAATTACTTTTAACAATAATTTTGTTTATCACTTTTATATTGCAACAATTAAAATAAAACAATTACAATAAAAAGGAGTGCAAATTAGAGAACCTTGCACATTGCTTCCTCATCATTTCTTTCGCTTTTAAAACTCTCTCTGTGAGAAATTAGCAAAATTCATAGTATACATATAATAAATTGCCTTCCTCATAGAGGAAGCTTTTTAAGCGAGAAAAATGATGAGAAAGCAATGTGCAAGTAATTAATTTGTAGTCTTTTTTATTTATGATTATTTAGGATATTTAAATTTAGCAAGGATTGGTGAAAAATTCAGCTTAATATCTCAAAATTTAGAGAAGTTAGAGCAATCACGGATATTTCTCGAAAAATTCAAAAATTCATAAAAAATGAAAAACATAAGATGACATGTATAACTTATGCACTTTTAGATAGAAATCGGTAACCCCTTCACCGATCCTTGCCAAATTCAATATCGACCTTCCTTTAATGGTACTCTATTCATCTATCGTATAAGATTACATGTATAACATACACTTTTTAGATAAAAATCGGTAACCCCTTCACCGATCCTCGTCAAATTCAACACCAACCTTCCTTTAATGATACTCTACACATCATAAAAAGAATTAAGCTCGATATCTCAAAATTTGCGGAAGTTAGAGCAATGACGGATTTTTTTTCACGAAAACAAAGCTTTTTCTATGAGGAAGCAAGAAACCCCTTTATCGATCTTTGCCAAATTCAATACTAACCTTCCTTTAATGATACTTTATCGATAAAAAAAAATTCAGATCGATATTTTAAAATTTGCGGAAGTTAGAGCTGTTACGGACAACAAATCCGTATATACGCACGCACACACATATATACAGACATTTTTTATTTATGAACCATGTTGCCTTATAAAGCTTGGTCTGATCAACCAAATCTTAAAAAATTATATCTGAAATAGGAGTAGAAAAGACTGAAAAATATAAAAGTGTACACTCAACGATCGTGTTGCTCTCGTTAAGCGCGGTAGGCTGGTACAGCCTTGTAAAAAGACTCGGCAGTCAAGGGAACGAAGGATTGGTTTTTGTTGAGAAAACGACTATGTTTGGATATGCGGTATTGAGTATCGAAATTTTATTGTTACTTGACGATGTCACAGAGACTTCTGAGACGAGCGGTATTTACAGTGAGTTTTGGAGCGGTAGTTACGAGCGCGCGACAAGGGGGAAAATGGTTTGACGAATAGCGCGATCGTTTCCAAGAAGCGAACGAGAAATTCGGGTAACAATTAGCTTTCGCGGAAATTCGCTGGGAAACTCCGTGTTCCGACAAGGTCTCGCTGGTACTCTAGGAGAAAAATATACAGTTAAGCAACCCATTTTGGGGGCCAAGACTAGTAATCAAATTATTTGGATTGCTCGTAACTCTAATTTTACGTAACCTCGTATTTGGACTAGAAATACGTCATCAAAATGATGACGTCAGAGGAATAATATCAGTTAAAAACCTAAGAATTGACTTAAACAAGTGTGATTCTTGGTTATGAGAAGACATCTTGAGTCCTCCAAATACAGTTATATCATCGAATTGCTGTTGCAGTAATTGCACATCTCAGTTAGACAACGACGATGAGAGCATCCAGTAACCTTATTTGAGTTACGGCTCAACTCATTTTAAGAATATTTTAACGAAAAAAATTTTTATTTGTAATTTGTTCTAATTTTTTCTTTTTTTTTAGTTAATCTGTATTCATGGTTTCGCATATATTCTATTTTATTATTTACAATTACGCATTGTTTTACAATTTTTGTATACGCACGCATTTACGGGATTCGAACCTAAGAACCTATAAGATTCCGGAATGGTAGCCTAGTACGCTAACGCTGAGCTAACGATCTATTTTACTGTGACTCTTCTAAAACTTATATTTCTGCTATCGAACAACCACAATTCAGAGTTATACAGATTATGAATATGAGTTAAGGTAATACACGAAGTGAGTTAAGGTAAATCACGATTACGGATTTCGTAACCGTGATTTCAGATTAAGCATAATTCAGAAATAGGTATGTTTAATCTGAAATCACGATTACGGAATCCGTAACCGTGATTTCAGATTAAACATCTATTTTTGAATTCAGGAATTGATAATTCAGAAATAGGTATGCTTAATCTAAAACCACGGATAATCTAAAACCACCGACAACTGACATTTGCAAAAACGTAATTCAGATTTAGAGATACATTCCGTCCTCATCTGTGACGTCACAGTTCTCTCTTAAGCGAGATTTACGGTTAACCCCGCGTAACTCAAAATCGCGATTAGCTATTCTATCTTTGTCAAAGATGTTTCAGTTATACTAGTCAATTTTTTCAATTAGTTCTGTCGATATTCAGTTACGCAAATACAATTTTAATTTATTCGGCACTAACCGAAATGCTAAGTTGCTTAACTACAAAAATGACGGTCAAAATTTCTCCCAGAGTAAACACTCGGAATGACAAGAAGGCGAGAAATACTGGTCGAAATTTAACGATCGAAATTAAACAGATGAGAAGATATATTTCGCGATTACTGAACATACCGCCCGCCTCAAATGTTTACATTCGAAACGAGAATTATAAAGAATAACAAATATAATGCAGCAATATAAGTGTCGAATACGCTCATATGTTAATACAGTGAAAAACTTAAATCTAAATACATTTGCGCTTTATACATATATACAATTTTGGTTCGGCAACCGAGGGATGGATCGCATCATGGCCGCGTGTCGCCCGCCTTGACTCGAATGATTCCACCGGCGCGGCATCGAGATAAGCGCGACAAGATTTGGGCGGTTTTAAATTCGTGTGGGAATAATACGAACGATTGCTTGACCTCAAAACCGTTATCCGATGCGGAATATAATAGGTTTGAGAGTGACTTAATTGTGAGTCGGTATCGTAAATTGTGGTCATATGACCGAGATTTTCGTAGTTTTCGAGAAATTTGCGATATAACGCGGCTTTATTCGGTTTGCGACGAAGTTGATTCTCCGCGCGGTGCAAGCTTGATAAAGCGAGATTCGCCGATATCTATAAGGGAGCCGGTTCTAAACGGTGAACGAACGACGCATCGTCCCTCCGACGTGCGGTAGTGAGTAGCGGCAAGATGATCATCACATTGTCGCTTTTCGGAACTCAAGGTTTGTGAGGGACTACTTCGATCTCCCGGACGGCAAGGATCGAGATCACGGTTTTCACTAATTGTTCCGTGATGAATATGAACGCAATCAGGATGAGGGGATCGAGGGGAAGATATAGGTCCGGAAAGTATCCACCCGAGTGTGGTATTTTGCGCGATAGGCTCGTTATCGGTCCCTTTACGGACACCTTCCAATATGAGCATGCCGTATAAATCGGCTCCGATTATTATGCCGATGGGATCAGAGCTCATGGGGTCCCTGTCGGCTAATGTTAAGTCTGAGGTGTGCACCCATCGCCACGTCGGTTTAACGCAAATTGGTGCATACTTTGAGAGCGATTTGATTACGTACGCGGTAGTTGAATATGCAGGTTTGTCGCCAAACGATGGGGTTATACAGTTATGTGCTGCGGAATGCGACAACTATTGCGATTCTCCGATTCCGGTGATACGGGTAGTTTTCTTCACTTTCGCGAGACGCAAACGTTGGGCAATATTTTCTGAAATCAAGGTTGCAACGAAACCTTGGTCGAGCAGAGCACGGGCATAAACGAAACAACCCTGCGGAGAGTAAATACAAACTCGAGCGGTTGTCAAAAGTACGGTTAACTTCGGCATCATAGTATTTGAAATGAGATGCGACGCGAGTTCGTTATCCGTATTAGTATTCTTTGATTCGACGGTAGGAGCGGACTTTACGCTCGCCGATTTTGCATTGTCCGTAAAGTGCAGTAGCGTGTGATGTCGTTTATGACAAATTTTACATGATTGCACGTTCTTACAATTTTTCATCGAATGCTTACACCCGAAGCAATTAATGCAACGGTTTTCCCCTTTTATATATTTGTATCGCTGCGACGGAGTATAACCAAAAAATGACGGACATTGGTACAGTAAATGTGAAGATTTACATATCGGACACACAAGGTTCGCAGTCGTTGTGGAATGGAAAACAATCGATTTCGATTTAAGCGACTTTTGAAAACCGTCCGATGATTTCTCGGATCTCGGAAAAATCGCTTTAAAAGCGCGGATACGAGATTCTAAGAATTTATCCAACTCGGTATGTGTAGGATAATCGACGGTTTCGCTTAATTGAAGTTCCCACGCCTTACGGGAAAATTTATCTAATTTTTGCGAGATCAAAAATACGAGAATATCGCTCCAAGTGTCGACGGGACAATCAAGATTTTTGAGCGCTTGAATAGATGTATTCGCTTTGTCACGCAAATTCTGAAAGTCTTTGAAGGTCTCGGACGCGATTTGTGGCAACGAAAATAAAGTGTGTAAATGACTGTTGATCAAACGACGTTTGTTCTCATAACGCAACGTGATAATATTCCATGCCACGGTAAAATTCGCGTCGGTAATCGCGAGATGGGTGAGCGCGTTACTTGCATCTCCCGTCAAACTTGAGCATAAGTAATGCATCCGCTCTACATTCGATAGATTTCGATTATCGACAATCATTGATTTAAAACGATCGCGAAAGCTTTCCCAATGATCGAAAGATCCGTTGAAGGTCGGTAGGTTGATCCGAGGAAGCTGAGCCGTAGGACGGATGATAGAATCTGACGCGTGACTTACGTTGAGGTCGACCACGTCCTTGTTCGAAACATTGGCGAGTACCTCGGACGTGTAGTCAAGCGCCTCGTCGGACTGGTCCTCACAGTCTTGGAACTGGTCGGTGGAGAAGTAAGGCAGCTCCTTGACCATGCTTACGTCGAGGGATCTTAGCATCCAAGTCCCGCGATTGCGAGAACTTCTTTTTGAGGGCTGTGATTCGGCTCTGCACCACTGCCTTTGACATCTTGGCTTGACCCAGTTTTTTAAAGTTTTATAGGGCACGAGAAATTGAGCCCATCAGTTGGCTCTGCTTTGCCATGAGCTCGTCTGATGAGGATGCCATGGCGAACGGGTTGGATTGTAGTCAGCGTCAATACTGTTCACATTCACACTGTGGTTTCGTTTATATGTCAGTTTATTTGTTGATTATAAAGTTCGTACAAATAATTCTTCACTTGAGAGGTAAATCGTTCACACAAGTTCGTTTTTGTCCGAGGACGTATCACGCTTGTAAGTTCGGCTATGAATATAATCTGACGTCTCGTATTTATGATTAGGATCGTATTTATGATTTATGCGCGATAACGCGTCGGATACGCACACTTCGCGACGACATCTTGAGAATCGACTCCGGATCGCGACGACGTCTCGAGCTTGTGTTCGGATCGCGATAACGCCTCGGAGAAGTCTCGGGCCGCAACTCACTTCACTATATCGTTTAAGGCTACTGTTGGATCCTTAAATGATTAAGACCGAGTAAGCAACAATATATATAATTACTAAGCAGAGTACAATCGGATGCGTGTGCCCGTTGCAAGCAGAGAGCCACGTCGGGGCGGAAGCCGGATGTGCGCGGCCGTGTCCATGCGTGCAGGCGTGCGCCGGACGCGCTCTTACAGCTCAACCGGAGCGTGCTGCCTTATGTGGCAGCGGGTCGTACTTGGATATGTATCATCTCTTCCCCCTTGGAATAGTCCTAGGTTCCTCATTTTCCAGCCTAGAACTTAAATGGATATAAATTTTGTTAAAAGAATTAATAATCGATCCTCATGGCAGCCCCTCGTGCACGCTTGTCTCGAGTAGACTATCTCGGTAGCGGTTTCGACTCCTTTCAACGCATTTTCTCTTCGGTCTTGCACGGCGTAACCGCTCCTCTTCCCCCTTGTCTGCCGCTTCTATCTCTACAGTTTGGCCGTCTTCTTCACCTGGTCAATGTATTGTCTCGGAGTCGAAGAAAGGCAAACAAATCTTAGCGGCCGGTAATTTGACCAGTTGATCCACGTCCCTTTTGTGAATTAATCCGGTGTCTATTTCTTTTACGATGAACGTGCGTTTTCCTAGACGTTTCTCGATTGTAGCCGTTGTCCACTTGGGGCCCGTAGCTCTATAATTTCTCATCCGGACCTTTGTGTCCAATGGGATTGTTCGGATTCGCAAATAAGACTCCGCTTCATCTTCTGTTTCTTCATCCTTTGTAGGCCTCATTTTGTCCAGCGCCGTTCTTAGTCTGCGTTCAAACATTTCTTCCGCCGGACTTTTCCCAGTTGAGGACGATGGCATAGTATGCTGTTTTAGAAGAAGTCGGGCTATTTTTACTTCCCAATCTCCGTCTGTCAATTTCTTTAGCGATCTTTTTGTAGTTTGTACCATCCTCTCCGCCTGTCCGTTTGCCTGTGGGTTATATGCTGCGGTGTGCAGCCATTTAATGCCGTTTTTTGAGTAGAAATTTTTTATCTCCGTAGAGGCAAATGCTGTGCCGTTGTCGCTCACTATAGTGTCTGGTACTCCGAATGTGGCGAAAAGTTGTCGTAATTCTCGGATTACTACAGATGAGCTCGGAGATGGAACTCTTTTTACCTCTAACCATTTCGTAGCTGCATCCACCGTAATAAGGAACATTTGTCCTTCAATTGGACCTGCAAAATCAATATGCAGGCGACTCCATGGTTTCTTCGGTGGCTTCCATTGTTCCGTAGGCGTTTTTGCAGGTGCGGATTGTACTTCCATGCTGTTCTTGACTAGTACTTCGATGTCTGTATCAATTCGAGGCCACCATGCATACGACCGTGCAGCAGCTTTAGTTCCAACGATTCCGGGATGATTTCCATGCAGATATTCGAGAACGATCTGTCTTAAATCTCCCGGTACGACTACTCGACTGCCCCATAATATACAATCCTTGTATAGTGACAGTTCTTGTCGTTTAGTCCAAAACTGCTTAAATTCCGGTGTCACTTTTGCAGGCCAGCCTTTTCTTAGCCATTGTTTTACTTGGCGTAACGTCGGATCAGATTTTGTCTGTTCAGCTATCTCTTGTACAGTAATTGGTCTTTTATGTGCGTTTTCGATCATCATCACTTCGCCGAAGATTTTCTCGTCTTCTTCGATGACGTCGTCGAGAGGCAAACGTGATAATAAGTCAACGTTTCCATTCTTCTTCCCTGGCCTATACACGAGATCGTAATCGTATGCGCTCAGTGTCGTCGCATATCTTTTTTGTTTGGGAGAGATAATTTCAGGCGTCGCCCTACGAGGGTCGAATATTCCCAAAAGCGGCTTGTGATCCGTTACTAGCATAAACTTTCTACCTGCTATGTACTGGTGAAAGTGTCGTACTGCTTGCACCAGGGCGAGTGCTTCCCGATCCAGTTGCGAGTACCTTTTTTGTGTCTGGGACATCGTCTTTGAGAAGAATGCTACTGGATGTTCTTCTCCATCTTCTCCAATGTTGGCCAGTATTGCACCAATTCCAGTCGGCGATGCGTCCGCGGAAACTACTATTGGTCTGGCTTCATCGAAGTGGCACAAAATTGGTGCTAAAATTAATTGGTTTTTTAGTTTAATGAAAGTTTCTTCGTGAACGGTTTTCCACGTCCACGGTGCGCTTTTATCTAATAATCGGTGAAGTGGTTCAGCGATTGTAGCTCTGTTTTTTAGGAATCTTCCATAGAAGTTTAATCCTCCCAAGAAGACTTGCAAATCCTTGACGCATGTGGATGCTGGCATTTTCTTAATAGCGGCGATCTTGCTCTTGAGAGGTGTTTTGAAATTTGGTACCCAAGAAACTCCATAGATTTTACGCCGAATTCACACTTTTCCAGGTTTATGCGGAGGTTTGCGTCTTCCAGTCGTTTGAGCACTTCGCGTAGCCTGCTGTCATGCTCTTCTTTCGTTCTTCCTTGGATCATGATGTTATCAAGGTAGATCACAATTCTATCAATCCCTTGTAACCTTGATGCCATGACCTTCTGGAAAATACGCGGAGCTATGTTCAGTCCATCGAGGAGTACGTTTACGTTGTGACGTGACATAGTCACGTCCACCGCCCGGACGGCTCGGCCGAGGGGAAAGCCGGGGATGCTGCCTTGACCCGAGTCGAGGAGGCGCGTTTAGGGCAATCATATTTGTGCGAGGCGTAAGTTAGTTACAGGAGGAGCGCGGCGAGTGTCGCGGGGTGGGTAGCCAGCCGCCCAATGTAACGACCACGTGTCGCGACGAGGGAGAAACCACGTGTCGGCGGGGACCAAGCGGAGCAGCATGCCGACAACCGAGTCACGTCCGGACCCGCCACCAAGCCGTCCCGCGGTCCCGCAAGGAGCGGCGAGGCCTCAAACCCGCCGCAACAAGGAAGCTAAGGGCGCGCCGCCACGCATCGAAGGAAGGCCGCTGCATCGCTACCGCGGAGTGAATGTGCGGCCCTGCACGCCGCAGCCGGGGACTGAGACTGCACCGGTCAGTGGCCAAGGCCTGGCCAGCCTGGCGCACCTGTGTGAAACTCGGAGAGTCCCGACCGGTACCGCCATTGAAACCAGGCGATGAACGCCACAGTTAAAAGTCCCGCGGACGAGCGGCAGACGTCACGTGGGACGTCGTGAGCGGCGAGAGCAGCGCGAAGAGCGGATCGGCGGAGCTGAGCGGCCGCGGGCGGCCGCGCATGCGCGGGGACCCAACGCGGTCCGAACCGGCGAACAACTCGGCACTGTCGTGCTAGCTGGAGACGGGGCAGCATCCCGAGAGAGAACCGTGCGAGTCCACCCCGACCGAGCAGCCGTCCTGAGCAGCGCAGCAGAGCATGTAAGGCTACCTCCCCGGTATCTCGTCGCGTTCCGTGTGCGACCTCGGCCTCCGCCTCACCTCGATTACCTTTTCTTTGTGTTACCCGCGCACGTACGTTTACCTTATCTCGTGCCAGGAAGTTGGTCGGTACCTAGAGTACCTATTTCCTCGAGACGCGGACAAAGGAGGCCGGCCGGGGGACGCACACGGCTTGAGTTCGCGGGAAAGCCCTCCTCGGGGACCAGTGCGGCCGGCAGTCGCGAGTGTGTGTGTGTGTGTGGACGGGGGAAATTTTCCGTGCACGGTTGCGTCGGGCGTATCGCGCGTGTCGGATACGCCCGATAGGGTGAGACCATTGCGTCGGAGATTTCCCCGAGATCGCGAAATCGCGGTGGGTATTAGTGTTGTTTCGCGGATTCAAGGTGTTGTTTCGCGAATCGGGAAGAGAGAGTGTCGCGGAAAGTGTCGTGATTGTCTCGCGAACGTCTAAAACGTGTCGGGGGAATTTCGGGTTTACGGTTGTTGCGTCGCCGGCGGCCGAGGAATGTCGTGCGGGTTTTTGCCGCGCATTCGCGGAGGCCGCCGCGAGAACGAGCGCGTGTAGAGTCTCTCGAGCATTGGAACTTCGGGTTTAGAGGAGATTTCGAATCGGTCTTTCGAGTCTCGGCGGAATACGGAATTGCGAATATTCGAGTGTGTTGTATGATTGAGGCGTGATTGTGAGTCTATTACTGTCGCGAATATACTTGCGAGTCTATTACTGTTCCCATCTGCAAATATACTTTCTATTATCTTTCCACCAACGTTCTATTTCTATTCGCAAATATACTTTTATTTGTTATATCTTATTTGAGTGTGTTGATTGCGTTGCGCCGCCTCTCCCTTTCCTCAGAGTATCAAACTCGCCCCGCGCCCTGAGTGGACGTGCGTGTCCGGGCGATCGCGTCAAGATTAGGCTTACGAAACGTGGTGCGCGTACTCGCACCTGGCGCCCAAGTTTTCGCGTTACTTCGCGAATATCGTGGAGATTGGAATACCTCGCGAATACCTCGAGATTACCTACTGAAATACCTCGTGAATACCTCGAGATTATCTACTGGAATACCTCACGAATATCGTGGGAATTGACCATTAAAATACCTCGCGACTATCTCTGTGAGTCTTGGCCGCTCTGAATACCTCGCGGATATCTCCGGCCTGACTACCTCGCGGATACCTCTGTCTTACCTACTGGAATACCTCGCGAATCTTTACCTAACTATCGGTGGCTAATTTGCAGCCGCGCCTTCTCGGCGGGCGAGACCAAGGAAAAACGGGTTGCAACGTTGAACAGTCCGAGCGGGGTACTTATCGTAAGTATCTTTGAAGTATCTTCGTCAACGTGTAACTGTTTATACGCGTTTCTTAAATCGATCTGTGAAAATAATTTTCCTCCGTTCAGCGACACCATCGCCTCGGCAACAGTCGGCATGAGATATTCAGAGTCTCGAATATAGGGATTTACTGTAATCTTGTAATCGCCTACAACTCTTATCTCTCCGTTAGCCTTCTTGACGAATAATGCTGGCGTTGCCCAATCAGATTGATCCGTTGGAGACAGCATCTTTTGTTTAACCATCTCCTGTAATGCTTCATTGACTGGTTCTATTAATGCGTAAGGCACTCGACGAGACTTGACAAATTTTGGGACATCCCGTTTTTAGCCCTATCTTTATAGGCTGACCGGCGTATCCCGACAAATCTCCACGAAGCACTCCTGAATAATCTTCAAGTAGCGATTGGTAGTTTGTTAGTGAATCTTCAGTTTTGTGTATTCCCGTGACTTCAATGCCGAACGGTTTAAACCAGTTTGCACCAAATAGATTCGGGCCGTGATCCTCCGCCGTTACTATCACGGGTAACCTCTTTTCAATACCCTTGTACACTACATCCACCATTGCTATTCCTATTGTCTCGATCGCGCGTTTTCCCCACGCTTTCAATTTTGGGATGCGAGTACTCCACGTGGGATGTGAATCGCCCCAAATTTTCTTGTACGTTGACTCGTTAATTAAGGACTCATCTGCCCCGTTATCTACTTCCATATCTATTTCAATGTTGTTTAGTTTTACCTTGATGCTGTAGCGAGTCTTCGTGCTGTGAATTTTTGACCGGTGTGGCGCTATGGAGTGGACATATTCTACTTCTGATTTGGAATCTGAGTATGAATGTGTGATTCGAGCATTTTTTGCACTTTTCTCACTTTTCCGTACTCCTTTCTTCTTTATTATACACGCCTGTTCAATGTGACCTTCCTTGTCACAATATTTGCACACAGCTTTCTTGAAATGACATTTATCCGGGATATGGTTCGGTTTATTACACCGATAGCATAATTTTTTTTCTTTTTCAGAACTATCCTTCGAGCTCTTCTTCCTTGAACGTTGTTTCTTGACTCCATCTGCTTGACGAGCTGTAATTCATTTCCTTTCAATTGCTTTTGCAGTCGTTCGGTACCCTCGATACTGCTTCCTATCTCGAGCGCCTTTTCCAACGTAAGTCCATCCTTATTCGCCGGAGAGATAGATCCTCATGACGGCGGCATAGATATCGTTGGAGTTCACCGTCGATGAGTCCGGCCACGAACCTGTTTCGCAGCATAATCTTCATCGGCAGCGATTTCCCCGCGCCTCCGAATTTACAGTCCTGTGCTAACTTTCGAAATTCTCTTTCGAAATCCTTGAGACTTTCGCCTTGCTTCTGGTCTCTTTTCTGGAAACGGACTCGTGCTAATAATTCATTCGGAGATTTACAGAAATGAGCATTACATTTCATTATTATTTCATTATACGACACAGAGCCAGGTGTCTCCGGCGCAATGAGGTTTTTTATGATATCATAAGTTTTTGCACCTACCGCAGTAAAAAGAGTGCATCGCTTGGCGCTCTCCGAGGTAATTTTATTTGCTTCAAGGAAGAATTCAAACCTTTCAATGTATCCAGTCCATTTTTCCTTTGCAGCGTCGAATTCTGATAACGTACCTATAATGGCTGTCATATTTCCAGTCACTGGTAAATTCGCCTTGTCAGAGTTCTCTATATCCTTGCTGTCGGACGTCGTTGGGTTCAAGGCTTCATTCAAGTCCTCTTCTTTCCGTGTAGTACTCTTTGGTTTAGCTCCCTTGGGATCGGACATGTATGTGGGTAAACGCGGCAATATCAGGCACGTGGCTCACAATATATTCGCCGGAATTTTTCCACTTCACGTTCACACATGAGCCACTTTCGACTCGCTCGTACTTTTCCTCGTCGCCAATTGTTGGATCCCTAAATGATTAAGACCGAGTAAGCAACAATATATATAATTACTAAGCAGAGTACAATCGGATGCGTGTGCCCGTTGCAAGCAGAGAGCCACGTGGGGGCGAAAGCCGGATGTGCGCGGCCGTGTCCATGCGTGCAGGCGTGCGCCGGACGCGCTCTTACAGCTCAACCGGAGCGTGCTGCCTTATGTGGCAGCGGGTCGTACTTGGATATGTATCAGCTACTGAATATAATATAGTTCTCAGAGACCGTGCTCCTCGAGCGCTCAGAACCGAACTAACTAACTCACGGCGACCGCGATCCCCCATGCCACCGAACATCCTGGACAATCGCCCCATTGGAGGTCCTTAGATCCGCCCATCGACCCGCGGATCAACGTCCAATTGAAGGCGCGGAGATCACGGAAGCCGCGAGCCCGAGATCACAAACGCCGAAGATGCTCAGATCTCTGCCGCGGAAATCGCGGAAGCCGCGCGCCAGGGATCACGGGTGCCGAAAGCGTTTGAACGCATGCCGCCCTTAAAATCCCAACTCGAGTGTAAGATCTGCGCGCGGCTACATGGAAATATGAGTGCGTATGTGTGTTTGTATGTGTACGCATCTGCGTCGCTCGCCTTTCGCTTATTTTTCGTCTTATTTTCTATGTATAATTTTTTATATAATCCTATGTCGTGCACGACTTTCTACGACGCAACACGGGTATCGTCACTTAGCACTCCGAAAGTCGTATGGTACGAATGATTCTTCTTAACTCCGAATCCGGCTCGAAGGACCAAAATGTGCACTCAACGATCGTGTTGCTCTCGTTAAGCGCGGTAGGCTAGTACAGCCTTGTAAAAAGACTGGGCAGTCAAGGGAACGAAGGATTGGTTTTGGTTGAGAAAACGACTATGTTCGGATATGTGGTATTGAGTATCGAAATTTTATTGTTACTTGACGATGTCACAGAGACTTCTGAGACGAGCGATATTCACAGTGAGTTTCGGAGTGGTAGTTACGAGCGCGCAAGGAGGGAGAAAATTATTCGACGAATAGCGCGATCGTTTCCAAGAAGCGAACAAGAAATTCGGGTAACAATTAGCTTTCGCGGAAATTTGGTGGAAAACTCCGGGTTCCGGCAAGGTTTCGCTGGTAAACACTTAGAATGACAACAAGGCGAGAAATACTGGTCGAAATTTAACGATCGAAATTAAACGGATGAGAAGATATAGTTCACGATTCCTGAACAAATAGAATTAGTAAAAATGTGATTCTTTTGACGTTTTAGAACATTTTGAACACATTGGAATTGATAACTTAAAAAAATTTTTTTTACCAAAACAAAACTTCCTTTATGAGGACAACAAAAGCAAAATATATGCGTTAGGAGATTTTATATTACATTATAATAGGATTCTATAATATCATTTTTTTTCTTATAAATTCTAACCTGTAGTATTGATCATGAATCGGATCTTCGCCTGGTAGAGAGATGAGGTCGGAAGCTATACTAGTAGGTAAGGGCGATTCTTGACAATCACCTCTCCACATACTCAGATAAAACGCATCAAATTTATATCGAGACTGGCGATCTAAGGTACCGGCTGCACCCCACACTATCGACATGATCATGGCTGCCTGAAACCAAGCTAGCAAATATTGATCAAATGTCTTGGGATTCTCCTCTACGGCATTCTCCATTAATAGTTGAAAAATCGATGTAGTTGACGTTGTACGATGAATTTGTCCAGCGCTTATAGTTGTCCGACATTCTTTTCTGATGAACTCTAAACAAGGGTCCATTAGCCAGTGAAACAGTTCGTTGATCACTGCCTCGTGATCTTCTGCCCACACAGGGTTTAATTCCCGGATCCACGATTCAAAAAAAGGTTGCCAACCGAGGGAAACTGGTTCCAAGTAGATCATGCCACATCGGGATATTGTAGCGGGCGATGCATGCATTAAGTCCATTGTTTCAAAGATCATCGACATACCATCCGTCATGCGTATCACCTATTTGTAACAATTTTTTTTATTATTTTTTAATTCTCATATTTTTAAAGTATGCCATAACTATTACATAATAATTAAATAGCATATGCTGGATATTAATTAAAAATAGATAAATTTTAATATTAAACTATCAAAATTACATTAATTTTTAATGTATGGTAATTACGCATTATAGAAGACCTACCTCCGATGACTTTGTCCTTGACATACAGGGTGATTCAGAATAAGTATATTGTCCCGAAAATCTCACATTCTTGACGCGATTCTAAGACGATTTTTCCTCTACAAAAAATTTCCCCGAAGCTTAGGTTTTGAGTTACTATTTTTTTAAATTTTTTAAATTTAAAATTTTTTTAAATTTTTTAAAAATAAAACCAGTAAAATTTATAAGCAGTACACCCGGAACTACGAGTTATTAAATTAAATAATTACCTTAGCACATGTACAGGAGGTAGGCCTAGGCAAGGGCGGCGCGACTCACTGACATTCGCTGTCGCGAGCGCTTATGTGAGGCCAAGTGAGGCACCTGCTGCAATCAGCTGATTGTTGCACACTTTTTTTTCTCTCTCATTTACTCAATCACTCGTCACTTACTCACTCACGTTTCACTTCGTTCATCTCAAAGGAAGAACCGTAACACACGCTGCAGTGCAACTCACAACAAACGCGTTATCACGCCATGTATCAAGAGACACGGTAACGACCGATAGTGTCTCGCGCCAAGTACACGCGGAGCGAGACCACCCCGTAACTCTTTTACGCGACGTGACGAGTTGCGATTTACTTGGCAAGCAGTCGACCGATTTTTGGTTATGTTATTGTTGTGTTGCACTCGGTGACCTCGGTGTGCACTCCGGTGTACTCCCTCCAGCTCTCCGCACGCAGGGCAAGTGCACACCGAGGTCACCGAGTGCAACACAACAATAACATAACCAAAAATCGGTCGACTGCTTGCCAAGTAAATCGCAACTCGTCACGTCGCGTAAAAAAGTTACGGGGTGGTCTCGCTCCGCGTGTACTTGGCGCGAGACACTATCGGCCGTTACCGTGTCTTTTGACACATGTCGTGATAACGCGTTTGTTGTGTGTTGCGCTGCCGCGTGTGTTACGGTTCTTCCTTCAAGATGAACAAAGTGAAACGTGAGTGAGTAAGTGACGAGTGATTAAGTAAATAAGAGAAAGAAAGATGTGTGCAACAATCAACTGATCGCAGCAGGTGCCTCACTTGGCCTCACATAAGCGCTCGCGACAGTAAATTTCAGTGAGTCGCGCCGCCTTTGCCTAGGCCTACCTCCTGTACATGTGATAAGGTAATTATTTACTTTAACAACTCGTAGTTCCGGGTATACTGCTTATAAATTTTACTGGTTTTATTTTTAAAAAATTTTTAAATTTTAAAAATTTAAAAAAATGCTAACTCAAAACCTAAGCTTCGGGGAAATTTTTTGTAGAGGAAGAATCGTCTTAGAATCGCGTCAAGAATGTGAGATTTTCGGGACAATATACTTATTCTGAATCACCCTGTATATTGTCAAGACATCCTAAGTAACGTACAAATGTTTTCAGCCCTCGTAGTTTATTATAGCAAGATATTAACAAAAGAAGTTTCATGAATAAAACGTAATTTTTACATGGGTTTATAATTTCCACGTAAAAAGCGAGGCCTACCCGCATCTGGATCTTGATTCAGATGTGAATCGAGGTCTTTATATAATTAATATTATAAAAAGTCAGTAGACATACGAAACAAAAAGCATTTATTTAACATTTGACACTTTTATGAATCTTCAGTTGCAGACGTTGTATTGTTTTCATTAAAAAGACATAATGTTGCCATTATTTCAAATTTACCTATACAGGGTGTCCCATTTTAAACAGTCGAACCGAATATCTCAAAAACTGAGCTCAATTGACAAAAATGTTTCAGATAAAAGTTGCATGGTTTCGAGGTGGCCACATGATGAAAATATTGACTTGACCTAGAGTTACCTTTTCAAGGTAAGGTCAAGATCACCGTAATTTTTTAATCGTAACTCCCTATTTTTTATGCCATATTCTTATAGCTGACTTCAAGACCTTTCCAAAACACTATAATAACGTATTTTTTTGTTAGGTATTTTCCAAGTTATAAGACTCAAAACTTAACAAGTGATGGTTAGTCAACCCACTATCTTAAAGCAATTTGGTTTGAGACAAGAAAAGGACGATGACCTTGGTTGACTTCGACATACTGTTCTCAAGCTCAGGTCGAGATCACTTTTAATTTCTTAAATATTTTTTATTCTATTTCTACTTTTAGCGCTACCCAGGAACAACGACGTGGACGTAGTAGTTTTCTGTTCCCTTTGAGGTGCTTGATTAGCGTGAGTCCCCTTGCCTCTCACGATTGGGGTGCTTGACTAGCGTGAGTCCCCTTGCCTCTCACGATTGGGGTGCTTGATTAGCGTGAGTCCCCTTGCCTCTCACGATTGGGGTGCTTGATTAGCGTGAGTCCCCTTGCCTCTCACGATTGGGGTGCTTGATTAGCGTGAGTCCCTTGCCTCTCACGTGTGTGTGTGTGTGTACATGCCTAACCATTGATTAAATGTTCAAAAACATTTCCTTGCCTTCTCGCGCATAAGCGAATTCGGTTTTTAAAAGTATCTACAGTTAGAAGCAAGACTTCGCGGGAAATATTTCTGCAGACTCTACGTATTCGGTTTTTCATATTATTTCTCGTGGTAGGGGTTGTCGAGCATAAACAGTATTTTTAATAAATCCCCATAAATAGAAATCAATGGATGATAAATCCGGTGATCGAGGCGGCCAAGATATCGGTCCCTCACGACCTATCCATCTATTGGGAAATATCTGATCTAAGTACGCACGCACGTTTCGTTCGTAATGCGGTGGGGCGCCATCCTGCTGATACCACATTCGTTGCCTAGTATGTAAATCAACGTGTTGTAATAAAGTAAGTAATTTATTCTGCAAAAATCGAAGATATCTTTTACCGTTTAATGTTGAGCAAAAAAAGAAAGGCCCTATAAGATAGCCATTCACTATTCCACACCAGACATTCAGACTCCATTGATGTTGGAAATCTATCTGTCTATACCAATGAGGATTTTCAGGCGCCCAGTAATGACAATTGTAACGATTTAATTGCCTTGTATTGTGAAAAGTAGTACTCGTCACTAAATAATACAAAATTAAAAAAAACTGGATCTATCCTCAATCTCTGCTGCGCCCAACGACAAAAATTTAATCTTCGTTGCATGTCGAGTTCGGTAACTGCCTGTGTGAGAGTTATGTGGTAGGGATGAAAACGATAATTTTTCAAAATCCTACTTGCTGTACTACGTGGAATACCTAGAGTTCTTTCAATTTCCCTTAAACTTATATGAGGGTTAATGGCGACTATTCTTAGAACATTGAGAACCCGAAGATCATCGTTATGAGCTGGAACTCTTCGTGGTCTTATTCTTCTGGCAACACGCCTACACATTCTCATTTCCATTGAACGTATTACCGAATGCGATGGATGATGGTTTCGTTCAGGAAATCTTTTCCGGTATAAGCGAGAAGCTATCCAATAACGCCCGCAACATTCTCCAAGAATAAGAAAAATGTCCACAATTTCATTTGATGAATAAGTTGGCATTTTAGTTTAATTCTATTAAATACTGTGTTTACAAACATTAAATATTAATTGCTAATCTGTTCGTCCATCTATTTTTTGTTTATAACGTTCATAACGTCATGAGACTCAGTCTGTTAGAATGAGATCTCGGAGAGTCGCGAGGTGGGGATACGCAAGCTCCAAAAGAATCAGAGTCCGTACGTCCATACGCTGAGAGTAGGCTCTCGCTTTGGTATGCGTCGGCAGCGTCGGCAGCCTGTCCTCACCTATCCCCACCATTTAGTGACGAGGCTACTTCCGACGTTATAAACAAAAAATAGATGGACGAACAGATTAGCAATTAATGTTTAATGTTTGTAAACACCGTATTTAATAGAATTAAACTAAAATGCCAACTTATTCATCAAGTGAAATTGTGGACATTCTTCTTATTCTTGGAGAATGTCGCGGGCGTTATTGGATAGCTTCTCGCTTATACCGGGAAAGATTTCCTGAACAAAACCATCATCCATCGCATTCGGTAATACGTTCAATGGAAATGAGAATGCGTGTTGTCAGAAGAATAAGATCACGAAAAGTTCCAGCTCATAACGATGATCCTCGGGTTCTCAATGTTCTAGGAATAGTCGCCATTAACCCTCATATAAGTTTAAGGGAAATTGAAAGAACTCTAGGTATTCCACGTAGTACAGCAAGTAGGATTTTGAAAAATTATCGTTTTCATCCCTACCACATAACTCTCACACAGGCAGTTACCGAACTCGACATGCAACGAAGATTAAATTTTTGTCGTTGGGCGCAGCAGAGATTGAGGATAGATCCAGATTTTTTTAATTTTGTATTATTTAGTGACGAGTACTACTTTTCACAATACAGGGCAATTAAATCGTTACAATTGTCATTACTGGGCGCCTGAAAATCCTCATTGGTATAGACAGATAGATTTCCAACATCAATGGAGTCTGAATGTCTGGTGTGGAATAGTGAATGGCTATCTTATAGGGCCTTTCTTTTTTTGCTCAACATTAAACGGTAAAAGATATCTTCGATTTTTGCAGAATAAATTACTTACTTTATTACAACACGTTGATTTACATACTAAGCAACGAATGTGGTATCAGCAGGATGGCGCCCCACCGCATTACGAACGAAACGTGCGTGCGTACTTAGATCAGATATTTCCCAATAGATGGATAGGTCGTGAGGGACCGATATCTTGGCCGCCTCGATCACCGGATTTATCATCCATTGATTTCTATTTATGGGGATTTATTAAAAATACTGTTTATGCTCGACAACCTACCACGAGAAATAATATGAAAAACCGAATACGTAGAGTCTGCAGAAATATTCCCCGCGAAGTCTTGCTTCGAACTGTAGATACTTTTAAAAACCGAATTCGCTTATGCGCGAGAAGACAAGAAAATGTTTTTGAACATTTAATCAATGGTTAGGCATGTACACACACACACACACGTGAGAGGCAAGGGGACTCACGCTAATCAAGCACCCCAATCGTGAGAGGCAAGGGGACTCACGCTAATCAAGCACCCCAATCGTGAGAGGCAAGGGGACTCACGCTAATCAAGCACCCCAATCGTGAGAGGCAAGGGGACTCACGCTAATCAAGCACCCCAATCGTGAGAGGCAAGGGGACTCACGCTAATCAAACACCCCAATCGTGAGAGGCAAGGGGACTCACGCTAATCAAGCACCCCAATCGTGAGAGGCAAGGGGACTCACGCTAGTCAAGCACCCCAATCGTGAGAGGCAAGGGGACTCACGCTAATCAAGCACCCCAAAGGGAACAGAAAACTACTACGTCCACGTCGTTGTTCCTGGGTAGCGCTAAAAGTAGAAATAGAATAAAAAATATTTAAGAAATTAAAAGTGATCTCGACCTGAGCTTGAGAACAGTATGTCGAAGTCAACCAAGGTCATCGTCCTTTCCTTGTCTCAAACCAAATTGCTTTAAGATAGTGGATTGACTAACCATCACTTGTTAAGTTTTGAGTCTTATAACTCGGAAAGTACCTAACAAAAAAATACGTTATTATAGTGTTTTGGAAAGGTCTTGAAGTCAGCTATAAGAATATGGCATAAAAAATAGGGGGTTACAATTTAAAAATTACGGTGATCTTGACCTTACATTAAAAAGGTAACTTTAGTCAATATTTCCATCATGTGGCCACCTCGAAACCATGCAACTTTTGTGTGAAACATTTTTGTCTATTGAGCTCAGTTTTTGAGATATTCGGTTCGACTGTTTAAAATGGGACACCCTGTACGTTCACAATATTTATATTTACGTTTAAATACAAAGTCTGTTATTGTACGGTTTTGGATTTTTAACTTTCCACGAGAAGCGAGGTTCACCCCACCCCACTCCTGCTAACAGGAAGAAACGAGGTCTATCATTATACGATTCAGGTTTTCATCTTTCCACGCGAAGCGAGGTTTACCCCACCCCACCCTGGATTACAGGGCGAAACGAGGTTTATATACAGTTCCACATGGGTTTCAACATCGTCAGATCAACGAACTGGCGCTTTGCAAACCGTAAAGTATTATTTAAAAATTTATATTAATAAATTTTGTTAATATTTTTTTAATAAACCCCGAGCTACGGCTAAAACCTTTTGTACGTTACCCGGGGTGATACCCTTGACAACATATGTCTAGGGCAAAGTCATCGGAGGTGGGTTCCCTATAATGCATAATTATCCTAATATATTTGCAATTAGAATTTACTAATAGATAATATCGCTCAAAATTCGAGTGCTCAAACCTAGATTATACTCACATATGTAGCAAAATTTTCATTATTTGTTATTGATTTTCCTATATAGGTTAGATGTAATAATAATTTTTAAACATCCAGAAAAATATTTCTATTGACTAACATTATTGAATATATTATGTGAATTATAATTATACACTACCAGGGAAAATTAAAAGTCACTTCGTGCGGTCGGAAAATAGGCTAATACCAATTAATTTCAAATGAGTGTAACTTCGGTGATCAAAAGTGATCAAAATGAAACGGTTGAAAAACATTTTATAGCCTCAAGTGTCTACTTTATAGATCAGTCTTTAGATAACTGTTACGTCCAAACGTTTTCAGTTCAGGTAAATTACTAAAAGACGAATGAAAGACTAGCCAGGGGTGAAAGTATAGAAGGATGGAATGCATATTTACTTACAATTAGTCTCGCAGGTGCACGCACTGAGGCGCTTTTTTCAAAAGCTCCGAATATGAGTCAACGTCTTGTTAGGACGCTAGAACGCCTTCCGTGAGCGGTGCTGTTTAAAATATGGTTTATTTTAATGTTCACCGTATGAATAGCAACTCTGTTTTTTATTGTTTGTTTCTTGCCACCGCTAATTTCGTACCGACGCCTCGTAACGCGATGTCATTAAGGGGGAAGTCTCGTGTAACCGGTCCAAAAAATCGAAAATTCTTTTGCATTAATCAATAGTAGTACATCTGGAAAATATGTTCCTAAATTTACAGATCAAAATTCGAAGTATTAACATAGTTACAGTCTTTTTACTGCACGCAGGTACGGGCGCGTGGCCGGAGCGCGCGGTAAATTCCGCCTCTTGACCTATTGTACGGTCATACAGGGTAGATGTTTTGAGTCGAGTATTTGAGACATTATTTGTGTGTGTGTCGTTTTGGTATGTTAGTGTGTTTTTCGCACAAAAAATATTAAAGAACGGTTTTGCTTTCAACGGCCAATTGTACTCTGAATTTTGGCCAGTGCAGTAAAGCCACCGAAAAAAAAGTTCCAAACAGTTCACTGATAAAGAAACACAGATCGGGTGGGGTGCGGGAGGTGGGACCGAAAGCGGTACGGGGTGGACCTCGCTTCAACTTACAAATTATACGTCTGTTCAATTGCCGGCTCCAATATTTTATATTTAGCATTCCCACATTTAGAGAAGTGTGTTGCATAAAGTTCAGCTCGCTAGCTCATATGAGTCTTTCGGAAGTATAGCCTCAATGTTGACTGATGTTTTCATAAAAAACCGACTACATGTTATGGTTTAGCCATAAGAAGAGATGTTGATTCCGTCGATAATATGGCAAAAGCTGTAAATGCGACTAATTATCATTTGTGCTTCACAAATGAGAAGCCAAGGCATGAAAATTGTCCGGAAGGAGCTGATAGCTGGTGTAAGTGGCGCGTTGCTGAGGCCGCAGGCAAACACTTCGATCACCCGGCTACACTTCATCCGGATGTTCAAAAGCATTTGCTTCCAATTTATGAAGATCTGTCAAAGAATGATTTGCTAGAAAGATATTTAGGCAGACTCACACAAAATGCCAACGAGAGCTTCAATTTTACTGTTTGGCGTCTAGCTCCAAAACACTTTCATTCAGGCTCAAAAATCGTCGAGATTTCCACCATTATAGCTGCTGGCGTTTTGAACGAAGGATATTATACAATTTTGAAGATGATGGAATTACTTGACATAAAAATTAGAAAGCAATGTAAATTTTTCGCCTACACGTATGATGCCAAGCGGGTAACTAGGCAGGAGCGCCGCCTAAACAGTGCTAAGGAGGCTCGAATGGCTAAGATATTTAGGCGGACTCACACAAAATGAGAACGAGAGCTTCAATTTTACCGTTTGGCGTCTAGCTCCAAAACACTTTCATTCAGGCTTAAAAATCGTCGAGATTGCCACCATTATAGCTGCTGGCGTTTTTAACGAAGGATATTATACAATTTTGAAGATGATGGAATTACTTGACATAAAAATTAGACAGCAATGTACATTTTTCGCTCACACGTATGATGCCGAGCGGGTGACTAGGCAGGAGCGCCGCCTAAACAGTGCTAAGGATGCTCGAATGGCTCACAGACAAGAGCAAATCGAATTAAACGAGTTCTACGAGGAGGCAGAGGATTTGCTGTATGGGCCTGGAATAGCAGACTAGCAAGAAACAGCTGTAAGTTTCCAAAAGTTATAATATTTCGATACCCAAAACTTTAAACGCGTTTTTCTCAAAACCACTTTTTTCAAACTGGCGGGCGTGATAACTCAAAAACTATTCGCTCAATCGACTTGTCCTTGTGCATGCATGTAGATAAATGTGCGAATTCCCTCGTCGATAAACCTACAATTTTAATAATATAATTAAGTTTAACAATTTTTATTGCATAAACAAAACCAAATTTTTTTGTGAAAATCGCAATTTTCTTAAGTCCCGCCGTTTCTTCAATTTTGTACTTTTTCCTTTTTTTTTAGGTTCATCAACAGCGTAATTTTATAGAGAATAAGAAAATTTTTTTATTTTTGTTTCAGGCAAGTACAACAGACGCTTTAACGCCCGCCGATTTACAACTCCAACGACGCAGCCGCGACGAAGTACCTCCATAGTTCCTAACAAGTACACACCAATTATTTTTTACCTAAAACATATTTTTTTACTTCTAGAAATGTCCCTATAAAATACCCTAAAAGTTTGAAAAAAATCTGTTGCATTGATTCTTCAAAAAAATTACAAAATTTACCTTATTCTTTAGCGTGTTACACGAGGATCCCCCTTAAGACGGAATAAGAAAGTCATGTGCACAAAAATTTTTTTTGCCTGAACGAGAAGGAACTGTCGCGCTGGTTTCCTAATATGCGACTTCTGAAAGACGCTTAATGTGTTCGAGACTCGTGGCATCGCATTCCACGTGTGGAAGCTGACTGAGAAGCCGATCGGGACCTCTCAAATTAAAATTGGACTAATTATTGAGTATTTTATCGAAAGTAAACAACCGCTTCTTGCGAACACGAGTACTTCTGGCCGGTTTTATATTACGTCCTCAGATCTGACAAAGAAACCATCCTAGGTGTAAATCTCAAAATAATGCTAAATCTATACAGATCTTTTGTTTGGGTAACCAAAAAGTGAAATTTACCCAAATTTATAAGCTCAACATTTGCGATATAAGCATTATAAACTCAAACAAATATCAAATATACCCGAATTTTACAGATCACCGTGTTATTTTGCCAGTTGCTTTTCTAACAAAATGTAGTTTAATTTTTCTGTGTGTATTAACATTTTTTTGTGAATTACATCGATGAATTTGGGGGAACCAATATGGCAAACATGAATTTAAAGATTACCTTCCAAATGAAAAATACTGAAAATGTATAGTTCATGTCGTATATACATATTTTCTGTATTGACAGTATACAATATTGAAGAAAAATTTGTAATAAAAAACACGAATAACAAAATAATAAATAAAATTGTATTTATATACGTGGATCACATCTGATCTAATACATCAAACTTGAAAAAATTAAAACGCAAGAATTTAATCAAATCTAATGTAACATAGCAAATACAGGGAAAACAGAAAAGAAACAAATATATTTTTTTATTATTCAGTTTTGAATTTTTAGTTGGGAGTAGGAAAAACTTAAAACAAATCTGCTTTAATAATGATGTTCTTGGCGTTTGTAATGTGTGCCAAAATAATAGTTTTATGACATGTTCTCACTGTACAAAATTATTAGGTTTTACATTTTCTTAAAAAGAAAACAAAAAAAAACGTATTGATATTAATGTGCAATTTAGTTCAATTTTATTGAAATATATGTTATACCAATATTCTGTTGTACCGCTCCGTGCACGAATATGGGGATCGCTGTCCGCGCGAGGAGTAATAAGTTGCTTAACGTTAAGAATTTATGAAGCTCAGTTAAATATACGTACCTGTGATAACAACGAGTACCGGAAAATAAAGAAAATACTTATCATAGATAATAACCAACTAGGATGATGTAATTTATTGCAATTGTAAGGTTGCATCATCCGGCGTGATGAGCGAGTCGCGCGCAGGCTCGTGACGCATGCGCGCGAGTAAAGTGGGAGAGTCGAACGCGGCTCTCCAGGTCTTTTACCGTCTGACCATCGTAGAGAGCAGACGTGTTTCGCGTACTCGACGATCGGCGAAATTCCTGCGTGCGCGCGTTAATACTCATTGTATAAATAGTAGAAATATAGTTTATTGGTGTTTGTTAACAACGGTAGAGAAACAAATTATTCTCCCTATTACCATATCCTTGTAAACGCGGATTCCGTATAAATCTTCGAAGATAGGAAAAGGGCGTGGCAACATCGGAAGACAGCAGCGTCTGGAAAGAATCCAGCGACGAGAGGAAGTTTCGGGCCCCACTGAGCGGCACCGAACATTAACCCTTCCACGTAAAGGTAAAACGTGGTGGCGTCCGTTATTGATAACGCGAGTACGATCGCGTTAATTGGTAAACCTAGTGATCCGTCCGGTCACAGTAATAAAGCGATAAAACGAGACTTCCGGTCGTGAACCTAACGAAGTTTAATACATCCAACACACGGTTAAGGGGATCCTGCACCCGTCTGTTTTACCGACAAAAATCTCTACTTATGCAGCGTCGCATTAATTTGACAGAATTTA
The DNA here is from genome assembly GCA_035220615.1 of Leptothorax acervorum. Lineage (NCBI taxonomy): Eukaryota > Metazoa > Arthropoda > Insecta > Hymenoptera > Formicidae > Leptothorax > Leptothorax acervorum. Next base: position 390,699 of record JASTWQ010000148.1, on the reverse strand, counting down.
AAATTCTCCAGGATTGCAGTACATACATCAATGATTCAGGGAAAGTCTGATTTTATATGGAAAACGAGAAAAAGTTACGGAACTACAGATTTCCTTATTTGCATTTACCTCAATATGGCGTCCAGTTGGCAGACGGCCTGTCAATTCATCACAAGATGTGCTTTATATAAAAGATGTACCGTTTCTACGAACGTGAAAACAAGTTTCCTTGAATTGCAAAACACGAAACAACATTATTGAACCCTTGAAATCAAGATTACAAGTCTAATAAAGCATAGGATGTGTATGTGTGTCGTGCGTATGTGTGCGTGCAATAGGTGCTATTCTTGACTATCTCTAAGGCCGAACTGCGATGATGTCGATAATAGAGGACCTGTATACCGAAAAAATCTCTACTCATGCAGCGTCGTATTAATTTGACAGAATTGAAAATGCTTCTCCATGATTGCAGTACATACATCAATGATTCAGGGAAAATCTGATTTTATATGGAAAACTAGAAAAAGTTACGGAACTACAGATTTCCTTATTTACATTTACCTCAATATGGCGTTTCCAGTTGGCAGACGACGGCCTGTCATTCATCACAAGATGTGCTTTATATAAAAGATATACTGTTTCTACGAACGTGAAAACAAGTTTCCCTGAATCACAAACCACGACACAATATTATTGAACTCTTGAAATCAAGATTACAAGTCAAATAAAAGCATAGGATGTGTATATGTCGTGCGTATGTGTGCGTGCATGCACACACGCACGCATACACGCACGCACATATGCATATACATATGCAGACAGTGCAGGGAACGAGAAGTGTCAATTGACGTTGGAGGTTAGACAGTACGTTCTGAATGGATGCTGTCTCGTGGGCCTCGTGGTATGTATTTTTCACGTAACGCATAATCGCATAACGCGGATAATACATGCCATAGGACAGTAGCCTACGATGAACGAACGCTATTCGATTTGCTGCAGGAATACTCTACGTGGACGTCTCGTCGTAAGTGAAATAATTATTTCACATAATCGTATGCAAAATCGTTCATATATAAATGTCCGATTTTACTTTTACACTATTGAGTCTTCTACTCGACTGTCCTCGTAAAATCACAACTTGTAAAATGCAAGTAAAAAATGTTGAAAGTATAAGTATATGTACACGCTGTTTGTTGTACAAAAGACATTACATTTTATTTTTAGCAATGCAAGCTTTGCATTTGCAAAAATATGTATGTGTTGTTATGTATTGCATGTATGTGTTATGTATGCAAGCACAGCGGTGTGCACACGGGGATATTTTCCATCTTTGCATTTGCAAATGTAATGTTTGTATTGTTATGTATTGTCAAGGCTCCATCAATGTATGTCGCATCTACAATGCTACAACTTTGTCCGAGTACTCGGACTGAGAAAGAATGGCCATTTGTCAATTCTTTCTCCGTCCGAGAAATTCGACAAAGTTCTACCATCGTACATGCGAGATACATTGATGAAGCGTTGGCAATACATAACAACATAAGTTTACATTGCTAACAATAAGATGTAAAATCTTTCTTATGAGGAACAGCGTATACATTGTTGCAAAGTAATATTTTCAACATTTCTTACTTTTATTTTTGTAGCTCTGCGACTTTACGCGGACAAAGTAACGTGGAAGACTCAATACTGTATAAGTAAAATCGCGACATTTATATATGAATTGATTCAATTTTGCATACGATTATATGAAATAATTACTTCACGTAGAGTATTTGTGCAGCAATTCTAATAGCGTTCCTTCATGTTGGGCTGCTGTCCCATGGCATGTATTTTCCGCGTTACGCGGTTAGGCGTTACGTAGAAAGTACATGCCGCTTCATTTACACAGGCTTCATTTACCAGCTGAAGTTGTTCAATAAAGAAATGTCCATTTTGTTGTAAAACTTTATTATTATAAAATGTCAAATATAAAATAAAATTTGAAAAAAAAAACCATAATCGCCATCCTTTCATACATAGGTAGTAGCGCCGTCTCATATATTTGTTATTAAACATTGTTATTATACGCTTTCGCCGTGGGTAGTGGTTCCGTCGCTGTAGTCAATCTGAAAGTAGAATAATGCATATTATAAATATTTAAATAACTACAAAAATATGTTACATTAAAAGAAATAGTTACCTTTCTTTTAAAAATAAGGCACGTATCCTTGCGATGCAGGCGGTGCGGGAACATGTCCTTGCGGTGCAGTCGTTGCGGGCATATATCCCTGCGGTGGGGGCATATATCCTTGCGGTACAGTCGTTTCCAGCGCATATCCCTGCGGTGCGGGCACATATCCTTGCGGTGAAGTCATTGCCGGTACATATCCTTGCGGAGCAGTCGTTGCCGCCACATATCCTTGCGGAGCATTCGTTGCCATCGCTGTCACCGTCCTTTCATACATGGGTAGCGGTTCCGTTGTTATCGGCGTTTTTTCACGTGCCGGTTGCGATTCCGTCCCTGTCACCATCCTTTCATACACGAGTACCGGCGCCGTCGGTGCCGCCGTCTTTTCATACACGATTAGTGGTTCCGTCGCTGTCGCCGTTCTTTCATACACGGGTTGCGACGCCGTCGCTGTCGCCCTTCTTTCACGCGCCGATTGCGATTCCGTCGCTGTCGCCCTTTCACGCGCCGGTTGCGATTTCGTCGTTGTCGCCGTCGTCTCACGCACGGATAGCGGCGCCGTCGTTATCGGCGTTTTTCCACGTGCCAGTTGCGATTCCGTCGCAAACTGGGACCTGAAAAAACGGTGATAGCGGGACGGCGCCGCTACCCGTGTATGAAAGGATGGTGACAGCGACCAATAAAACTTGCCACTGGGCCTGGTGGCAACGCTACGAATCGAATCACTCCCGTAGAAGGTTCGACTTTTCGTGACGGACTTCCATAACGCGAACGCGTAACGCGACGAATCGAATCACTCCCGTAGAAAGTTCGACTTTTCGTGACGGACTTCCATAACGCGACTTCCGTAATGCGATTTCCGTGACGCTTCCGGTTCGAATCACCCCCCGTGCCCTAAGAAGTTTTACTTCAATAGTTAATAATTGATAAATGACACGAGTAATACTTACGAATGACAATAAGATCGTTGAACACCTCCTCGTTGGCTGTCACACTACACAAGTCATAGTAATTACACGTCGGGACATGCACGAGTCGAGATGATACGCGAGAGTATCGGCTAGGCGCGCGCTATCCGGCCAGCTGGAGGCACGATACCACGCATTCATTTGTTTACAGGCGCGGATTTGTAACGGCCACGCGCCGTACACGAATGTGTAGGCCGCGTCTATCGGGCGTGCAATGTCAAAACGACATCTCATAGTCATTTTGCCTTTCCTCGGATTTTTACTTTCAATATGTTATGCATAATTATGTGTAACAGTATGCATATGAAACATTCTGCACAATTATCTTGCAATCATCTTTCAATATTTTCCGAGAAATATCCTTTTTACATCGAATTTCCGCGATTAGTCTTGTACATTGTCATACTTTATAGAAAATTGTATGTACGCAAATGCAAATGTTTAAATAATGTATACATTGTTTTTTATCGTGATAGTTTCGCGAAATAAAACAAAGTCAACGTAAGTGCGTAAAATTAATAGTATATATAATTACGTGTGCTTCTTTTTATAAAAATCGATATCTGTATTTTATGTTCATATAAAAGTCTAAACGTGAAGTCATTTGACAGTGATTAATAATTTACAAAATATGTTGAGAATATAAAATTATTTCACAATCATACAAATAATGTACAACCCGACATTTTGGACAACTATTGTCTTTCACGAAATATTAAATTATGAAATTGTATAATATACCGACGATGAGAGTTAAACACATAATATGAACATAGTGTGTGCTAAAGATACGCAATATGATTTTCAAGTAAAACAGACAATAATATTCCAGATATATACTGAAGGGCTGCTCCCCTACAAATTGTGAAATTGTCATTATGTGCGCTCCCCAACGCGTACACTTTCCTTCAAATCCGCGCTGAGAAAACATTAGCAGGCTAACTGGAGTAGCAGTCTGGATCGTATAAGTTGACAATGAGTGACAGCGAGAGGGAGGCGCTGTAATTACTTATACGTACATATGTGAATGCGTATACATTATAATATGCATTATATTGTTGCGCCCGTGCTATCTGAGCACGGGCGCAACAATGTAACGGGCCCGTTACATCGCGGCGAATCGCGAAGCGTCCCTTAGCGATCAGCTGTTATCGATCGTTATTGATTTACCAGAGATTCTCGATTGTGGAGCCTCGGTCTCGAGCGGACGCGACGCTACGGCCCGAGGCTCCAGAACAATTGAGAATCTCTGGTAAATCAATAACGATCGATAACAGCTGTTCGCTAAGGGACGCTTCGCGATTCGCCATAATCGCCGCGATGTAAGGGCCAGCGCACGTGTCTTACGCCATCTTACGTGAGAATCGCCTACGCGACACGTGAGCCAAACGTACGGCAGCGCACATATAAAAACGTAACGTAACATACCATTTATCATACGTTACATGCGTTACGTTTTTCTACGTGCGCTGCCGTACGTTTGGCTTATGTGTCGCGGCGATTCTCACGTAAGGTGACGTAAGACGCTACGGCAATGTACGTGCGCTGGCCCTAACGGGCATCTCAGCACGGGCGCAACAATATATATGTCTTACACCGTTTTACATTTCCGACGTTGCATATGGGTATGAATATATCCAGCATATAATAAACATATACATATATATGTATATTGGAAGAATATCTAATGCAATATTACGGAATAATATAAACAAGTTTCGATAGTGTGTGGTGCGCTCAATGCACATACACAGCACGCGTTTGTGTGCGGCATGGATCAGTTATATTTGTGGCTACACATTGCATGTGTGCAATGTATACATGTATTTTCAATACATGTGCAATATATACATGTATTTTCAATACATGTTTACACAAATAAAAGTTTCATGTCAATATCTCTTTCTATTCAACACCAATATAGGAAGAGATATTTATAACGTGAAACTTTTTACGTTTCCGCCGTAGGCGAAAAGTTACGTGATCACTGCCCTGAGATAAATCAATAACATGAAAAACGCGGTTTAGAACCGGGATTAGAAATGTCGGAATTATCGACATTTTTAGTTCCGCTTGGATGGCGTTGTAATCGAAATACAGCAAAGTCTTTCGAATGGCGACCGTGACAAAATACCGTTACGTTAATAACGTGTAATTAAATTCGTTGAGTCGCGAGTTATGCGAGTGACTTTGCAAAAACAACGAGAAAACATACACGACGGTTGAGCGGTCTAAGAGAACGCAAGTGGAAATAGATTTAATTTACGGGAGTGCATTTACAAGAGCATGTTCTGTAATGACAAAAAGGTGAAGCATTCGCCGGTGAAAACACGCGGTGCGCGAGCACGCGAAATGGCGGATCCTGTGAACGACGCAGGAGAAAAAGACGCGGAAGCATTAGTTAGATTGTTCGATAGCGAGAAAGATCGGGATATGGAATCTCGTGAAGCGCGAAGTGATGTAGAAAAAGGTGCGTGTAGTGATGTATTCGGGCGTCCCCAGCTGGGGGGGGGAGGAGGGTCCGTGAGGCCATCCAGCCATTCCTGCGGGAATGGCTGGAATTTAGAAAGGGGCGCGGACTGACGTTCCATGCGGTGCAGGTTCTCTCGGGACATGGTTGTTTCGGGGAATACCTGTGCCGGGAAGGAATGCACCACAGGCTACCACCACTGCCCGGAGGAGGCAGACACGGCGCAGCATACGCTGGAGCACTGTCCAGCATGGGAGGGGCTGCGCCGTGTCCTCCGGGCAGAGATAGGAGGGGACCTCTCCCTGCCGGCCATCATAAAAGCGGTGGTCGGACCACAGGGAGAGGCCAAATGGACGGATTCGTCTCCTTCTGTGGCAATGTTATGTCGCAGAGGGAGGCAGCCGAAAGGATCAGGAGGGGGGAAGTGGACCCCCCTCCTGACAGCGAGGACAATGGCGGTGGCGGGAAGCCGCCGCCGCCGCCGCCCAACACGAGCGGACGCCCCCCGTGCCACGGCCCGGAACAGGGCAGGGAGCACGGGGGGCCGGGGACGGCCGCCGCCGCCGTCGCGCGGGCGGTGGCGGAAGTAGCAGTAGTGACGACGGGCCGCGACTGCCGTCTAAACGGCGTTGCGGTCCTCGTCCCCTGTCCTTCTCCTCAGATGAGGAGGACAGATGACGTTAGGGAGGGGGCGGATGTTAACCGGCGGAGGTCCGCCTCGGTTGCCGCGGGCCTTACCATTCGTTGGAGGCCCGCTCCCCCTGTTATTAAGACGGGAGAGCACCGGGGTGGCTGCGGGCCTGTTGGAAGCCCGCTCTCCGTCCGGAGATATCCATTCACTCCCCCTCCCTGTTGTCGGTCTCCGCCCCTCCTATTAAAAGGGGGGGTTTCGGATGCGAGAAGATAATTTCCCCTCCCCACTTGGGAGGGGGAACGGCTGGGGGTGCGGGCGCGCGAGTGGGGGCTCCCGCGCGTCCGCAGTCAAAAACCCCCAGCGTGAGGGGCGGCGGGTCAGGGCTGCAATTCCCCTGACCCGTCACAAAAGGTAGTAGCCTAGTGCTAGATGGGACAAAATTCCCCCAGGATAGGTTCCCACTTCTGGGCGTGGCGCGGAGGGAGTCCCAGAAGAATCATGGCGTTTCCTGGGGCTCCCTCACTTCAAACGCGCCAAGACGGATCCCCGCGGGGTTTTAGCCGGTAAAAATCCGGCACTCCCCCCGCCCTCCCCCAAGGGCGGGGGGGTCTTCCCACTCCTTTTCACCGAGGGGGCTACTGGGTAAACCGGGCTTCGGCTTGGGATCCCAGTGGTCGAAGATTTCCCCGCGTCAAAAAAAAAAAAGTAATGTATTCGGGCGTGCCAAAAATGATAGGCGCGTAATAATGACCGAATCAGAGCGATACGTGATCGCGCGTAATGCCGAAATGGCGTCGCAGATGAAAGATTTGACCGACGTGATTATGCGATTCATGTCGGACATGAAGGGAAAGATAAATCGTCTCGAGGATAAGATGGATAGACCCAGCGAGCCGAGATGCGAATACCGAACGCGACGCGTTTACGGGAATTCGACCCAATAAAAACGATGAAATGCGTACGCGTGAGGACGCGATCGAGCGAGCGTATTATTTTCCGTTTAGATTACCGAGAGGCGGTTGGCTGAGAAACCCGTTCAGCGATATTAGTTTCAAGGGCGATACTGATGCGCAGCATCCTGTCGCATTTTTACGCAAATTCAAGAGGATAGCCTTAGATGAGGGTGTCCCCGAGAAAGACCAATTGTGTTACTTTTTACGCGCGATGAAAGGATCCGCGTACAAGTAGTTTGAGTTGAAACAACCGGTCACGATTTACGAAGCAAAGGAACTATTCCGTACTCAAAGCTTACTTTAGCTTACCAACAATTACGTGTGACAGCACTCACCGAGCAGATCTTCAGTAACGTACTTTTAACGTTTAGAGATCAATGTTCAGTTGTGCTATCGCACCAGCACGCGCTTCCATCTATTCCGTACTCATTACTGGGGTGATCAAGCGCAAGCGAAATTTAGACGCGAGTTACATCACGGGCGATATCGTCCGTGTACTCAGTCAATGGCCGAATATGCGATGAGTTTGATGACGCAAGCGAAATCATTAAATCCGCCTATGTCGGACACCGAGTTTGTGTACTCAGTGAAGGAACTTCAACGAGGAGGTTAGACGCGAGCTAAGACCATCGTATGTCCGAACGATCGATCAAATGGTTGAGATGTTAGAAATTCTTGACTACGAACGCGCGAGTCGTAAACCCAAACAGAATGACGCAAGACCTACGACAGGTTACAAACGCCGAGATGATGCAATCTCGAAAAAGACTGACGTCACAGTTGACTCAAGGGATCGTACAAAGAGGTTGGCTATAACGAGCGGCGAGGAGAAAAACGTGACGCAAGATAAACGTAATCACGTCGCGAAAACGCGATCGCAAAAATCTTACGCGTCATCGAATGGCAACGTTCGAGACAGAGAGGTGACGAAACAGCCTAAAATCGACTTCCTGACGAGCGACGAAGACGAAGACAGACCGAAACAGAAGGGCGGGGCGCATGATGCAACCCGAACGAAGAATTTCGTCATACCGGCAAAACGTAAACAAGTCGCGGCGATTGAAGCAAAACCGATCGCGGGTGACGCAATACTTTGTCAGGATGACGGAACATCAGAAGTAGAGGAGGCAAGATTCAGTATCCTGAAGTAGGTAAACCGACGGAAATTTTGACAGATAATGCGGGTCAGTTTTTGACACAGCGGTGGCGCAGTTTCGCGGAAGAACGCGGGATAGCGATTAGTAAGACAACGTCTTATAACCCTCAGTCAAACCCAGTCGAGCGAGTGATGAAAGAGTTAGGGCGCGTAATTCGAGCATACTCTAGTCATAAGAATTATGCGTGGCATCGTATTGTGAGCCGTGCAGAATTTATAATAAACAATACCGAGCACTCGTCTACGGGATACACTCCGAACGAGTTGCATTTCGAAAATCCATCCCACTTATGTCTTTGCGAAGATTTAAGAGCGTGTAGCGCAAGCGCAGGCAAATTTAGAAAACGCAGCGCGTAAACGAGCGAAACAGGCAGCAAAACATAGTGTAGCAAATGCGTATAAGGTCGGAGACATCGTATGGATTAAACAACATTGGAAATCGGATGCGGGCGCGAGAATAAGCAAAAAGCTCTGTCTCGTATATAACGGATCGTACCGAGTAGCGCAAGTAGTTACGAGAAACGCGTACCTGATAGAAAATCTAGAGGGGCGTACGATAGGCGTGTTTAACACACGACAACTTAGGCCGAATCGCGATGCGAAATTACGGTGTGAAAACGAGTCGGAAGACGCGAACGATTCAAATGAAGAATCCGCGACAACCGAAGATGATGAAATAGTGGTCAACGCAATATACTGCGTAAATGGCGCAACAGGAACGTCGGAAGATGAAACCGACGAAACGGATGGTGAACCATCAAGTATGACGCAATCCAAAGTATGCCGAGGAGCGTCAGAAGAAGAGAACGAGAAACCACGCGTAGGAGACGCAATCTGCGTGGATGACGCAATCCACGTAGATGATGACACAATCCCGAAATCTCAGGAATGCCGAGGAGCGTTTGATGAGAATAATAAGACTACACGTAAAGATAATGTAATCAACGCTAGTGATGACAGCACGTCAGGTGACAGTGCAACATTTGAAGAAGTTGGGAAGCCTCTCGCTCCGGCGAGAGAAGTCTTCTCAATCCACATCAAGAGGCAAATCATCTGCTTGGAACACAGCAACACTGAGGAGTTTAGCGATGATTCGCCGGACAGCAACCCGGTGATCAATCCTGGTAGTAGCCTGAAAAAAAAAGAAAATTAAGTAAGGGCAAAACACAGGAATTACTCTCAACTTCGGACGAGAGTACAACGTTCGAGGCAATGGACGACACAGAAACTGACGATCCTGATACCAGGGAGGCAGAAAAATGCCAAGGAGCCGGTGGACGCGACCAATACAACGAGACATCGTCAACGCGACAGCTAGACTCGTTGAACAAAGCGGAAATAACGAAAAAAACGGGTCAAGATCGAAACCGGAAACATGGAGGACGACGTCGACGCAGATGACGTAACCATCGAAGAAGTCCCATTAGCGTCAGAATTAGATGACGTAATCAGTGTGATAAGATCATCAAGATCGGAAGATGATGCAATCGCTGAATCAGTTTCAACGACCAATCAGCGAACGGAAGATGATGAAATATCAATTCGGAGTGATGCAACAAGTCAGATGTCAACGGTGAGCTTAGGCGACATCCCAGAAGAGATATTCGCTGAATTTGCAATGCCTGAAGACAACGACATGGACACTATGCCGGAGGAAGCGCGAAATACAACGCGAATCCCGGTAATAAGTTCGATCGATTTACGAACGATAAATTGTGCGCGAACCTTAAAGGTTCGTTTGTTAAATGTAAACGCTTCTTTACGGGCGCGAATAGTGTCACGACGCGAATGACACTAACGATACATGCGCAACCGCGTCGCGAAACAAACACGTGTGCGGTAAACAGTGCGAGACGAATAACCGTGATGTGCGATTTGCGAGCTAAGAGTGACATTTCGGACAATCCCGTGAACGAAGAAAGAGCCATCATTGATAAGTACTACCGCAATATGAAGCGGAGGGAAGAAGAAATCCAGAGGCATATGCAGCGTTACGTTAACCAACGATGCATGATGGGTGTGCGAGAGAAGAGACTCAACGCCAGGGAAAAGAAGTGCCGTGAGTTATCACCAATCGCTGGCGATGACGCAGACGTGGACCGACAAGAACTTCTGCGATTTGTCTCCTGGATGGTTATCCGGGAGACCAATCGCAGAAGTACAGGCGATATATATCGTACGTAATTTACGGCATTTAACGGATACGCGTGAACTGTCATACCGCGTAGACGCTATGTTTAGTAACAAGAAACCAGACATACGAGTGAATATATATGATGACGCAACAATAAAACGTCTAAGTGCAGCTGGCCGTGACGTGTATCCACTAACGACGAGCCAAACAAGTGAATCAAAGGTAACATCAGAAGCGGCGGTAGCAAGTACGAGCCGGAACAGAATCGCTGTCAAACCAGCATCACCGATACACGACAACAAACAGAGAGAAAAAGAACACGCTAGAAGTAAAGCGGTAAGCGTAAAACGAACACCGAAAATCAAGGCGATCGAAAAGGTGCAAGTAAGCGTTAAATTGGAACCTAGAAGAGCAGCAACAAAAGCAGCGAAAAGAATTCGCGAAGTACAAGACATCGAGGATACCAAGGAAATGACGTCACCAAAAACGTCGGTATCGACCAGCGATGACATCATGAGATCGATTCACAAAAAGATCCTTCGAATTGATCTGCCGAGGAGATTGGAACCGACCATTTCTCCACCATCGGTTTTATCGTGCTTGTTGTCGACGTTGACGGCTTTACCAGCAACGGCGGAGAAAGGACAGGCGACGGAGGCAACGATGACGTCATCAACGAACTTCGAGCCAATGACCGTGGGATCGGCTGACGCAACACTGGCTGAGCCGGAAGCAGAGGCGGAGGCGGCCGATGAATCGGCAAACACTAGACAGGTGTCGAATATTGATGAGGCGCAGGCCATACTGGAGGTAGTGCTGTCGGGCAAGGAGCTCGACTCTGAGTTCATCCAGACTGGGGTGGCGGCGATCGAGCGGCAGGCAGCAGAAAGCGAGGGGGTGATTCCGGCGGACAAGGCTGGTTTCTCTGGGGTCACTCTGGCAGATATGATGCCAGAAGACGCAGTCGGTGCAGAAGTTGAAACAGCGGGCGAGGTCCGATCGTCGCAGGAGTAATGGACTTTACTTGGGTTTGCTGACGCAATCCGGGCGTCCCAGTATTATTTTAGTTGATGACGCAATCCGGAGGTCGTTATAATTTTATGGCGTTTTCGATTTAGCGACCCAGTTCCAACCTGGGTCAGATTAAATAAAACACAAGTTCGATTTGTAACTCCAACTGTCATGGCGGAAGCGCGAGATGACGATACACGAATAGTCAAGGTTAGAAACGATAAAAGAGGAAAAGAAGGAACGGAAGAAATAAGAATATATGAAAAAATGAGTGAATTGAGGCATTCAGGTAAGTAATCCGTAAATAGCAATATTACGATAAATCTAGTAGCGTTAGTATTCGCGTTTTGTCGGTGTTTCCTGTCGACTTAACCTAATGTAACATTAATATGATAGATTAGCGACATAAATCGCACAAGCTTTGCTATTGCACGTATATAGAAATAGTTGCTAAGAATGGCAGATACTTTATTATATATCGCTACAGATATTCTGTCAATAAAATCACAGAAATTATCACTTAGCAGATGTGTAACACACATTTTGCAAAAAATCTATTTTGACATGTTATAACAGTTTTGATGCTAAAAATTATAATAAACTCCAACTATTGATTATTTTTACAGATTATAGTAACAAGGAAAACATAAAAATCGTTCGGGATGAACATGGAGAAATGATAAAAACAGCCCAAGGTATTTTATGCGAGCAAGTAGATAGAGATGGTAAGTATGTCGTAAAAATATGATATTTAAAAGATGAAAAAGAATAATTAATGCTAATGAGCCATTATGGACTGTATATCAATGATATAAAATTGATCTTCTTCTCAGGAAACACTACTTTAAAATTTCTACAGACAACGAGCAATGCATCATCTTCAGCTGTTGATAATGGTAAACTATTTTTGTACATGTTTTAAATGAAAATCTTTAAACTCTACAGAAATTAAATTAATCTTCTTCTCAGGAAACACTACTTTAAAATTTCTACAGACAACGAGCAATGCATCATCCTCAGCTGTTGATAATGGTAAACTATTTTTGTACATGTTTTAAATGAAAATCTTTAAACTCTACAGAAATTAAATTAATCTTCTTCTCAGGAAACACTACTTTAAAATTTCTACAGACAACGAGCAATGCATCATCCTCAGCTGTTGATAATGGTAAACTATTTTTATATGTTTTATATAAAAATCTTTAAACTCTACAGAAATTGTACAGAAAATTAATCAATTTATTTTACTTTTGAAGATCCGATGCCATGTAGTACAGCATCATTTCGTAATGAGAAAACTATACAAGAAAACGAGTCAAATATATGGTCAGATGGTGACTGCAAGGAATTGCTACAATTATATTACGAAAATATAGGACAAGTTGGTCCATTCGCCAAATTCAAAAATAAGAAACAAATGTGGGAATTTATAAGTAATAAGATTACAACAAAATGCAGCATTTCATATTCGCCGACACAGTGTGAGAATAAATACAAAAATATGCTAAAAAAAAGAAATGTTACAAAGAAGAGGAACAGAATATCGGGAAGTGAGAAATGTGACATAGATTTTGAAGATGAATTCGAATTGATAAGCAGCATCGATGATAACATCGAACCCGAGGTCTGTTTTGGTATAGGACAACACACCATAAAAAAGAAAAAGTTAAATGCCCCCAGTGGCGAAGAAGAAGGAGGAAAAATACAGAAGTCTCAAAACATGTTCGTATTATTAGAATATATGAATAAGAAAAAAGAAGCAGAAAGAGAGCGTCGACACCAAGAAAAACTACAGGTTCTCCGAGATTTATTGTCTAAAAATAAGTAAATACCAATATATTTGAGTTTTTAAATATATTTGAGTATGTATAATCAAGAAATATTCAAGATATTCAAGAAAAGTATTTTTTACATAGATATAAGATTAATAATAGAAATGTTGACTATTTCATAAATGTTTTTTAGTTTGCAGTTTATAAATTTTAAGAGTTCAAAAACTGACCAAAGACTTACACAAAGTATTGATATGTAAGAATATGTTATGATATAAGAATATTTTATTTTAGTTCTTACAAAATTATTACAACGTGTTTAGTTCTTCCAGTTACTTTTTTTTAAGTATTACAAGAAATAAGACTGTTAAGTACAACAAAAATATTAACATATTAAGTCTATTTTACCACAATATTTAAGAAATGTATATGAAAGTATATGGGATATACATTATGTGATGAAGTTGTGATAAATAAAATAAGAAATATGCTGGTAAAACAATTATTTTATTGCCATCGTCAGTAATTATATAATATTATAACAAAAATTAAATACATGTAATGCAATAATAAAGTTACCAAAGTAATTATGTTTATAATATATACAGATCGGCGTTTATGCACTTCCTATGCTCTACGTATTGTAACATCGAAAATATAGAGCGTTTTCCATTTAGCGATCCAACCTGAACCTCAGTCATACTGAATAAATCACTTTCTTATTTCCATCCACAGATCAGATCGCTAAATCGTTAACGTTATTATATAGTCAAATACATCATGTCGTACATTCGTACGTGTATCATGACTGTGATTATTCAAGAAATCAGCAACGTAATCAACACTTATAATGCACAAGTATATTATATTTAATGTCTGTCATCGAAAATTTTAAATGTTGCTCTGACAAAGAATGGAAATACATTAACACTGATCTGAGTATTTTATATAGATTGCAATGTCTTAATGGTTCTAATACGAATACATGCACATTAAAACACAAATTTAAATCAAATCAAGTGCTAGACGATCACGTTTCATCTGTCCTAACAATCTTGTTCTGTTTACATTATCAATACATTGCTCAATTGGAAATAATACTTCTTCATAATCATAATAATGGAGAACATCATTTCTGTCTATACACAAATTGTGCAACACGCAGCAAGATATAATGAACTTAGCCATAGATATCACAGACCACATATCTAGTCTCGTCAATTGTCGAAACCTGCCTTTTAAGAGCCCAAATGTATTCTCAATCCTAACTCGCGCACGACAAAAATTATTATTAAAATTAGCTTGCACGGGTGTCAAATGCCCATTGTAAGGTGTCAATAGATTTACGGATATTGGATACGCTGCATCACCAATGATATGATATTCATCACCCATTGTACATATTTTATCCTTAATGAACGACATATCATATACGCGAGCATCATGCATTTTACTACTTACTCCAGTAAAGGCATCTATAAATCGTCCTTTTGCATCACATATACCTTGTAGAGTGAGAGCAGTTTCGTCGTGTCTATTAACATATGTATGACGAATTTTTTTTGCAGGCGTTCGAATTGGGATATATGTGCCATCTATACACCCTATAATTCCATCTATTTCACATATATTTCGAAATTCTCGTGCATTTTCTTCACGTTCTTGTCTTGTAGCAGGAAATCGAATTATATTTGGAGCTAAGTTAGTTAAAAAGTTTACAACTCTTTTTATTACAAAATGTACTGTAGCAAATTGCATGTCAAAGCGCTCTGCTACACTCCTTATTGTTGTTTTATTTGCTGCAAACCTATATATGACAAAGTGATTTATTAAACAGTATTGTTTAAGATTTTATGTATTTATAATATACAAATACAAAAGAAATGTAATGTACCATAAGAAAACTAAAATATGTTCTTTTGGTGTTTTCTTCTTCCTTCCATGAAGATTCTTAGGATAATACTCACTTCTTCCAAATAAATAAATAATATGTTCACATGTTTCTCGTGATAATCTGAAATGGGCTTCAAACTAAAACTTTTCATGAAATAACAAGTAATTTACATTAGACTTCAATAAATTTTATATACAATTACCTCTTCCTCACTTAAATGATCAACGACATTGGTAATATAGTGCTTTATTCGAGGTTTTTGTCTGTCTTTTAATAACCATATATATTGTATTTCTTCATCAGAACTATCTGATGAAGAAAATGCTAATTCACATGCTGCAAGTAGTCTTCCTAAACCTTCACTCCAATTATCTTGCGTAGTAGTTGTTGCTGTATTACATGGCATTTGATCTTGTAAAATAAAATAATTTGATTATTTCTGTGTTCAATTTCTCCAGTTTAAAAATTTTGATATAAAACATCCTAATTGACGCAGAGCAATAGTTACATATATATTACACATGGTATTATATTGCACTTACACATTGTTGAGTGCGAAATTTTTACATAGATGCAATGTAACTAATTCTTTCTGTTGACTAGGATGTATATAAATATTATAAATAGCTTACCATTATCAACAGCTGAGGATGATGCATTGCTCGTTGTCTGTAGAAATTTTAAAGTAGTGTTTCCTGAGAAGAAGATCAATTTCATATCATTGATATACAGTACATAGTGGCTCATTGGCATTAAATTATTTCTTTTCCATCTTTTAAATATCATATTTTTACGAAATACTTACCATTTCGATCTACTTGCTCGCATAAAATACCTTGGGCTGTTTTTATTATTTCTCCATGTTCATTCAGAACTATTTTTATGTTTGTCTTGTTACTATAATCTGTAAAAATAATCAATAGTTGGAGTTTATTATAATTTTTAGCATCAAAACTGTCATAACATGTCAAAATAGATTTTTTGCAAAATGTGTGTTACACATCTGCTAAGTGATAATTTCTGTGATTTTATTGACAGAATATCTGTAGCGATTTATAATAAAGTATCTGCCATTCTTCGCAACTATTTCTATATTCGTGCAATAGCAAAGCTTGTGCGGTTTATGTCGCTAATCTATCATATTAATGTTACATTAGGTTAAGTCGACAGGAAACATCGACAAAACGCGAATACTAACGCTACTAGATTTATCGTAATATTGCTATTTACTGATTACTTACCTGAATGCCTCAATTCACTCATTTTTTCATATATTCTTATTTCTTCCGTTCCTTCTTTTCCTCTTTTATCGTTTCTAACCTTGACTATTCGTGTATCGTCATCTCGCGCTTCCGCCATGACAGTTGGAGTTACAAATCGAACTTGTGTTTTATTTAATCTGACCCAGGTTGGAACTGGGTCGCTAAATCGAAAACGCCATTAGTTTGTTGACGTAATCCGGGCGTCCCAGTATTATTTTAGATGACGCAATCCGGACGTCGTTATAATTTTAGTTTGCTGACGCAATCCGGGCGTCTCTAGTATATTAGTTTGCTGACGCAACTCGGGCGTTTCTTAGTTAGGTTAGGTTGCTGACGCAATTTTAAGTGCGCCGATATAATCCGGACATTGGTAATTTTTGTTTGTATGACGCAATCTCGGCGTCAGTTACTCGGATGATGTAATTTTTGTTTGTATGACGCAATCTCGGCGTCAGTTACTCGGGTGATGTAATTTTTGTTTGTCTGACGCAAACTCGGCGTCAGTTACTCGGGTGATGTAAGTTTTGTTGGTCTGATGCAATCCTGACGTCAGTTGCTCGGCTGACGTAATTCTAAGTTTCAGTTGCAATCAGAGCGTCGGCTGACGCAATAGTCATATTAGATATACACGTAGTAATAAGTTGCTTAACGTTAAGAATTTATGAAGCTCAGTTAAATATACGTACCTGTGATAACGACGGGTACCGGAAAATAAAGAAAATACTTATCATAGATAATAACCAACAAGGATGATGTAATTTATTGCGATTGTAAGGTTGCATCATCCAGCGTGATGAGCGAGTCGCGCGCAGGCTCGTGACGCATGCGCGCGAGTAAAATGGGAGAGTTGAACGCAACTTTCCAAGTCTTTTGCCGTCTGACCATTGTAGAGAGCAGACGCGTTTTGCGTACTCATTGTATAAATAGTGGAAATATAGTTTATTGGTGTTTGTTAACAACAGTAGAAAAAAAAATTATTCTCCCTATTACCATATCTTTGTAAACGCGGATTCCGTATAAGTCTTCGAAGATAGGAAAAGGGCGTGGCAGCCAGTGCTGCGATTTCGAGCCCGCGCACGGTGACGAATTTCCCCCTCCACTACGCATACAGAGTGACGCTCGGTCTATCGGTGTGTCGGCTTCGCTCGGCACGCCGAGCGAGAGGGAGAATATCACTCCCTCCTTGTCGCTCTCACTTAGCTCGCGCGATCGACGATGTTTTTACGCTGGAAATGCTTTCTCGGCATCTCGGCGTGAATCTGAGTTGCCGGTGCAGGTTAGGTGCACGATAATCAAAGAGCGATCTTTGGAATAGTGTAGACATGATTAGACATAATGTAAAAATGATTACTAAACGTGAAAAAAATTATAGTAAAAAAGTATGTTTATCATTCTTGCAGAAATTTTCATGCTTTGACCCTGACCTATGCGCCTATTCTTTTGACAATTCTTTTCCGAAAAGAATTTCGTAAATGTATATACATCATGTAACTCATTTTAAACTAAACAAATTTCATCCCAGTCATTGTTCGATAGAATTGAATATTTCCAGGATATTAATTAACTTAGAAGTAACAGTTATCGTCAAATTCAATTTCTTACAAATATTACACTCGGAAATATTAATCGTAGGCCAAACAAAAAAATACGTGTCTTGTCTTTTACGGAATTCTTTTCGGAAAAGAATTGTCAAAAAAATAGGAGCATAGGTCAGGGTCAAAGCATGAATATTTCTGCAAGAATGATAAACATACTTTTTTACTATAATTTTTTTCATGTTTAGTAATCATTTTTACATCATGTCTAATCATGTCTACACTATTCCAAAGATCGCTCTTTGATTATCGTGCACCTAACCTGCACCGGCAACTCAGATTCACGCCGATATGCCGAGAAAGCATTTCCAGCGTAAAAACATCGTCGATCGCGCGAGCTAAGTGAGAGCGACAAGGAGGGAGTGATATTCTCCCTCTCGCTCGGCGTGCCGAGCGAAGCTGACACACCGATAGACCGAGCGTCACTCTGTATGCGTAGTGGAGGGGGAAATTCGTCACCGTGCGCGGGCTCGAAATCGGAGCACTGGTGGCAGCATCGGAAGACAGTAGCGTCCGGAAGGAATCCAGTGACGAGAGGAAGTTCCGGGCCCCACTGAGCGGCACCGAACATTAACTCTTCCACGTAAAGGTAAAACGTGGTGGCGACCGTTATTGATAACGCGAGTACGATCGCGTTAATTGGTAAACCTAATGATCTTTCCGGTCACATCAGGACATTGTCATACTTCTTAAATTTCGGTATTTTGACTTTTTGGGACATTGTCTCATTTCTAAGATTTCGGGATTATGACCTTTCGGGACATTGTCACACTTCTTAAATTTCGGGATTGTAACTTTTCGGGACATTGTCACGTTTCTTAAATTTAAGGATTTTGACTTTTCGGGACATTGTTGTAGTTGTCAAATTTCGGGACATTTTTTTCGGGACTTTGCATGTCCACCAACTTGGTGAGTACCTTATTTCTTATTTATTTTTTAACTTATTCCTATTTGCATGATCTATCTATTTATCTATCTATGCCTTACTTTATAATTGTTAGTTTTTTTCTGCTTTGGTTTTTCAGCTTTCAGTGTTCTATAAATGGTTTTATTCTATTCACATGCACTTTTATACTCTTTCGTCCCAATTTAAGTGTGTAATTGACTTCAGAATTTTTCTCGATTACTGTGTATGGCCCTATTCATTTTGGTTCCAACTTCTTCGATCTTCCTTTACGTACGGTGTCATCGTGCAATAGCACCTTTTTTCCCACCTAAAAAGTGGTTTCTTTGGTTTTCTTATCGTAGGTTTCCGTTGCTTTTTCTTTCTCAGTTCGCAAATGTTCCTTTGCGACTCGTTGCGTTGCGCGCAATTTTTCCTTAAGTTCTTGCACGTAATCGTCATACATATAAGTCGGCTTCTGTGGTTGCGACAGTGCCGTAGTGTCGCTTGGTGCCCGTAAATAAGTTCAAACGGGGTGAAGCCTGTGGTTATATGCGGAGTCGTATTATAAGCGAACATCGCATAGGGTGTCCATTCATCCCAATCTGTCTGATCCGCATTAACGTAATGTCGTAAATATTCTGCTAACGTTCTATGAGAACGTTCTAGCGCTCCATTACTTTCGGGATGATACGCCGTAGTATGAATTTCCTCGATTTTCAGTAACTTACACGTGCTCTTAAAAATTTCGCTCAGAAAATTTGTTCCTTAATCGGTTAAAATTTTTTTTGGAGAATTCCGTATTCAAAGATTATTTTAGTAACAAACTCTTTCGCGATAGAATTCGCTTCTTGATTAGATATCGGCATTGCTTTGCTAAATTTCGTTAAATTATCCTGGAATGTGAGGATATATTTATTCCCGTTTTCGGTCATTGTTAGTCCTACTATGTCTAAAGCACATTTCTCAAACGGTTTATCCGCTGTGTCAGTAATTATTAAAGACGCTTTAATTTTTCGTTTATTTTTTTTACATAATTCGCATTTGGGTATATAATTCTCGACATCTTTCGTTAATTCTCTCCAATTATGCGTCAATCGAATTCTGTTTATGGTGCGTTCTATTCCTTGATGCCCTCCTATCGGTGCATCATGATATTCGTAGAGTATTCGTCGTTTCTCTTTTTCGGTGTATTGTCTTTCGTCGTGTTATCTCTTTCGTCCTTCTAACGTTCGTGTTATCTCTTTCGTCCTTCTCTATTCCATTGATGTCGGTGGGTACGTACCGACTTAACGCGTCAGCGTTTCTGTTTGCTTGACCGGCCTTGTGCACGATTGTGTAGTCATATTCTTCTAATTTTAACTTCCATCGCATCAATCGTGATCCCGCGTCATTGACATTGAATAGCCATACTAAGGACTTGTAATCTGTTACTATTGTAAATTTTGTTCCGTATAGGTATAGTCGGAAATGTTTCACCGCCCATGCTATAGCTAGTAACTCTTTTTCTGTCGTGCTATAATTTGTTTCCGTTTTGTTTAATATTCGGCTAGAA
This sequence comes from Leptothorax acervorum, assembly GCA_035220615.1. Classification (NCBI taxonomy): domain Eukaryota; kingdom Metazoa; phylum Arthropoda; class Insecta; order Hymenoptera; family Formicidae; genus Leptothorax; species Leptothorax acervorum. Next base: position 370,263 of record JASTWQ010000148.1, on the reverse strand, counting down.
TAAACTACGGGTTGATCTTCACCTATCTTTTCTGTGATTGTATCGCTCCGATTACGTAATTTGAAACATCGGTTATCACTATAAATTTTTGCTAAAAATCCGGGTATTTTAATACCGGTGCCGTAATTAATTTTTCTTTGAATATATCAAAAGCGTTTTGCTGCTCTTGTGTCCATACGAACTTTACATCCTTTTTTGTTAGTTTTGTTAGAGGTTTAGCAATCGCTGAGAAATCTTTTATAAATCTTCGGTAATATCCGGCTAAGCCTATGAATGATTGAATATCTTGTACTTTAACGGGTGTATTAAATCTCTTTATGGCCTCTAGTTTCGTCGGGTCCGGTGAGATTCCGCTTTCTGTTATCACATTTCCGAGGTATGTTACCTCCTTGCGAAGAAATTCACACTTGTCGGGCTGTAATTTCAGATTATATTTCCGCAATCTTTTCAAAACTTCTATAAGTCTCTTATTATGCTCTTGTAGGTTCGCTCCATATACTATAATGTCATCTAAATATACAAGACATTTTAATCCTAATAGGCCGGCTAATACTGCGGTTATCGTTTGTCGAAAAGTTGAATTTTTTAATCCGAAGAGCATGCTGTTGTACTCATAGTGCCCATATAATGTAGAAAAAGCAGTTTTTTCTTTATCGCTTTCGTCCATCGGAATTTGATGATATCCCGATGCGAGATCTAATGTTGTGAAATATATTGCATTCCCCAATTGATTTAAAATGTCTGTTATATTCGGTATCGGGAAAGAGTCTCCGATTGTTAGATCATTTAATTTGCGAAAGTCTATTACAACTCTTAATTTTTGTTTTCCGGATGCGTCTGCTTTCTTCGGCACTATCAGCAACGGCGCATTTCATTGGCTCGTGCTGGGTCGGATAATTCCGTTCTTTAACATTTCTCTTACTTGTCGATTAACTTCGTTTTTATGTTTCTCGGGCAAGCGAGAACGTTCGTACGGTCGAACGTTGACCGGTGCGCTATCAGCCTTTGTTGTAATCTGATACGCGACGATGTCAGTGCACGTAAGGGGTTCTCCTTCCAAGTGCAGTACGTCGCTAAAATCTCCCCAAATTTCTATTATTGCTTTCTTTTTTTCTTCGTTTAAATGTTGAATGCGTAATAATTGATTTACTCTCTCGCTACGCGAAATCGATTCTTTCTTATTTTCCATCTGAGTGATATTTATTTCTGTTACTTCATCCTGATTGAGTTCCTCTATTTCCACTTGAAGCATCAGCATTTCTACCGTCTTTTCAGTAGTATTTAATATGCTTACTGGGCATAGAAAATCTTTTGGCTGCACTAGGCAATTGGCTATAAAGACTCCAGGCATAGTCTCTTTTGCTTGGATTACGCCTATGCCGTTTTTATCCGTAGCGACTTGTATGATAGTTTCGCTACGAGGTTTTAAAGTCAGCCGTTTGTATGGATATAATCTCAGGATGTTTTGACTTATATTGATTTGGTTTGTTTCGTAGCTGTATGAAGCTTGATGTTTTTTTATGAAATCGACTCCTAATATCCCGTTATATTCGATCGGGAAATCATCTTTCACCACGTACATCGTATGCTTGATTTGTCGGTTTTTTAAGTTAATTGTGGCTTTAATTTTTCCGAGGGTATGCGCTTTATGCCCTGTCACGTCAGTAATTGTCATGTTATTTTCTTCTATTAGTGTTTTACCTTTTAAATGTTTTATTTTGATTATTGACATCTGCGCTCCTGTATCGAACAGTAAGCTCGCTTTTTCTCGCTTTGTCTTTTTCATTGGCATAGTGACTAAATCCAGTCCTGTTTGTTCTCGCGGCTTGTTTGCCATATGTGAAATCTGAGGTTCTATTGCAAGTCGACGCTGCTTCGTCTCTTCCTCATCGCTACTCGGCGGGGAATTATTACTTTTCTTTTTAAATGTGTTCGCGCCGTAATTATTACTTTTTCCTCGAAATCTGCCCTGTTTTTCGTGATTTGTTCGTTCCATTTTCGGCCTTTCATTTAGTGACCAACATTCCTCGCGTAAGTGACCGGTTCTCTTGCAATAGTAGCAATATTTTTCTACAGTATTCACGTGGGATGTTCTATCGGGTTTTGGCAAAGAAAAACGGTTAGCGTACGGCTTTCGCGTCCGTGATGTCCGTACTTGCCGCATTTGTAACACTGAATTACCGATTTATTTTCGCGCGTTTGCGGGGAATAAAAATTATTTCGAAAACGAGGCGGATTTCCGCTCGGTCCGTTTACTTTCTTCTCCGCGCTCGCTCCTGCAATTACTTCTTGCAAGATAGCGAAATGCTGCGCTCGAACGAGTAATTTAATCTCGTCGCGTAATCCCAACTGGAAATTCTGTAGCGCTTGTTGCTGTATTGTTTCTAGTACCTATCGTACGCTTGCTTTCGACCGTATGATTTTCCCCTTCGATCATTGAATCGTATAGCTTCATTTCCAAATTATCGACTCTCAGACCGAATGCTCTTGCGCTTTTCCTTTTGCTTTAATGTGTTAAAGTCTAATTGCAGATGTGTCGTGCTCTTTCGACTCAGATAGCAAACTTCTAATTCTTCTTTCAATTGTGCGAAATCTCTAATTTCCCGTGTTTGAAAATCTATTATCGCTCTACCTTTTGATTTTGTGCATAACACAGCTTCGAGTAACGTTCCTTCCTCAATCGAACTTGTGTTTTTCATCGCGTACGTCGCGGCGCTCAAAAATTCTCGTAGTTTGTTAGAGGCTCCGTCGAACTCGGGTATCATATCACGGGCATCTTTTAGACGTAGATATCCGATTGCGCGTTCCGCCTGATTTCGGATATCATACGACGTTCGTCCATACGTAACGTCGAACGGAATAGTTTTTTGCTCGCGTTGCGATTGTTCGCGGCGATCGGGATTTGCCGTTTCTAAGTTATTCACGCGAGCTTGTAACGTACGAATTTCACGTAATATCTCGTTTAATACGACATTCGTTTCGCCTTTATGTGACGGTGTTTTCTTTTGTGATAATTCTCCGTCGTGGCTTTCGCGGTGATTCTCTGATTTAGCTTCCGCCATTTTTATTATATTCACGTCTTGTGACGCGGAGTAGTATTTCTCTTGATTAAATTCGTTACTATCGTAGGATGTCAACGAGTATTTTCGTCGGCGCGAGAGTCTGCTATTCATGCGGGTTGAATTTTCAGAATGCCCGAAAATGTATGTGGGATCTAATAGATTATCTTCGGGGCAGTGATTTTGTATGAGAGTCTTGATCGTCAAATTGAAATTCGCGTTTAACATAATAGTTCGGATGTAATTCGGGTTCAGAGTCGCTCTGCTTGGGTAGTACGCGTCTAAATTTCTGCGCACACTATCTCGCGTACCGTTTTCGCCTGTATCGGTCGTACGGACGGGCCTATTTCTACACGCTCGTTGTGACTCCTCGCTGTGGAGTCCGAATCGTTTCGTTCGACTGGACGATTGTTTTTGTCCTCCGACATTTACCGATTTATAATTATATTTCTGATACGCTTTACAATAATGCTTATTCTCGACTTACATTAGATGTGTCGTTAGTCGCATGCTGTTTTCGCTGCGCTGCTGGCCTGTCGGTGAGTCACCGTGTGGTAGGTCGGCGCCGTCTCGGGTTTCAATTCACCGTTGACTGTCCCTCGTCGGTTGCTACCGGTGTTTCTCTCTTTGCTTATCGTTCTGCTGTGCTTCCTCTTAGAATTGCTGCACTTGACGATTTTGTCTTTTTTTAGATGTCTAGACATTCCTGGCTCTGTCGCTGCTGTACCCCACCGCTGCCACCAGAAATGTTGTGCCGCTCCGTGCACGAATATGGGGATCGCTGTCCGCGCGAGGAGTATAGGGAAATCACAGACTCGATATGACTTCCCTTATGACTCGATATGATTTCTCTTCCCTCAACCCATTTCACTTCCCTTCCCCTATGCCTCGCCGCACATCACCATCCCCAATCAAGGGCACGTGATGCACGTGCCTCCTCTAAACCCGCCGCCTCGCCGTCCCGCCGTGGTGCCAACACCGCCCCTGGCATCCGACACCCGGCGCTGTCTCAGACCGCTGTCGCACCCACGGTGCCGCTTTCCTGCTCTCTGCACCTCACCTATCTTCACTCTTCCCCGCTCGCTCGTCCTCTCCTGATCTTCCCGCTCCTGCCCGCTCCACACTCCTGTCTCACCGTTCTCCGTTTTCCATTTTCCTCTCCCCGCTCCTCTCTCCTCAATCTTCTCACTCCGTACTCCTCTCTCTAATCTCTGCATTCTTCCCTCCGCTCTTCATTTTCCAATTTTTTCTCACCACTTCTCTCTCCGCTTTTCACTCTCCGAACTCCGAACTTCACCATACTGCCGCCAGATCCGCCAGGCTCATCTCCTCTCTCTTGACCTCCTCTTCACCCTCTCCTCCTCCTCCCACTTCCGACTTTTCACCCTCTCGTTCACCTTTACCTCACTCTACTTGTCTCTTCACCCTTTCGTACTCCTTCTTCACTCCGAACACTTTCGTTTAACTCCACATATCCTTTTCTCCTTCCTCCCTCCACTCGGCTTCTCCAACTTTCCTTTTCTTATTCATTCTTTTCCCTTTCCGTCTAGACACCTCTTCACGATTCTCTATCCAACCGCTCACTGTTTCTTACTCCTTTCCTTCTTCTATTCTCTCGATTCGACTTGCTTTTCTCCCTCGCTACTTCGCCACCGTGCTGTACGCACCGCCGGCCCGGTTCAAGTCTTGCCGCTCCGGTGCACCGCAGTTCCGCCAACGCAAGAAATGCCGCCACGCGAGTCCGTGCCTGACCGCTCTTCCTCTTCCCATCGCCGCGTGACTGTGTACCGCCACTGCGCACCGAGAGCCACAACTCCACACTACGTACTCGTGCCTCCAGGCAACGTGCTTGCGCAGCGCTCCGCCGCCATGTCGGACCCCCTCCTCTCTCGTCTCCAACATCTCGTCATTCCTTGCTCCATCCTAACCTCTTACTTTCCACTCTCGAACTTTCCTCAAACCCTCTCAATCCGTTCCACCCCCATAGCCACCTCCATGTCTTCGACTTCCTCCGCACTTCCTCCACTTAATTTCAAAATCGGTTATCCCGATCCTCTTTCCTCCGAGCTAACCGCTCGCTCCGCCTGCTCAACCGGAAGTCGAATTCGCAGAGTTATTCTCCCGAATTAGAGCATTCACGGGAACAGTTGTAGATGAGGGGGGGTCGTTGCCGACGCTTCCCGAAAAATTGCAGGGGGCCTGGACCTCTTGCATCTCTTTGTCCATTCGTCTCAGGTGATTTGCATTATCACACTCTGGTCCCAAGTTTTTCACCCGGTTTAAAATAATTACAGGAACAGTCACAGGCGGGGGGAGGGTCGTCCCCCCCGTCCCCCCGAAGAACCGCAAAGGACCGAAGCCGCTTGCATCCCTTTGTCCGCTAATTTCAGGCGATTTCAGATTTGCGCACTGGTCCTAATTAAAATACACCGAAGGTGTAGAACAATCGACACAACAGCGAAAAGACAACGCTCAAATAGCCAATAAGCCGGTGATAAAACTGCGCAGGAACTTTATAACACGGAACACGTTCGCTCTGGTCCGAGTCTCGCGCGCGAATCCATAATAAGTTACATGTATCAAAGAGCACGCAGTACCTAATGAGCAACCTGACCTTTTCTAGACTTGCAACAACATTATGCAGTAAGCGTCCGCAGGCGGCCGTCTAGTGTATTATTCCAAATAATAAAAACAATTCCACAGAATAATCTTGTACAATACATCATTGCACGCGTTTTAAAATATCAATCCATTAGAAAAAATTGCCTAATGTTGAAATGTGTTTATCCCTCCAACTTACAATCAAAGTCATGTCATTCTCGAATGTCCTTCTTGAAATAAAATAAACTTTAAAATAGGCTTGAAAATAGGTCACTTAAATAACTCTTTTATTTTTGATAATAGAAAAAATGCTTTAAACACACATATACGCAAAGCTCATTTGAGTTCAAAAAGGACATTCGAGGATAACATGATTTTGAATGTGTCAGAGGGATAACTTAATGCTTCATCTTGTATATGTATAAATTCTTTCTGTGTAGTTACTATATTTCTGCATAAATATGCAGAGTTGCGTATTATTTTTAATTCAAAGGTTCCTTAATATATTTTTGATTCATTCAGAATTTTTTATGTATAAAATTAAGATTGTTTTGTTTAATCGCTGTATAGACTATGCACAATAAATGAGTATACAATTAAATGGGTAAATCAATAAATAAATACGTATTACATATATATACAAATAAATTAATTACTTCGCCAGATGTAAGGCAGAGCTTTTTGTTATCGTCGAGCACTGTATTCAGACTTTCAATCCACATGGCATCTATTGGACCATCAAAGATAATCCACTTCCTTTCAAATAAGTCATCTGTGGCAAACCGACGAAAAGCTGAAGCGCAGACTCCGTCAGTCCATTCGGACGACACTGGGTCGAAATAACCAAATAATTGATTCAGTGTGATGGCCTTGGGATTTAGGACAAAGCATTTAGTCGTCGAACCATTCTTGTTTCCCTGATTGTGCATCAATGTCAAAGCCTCAGCCAAAGTACGAAGAACAGCTGTTTTTCCACCGAAAGGTTCTCCAACCAACATGTTTAACATTTTCATTACTTAATTTGTATATATAAATTTGCAAACATGTATAAGCCATTTTATTTAACTTATCTATCAAAAATATTTTTATTACTATTATAAGATGCATGAAAAAATTGCTATGGAAAGAATTCTAAAAAGATTAGAGATTTGAGTAAGTTGAAATACTATCTCGTACAAGTTGAACCATCACATCTAGAATATTAAGTGTTACAATCTAGCAGACAGCAGTGGAATTACTAGCTGCTGGCACCCTGATCTAACGTACATAGCGGCAGCGTAACGCAAACGTGTCATAAAGTTAATAACTGATTGGAGATTTGGTATGTACCGCTTACTGCGTAAGGTTAGCAGGTATATAAAGTTTATTTTGTAGTTATCTATTTCTTGTTCGTCACTTTTTGTTGCATGTAAAACTAAGATAAAACTTTAATGCAGTCTACTTAGCAAGTGTCATATGGTGTACATTTCTATTGCATACCATGCATAAAAAGATAAAAATGGTGATGTCGGACAAGGCGAGATAGTTTGTAACCTGCCACATTTTAGTATTTCAAGTATAGTACTTTATACTGTATTGTTTCCTTCTTTTAAGAGTAATATTATTACGATGAGTATATATCATTGAGTATACTATATGAGTATATGAGTAAAAGTTTTAAACGTGTTCTATATTATATGGTATATGTTCCATAATATATTTTAATATATTACAAACTCTATAATTTTTGTGCTTTTTGTAACAATGTCATACAAATATAATATTTAAATATAATATTATATTTGCATGACATTGTTACAAAAGGCACAAAAATTAGAGTTTGTAACATATTAAAATATAATAAATATATAATATAATAATTATTATAGACTATTTTATTATTAATGCCTTAAAATACGATAAAAATTATTCTTTTGCAAGATTAATAAAGTGGTTTACCTTGCCCAACGTGTGTGTGTGTGTGTGTGGGCGCGCGTGTGTGTGTGTGTGCGTGTGTGTGTGGTTTAACTTATCAGTAGTATAGCTATGTCGGTTCTAGGCCATGTGGCTATGAGGGGGGAGCGGGGCGGGGGGGTATTCTACGGGCGCGGGGCTGACGTCACGCGGGGAGAGGGGTACGGCCCGTGTAGGGTCCACGTAGAGGTTTGCGGGGAGAGGGGTACCGCGCTAGGGCCCGCCGCCCGCCCGCTAGCGTCAGCGTTCGCGCTCTCTCGCTCCCGCTCGCGCATCTCCTTGCGGCGGTTTGCGGGGGAATCCGCGTTTTCAAAAAACGTTGAAAAACTCGATTTCCTACAATCTTACCTTACTTTAATGTGTCGGACGTCCGTGTCCGCGCCCGACGGGACGATGCTCGATTAATCGTAGAATTATCAACAACGTCATTGTGTGACTAAGCAGTGATAAGTCGGTCAGTAGGTCAGCTATTGTAATCTGAGATTTATCGCGTCTCTTCGCGTTGTCTCTACCCACCCCGTTCGCGTATCATGCGCTCGGTATTTAATTTTTAATATTCGAATAAGAAATAGAGGAAGATGTGGAAGGAAAATAAATGTAAAACTTTTTACATATATATTTTTTTATTTATTCATGTTAACCCACTACAGTATATCCCCGTCTCGTCACGGCATTACGCATAAGTTTATTCACAACAAAAGCGAGTAGCTCGAAATCTATGATGGAGGTTTTGTCATACGCATCGCGCAAGAATTTAACTGCGTCGTCTCTCAAAGATACAGTAAACCACTTGCCTTGCAAACTATAAACAAGTCGATCGAATCTCTCATTTACCTCGTGCGCAGACCTCTGACAATCGCCTATGTTTCTAAAGAAAACGTGACCCTCTTAATGTCCGAGATCCGCTAGGGGCGCTGGTAGTAACTTGGTTCGCTAAGATGGCTGCACTGAGAGCGCTCAATCCCGCCGGTAGACGCCGGTAACCTTTCTCGAATCGTCTGTCGCTCGCGGATTTCGCCGGGTCTTGTTTGGTCTTGTTTCCCGAAAGGAAGCAAGTGACAATTTAAAAAAGAAGTGTATCTGTGTATCAGTGTATATGCACATCATGCCGCATTGCATAGCACTGAGATTGACCGGGATGTACTTCTGGATATAATGGAAGCGAGAACTTACAGATTCTGATGGACAAGTGCTCGGCGTTGTAAGTTGTAAGCTAAATATTTTGTTATCCATTTAACTCAACAATATAGCTTAATAATCTTTGCCTTCAAGTCATATTATAAACAACCGAGGTTGCGAAAGGGGACCGTGCCATCGCAATTTCCGTGGACGGAAATTTCCACGCCGCTGCAAGACACATCGCTTCAAGAAGCAGCACAAAATCCGACGCATGAAGTCTCACAGCATTGTACAAAAGAAAATCCACAAAAAGCAATGTCAGATGAGCCACCTAAATTCTCTTTTACCGATTTTCTTTTATCACCCTGCAACTCCAATCTTTCTGCAGTTATATAAGATCCTATCCACATTTAGCATTCTTAAACCCCCTGTCTGTGGAAATTGTTTAACATCAAATCAAGATACGCCTCGTAATTTTCTTATTTCCTTGTCAGATATTAAAAGTATTTATACGGATTCAAGTAAGAAAGATGACATTCGTGAATCGATCAAAAAGCGGTTGAATTCCTTAATTGAATATGAAGAGTGGGATTTCATAGAATTAGTTGAGCATGATAATGCTTTGTCAGAAGGTGTCGACTGTTTGATTTATTACACCGTCGGTATTATTACAAAAAGAATTTTGCAATTGTCAAAATGTGATGTCTGTAAGAAAGCATTTAAGAATACAGTGTATTCTTTCTTCTTTGCTTTTTGATCGATTCACGAATGTCATCTTTCTTACTTTAATCCGTATAAATACTTTTAATATCTGACCAGGAAATAAGAAAATTAAGAGGCGTATCTTGATTTAATGAACAATTTCCACAGACAGGGGGTTTAAGAATACTAAATGTGGATAGGATCTTATATATTATAACTGCAGGAAGATTGGAGTTGCAGGGTGATAAAAGAAAATCGGTAAAAGAGAATTTAGGTGGCTCATCTGACATTGCTTCTTGTGGATTTTCTTGTGTACAATGCTGTGAGACTTCATTCGTCGGATTTTGTGCTGCTTCTTGAAGCGATGTGTTTTGCAGCGGCGTGAAAATTTTCGTCCACAGAAATTGCGATGACACGGTTTCCTTTCGCAACCTCGGTTGTTTATAATACGACTTGAAGGCAAAAATTATATAAGCTATATTGTTGAGTTAAATGGATAACAAAATATTTAGCTTACAACTTACAACGCCGAGCACTCGTCCATCAGAATCTGTAAGTTCTCGCTTCCACAGTATATCGTTAGCCAAAAAATGCTTTTCGCAAAGAAACTGTCCTAACCGAACCATAAAGTCATTTCTTCGTATAGCATTTTGCCACAAATTTATCATATTTTTATTCTTAGGCACAGCGAAAAAATGTACTGATTCTGGATTAGATTTATATCCAGAAGTACATCCTGGTCAATTCCGGTGCTATGCAATGCGGCATGATGTGCATATACACTGATACACAGATACACTGCTTTTTAAAATTGTCACCTGCTTCCTTTCGGTAAACAAGACCAAACAAGACGCGGCGAAATCCGCGAGTGATAGACGACGCGAGAAAGGTTACCGGTGTCTACCGGCGGGATTGAGCGCTCTCAGGGCAGCCATCTTAGCGGACGAAGTTACTACCAGCGCCCCTAGCGGATCTCGGACATTAAGAGGGTCACGTAAAACTATCGAGTGTCAGAGGCCTGCTCGTGCGTATTCTGGCACAGCGTGAAATATTCATGCTCGACACAATATTCGAGCTCGAGTAAAAACAGTACAGTTGACGGCTCCATGTACAAACAAGTATCGTTTAACGTAAGTTTTGCAATATTTTTGCTGCGTATTTTAACGAGTTCTACAACTAGATCTCGAATCGATATTGATGAAGGCGCGGTTGACTGCAGGAGTCGCTCGATATCAGCACGTTTTTCGATAAACGTTGTCCATGTTTCATGGGGCAGTGCGATTCGATTTCCTCGGTTGTCACCAAGGACCAATTCCACAAAGGAATTGTGCGCAGGTCTCACGTTGATCCCAATGTCCAAATATTTATAAGCTGTAGGTGTCAGAGCAAATCGTCTGCTCAAGATACGAGACGTATAACGAGGTTCCGCGTTATCAAAACTGTAAAAAAAGAAAAATAGATAAATGATTTACGAAAAAAAATAGGTTTTGAAAAAATGTATGCAAAGTAATACTTACGTATTACGCTGATTCGATGGAGTTTCAGCTTCGGGAATCGGCACGTAATAATTCATGCGTATGCCACCACTGATACCGTTGTTCCTGCTGCTTTCTTCAGCGGAATACATTTTCACTCTCGGTTGATACAAGACTGACTGATCGCATAAAAATAACGGAGCATATACGCGGCAACACCCTCCCACTTGTTAAAACTATGACGTGATGGTGGTGACTGGTGGGGGATTAATGCTTATAGAACGTATTCTGAGAATCGCTGTTTATCAGGGTTTCGGGCGAACGTGTTGGGACATTTTTCGCGGCGTCATTCGATTATGGTGTCGCGGTGTCCTTTTTCATCTTTTTTCTAGGAAGAATTGTTTATCAAAGTTTCGGTGAACGTGTCGGGACATGTTTTGCGACGTCACTCGGCTATAACATCGCGATGTCCTTTGGTGTTTTCTTTATCACCTTTTTTTCTAGGAAGACTCGTTTATCGAGGCATATTTCGCGACGCCATTTGGTTATTGTATCGCGTATTACAAAGCAAGCGCCGAGGTCAGGCTGCTGGAATTTGTAGACAAAATAGCGCGTAAGCAGAACTCAACGTCTAAGTGATATCACCTTTCTGAGACGCATATGAAAAACAATCGATCTGACTACACTATGCAGTAGATAGAAAAAGAAACGATACGCGATGCTCTAGTTGGAAGGAGAGAAAAGGACGATAGATGAAATATATAACGAGGAATGAAGCGCGTCGAAACCGCATATGTGATTTGAAAGTTTTGCTAGTTCGACGATAGTTTGCAACGACACAACTAGGCGACGCAAGAGAGACAACTTTCTCGTATTTAAAAGACATCCTGTTGCAAATATAAGGAGGATTTCGGCGAGCCAAAAAATTTAAAAATAATGCAAAAAAATTTTTTTAAAACATGGAACACCTCAAGAAAATTGCGCGTGAACTGTTGGAAAAGTCGCGCCAAGTCGCTACCTTGGGCGGGTATTTCACGTGGGCGCAGCGATGCGAGGAAGTCGTTGAACAGCTCGAAGAGCGCAGTCGCGTCAAGCGTCCGCGGCTCTTTCCCGGAGATAGGCATTCATTGGTGTCAAATGTCAGGATACTCGAGGGTGCGAGGAATCGATTGGAGAGACGTTTCATACACAGCGGTGGTGATTTGGTGGTCGCGGGCACCAGTAGTGGCGGCGGCAATAACGCGGAACCGCGGCAATTTTTGGAAGACGCTGCTAGTGTAGTGCTCGAGCGAGTGCAAGACGATATAAAAAGACACAACAGTGTGAAAGTGAATACCGTGTTCCACGGTGAGTTTGTGACGGGCGATAAACGTGACAATAAGAGTATGAACACGAATAACTATAATCGATTTCGTACATCCGATATGCGCGAGTGGTACGAGCGACACGTTATCGAACCCACACTGGCAAAACTCGAAGATTTCCAGGAGCGCGATAGCAGGTGGGCGTTATCGCGAATACTCGATCTTACGGTCAATATCAACAGGTACCACTCTATGCGCGCTGGGTGTCACCTGGAATTACCGCTAGGGATAATGACGAAGAGAGCGGTGATTAACGTGCAATCCACGGACAATGCGCGTTTCGCGTGGTCGGTTGTCGCCGCGCTGTATCCAGTCGAGCAACATACATATCTGGTATCCTCGTACCCGCACTATACGACTGTGTTAAATCTACAAGACATTGAGTTTCCTATGTCTCTGAAAGGAATTACTACATTCGAACGACTCAACAACGTGTCGATAAATGTGTACACTATCGAGGGACAGGAACGCTAAACGTTCTACCGATACGACTCACCGACCGGAAGAGAGAAAAGCACGTCAATTTGCTGTACGTGCAAGACTCGCGAGACTGCAACGTTGGACATTTCGCGTAGATCAAGAACTTATCGCGCCTCGTGAGTTTACAAATCGGTAGGAAAAAACACAGGAAATACTTTTGCGATCAGTGAGTATATATTAAAAAATAAAATAAAATTGTACAATAATTTTTGTATAAGAAATATATTTATAAAAATTCTTTTTGCAGATGTTTGCACTATTTCCACACGAGCGACAAGTTGCAGTCACACACGGTAGACTGCCGTGAGATGAACGACTGCGCCATCCGACTACCGAGCGAGGACGACAAATGGCTGAGCTTCCGCAACTACAACAGGAAGGAGCGGCTTCCGTTCGTGGTATACGCCGATCTCGAATGCACCCTGGAGAAGATGGATGCGGATCAGAGAACGTCCACGTACGCCTATCAACGTCACGAGGTAATCAGCGTCGGATACTACGTGCAGTGCTTGTACGACGACTCGTTATCCATGTATCGGTTTCGCCGCGATAAGGATTGCGTCGCGTGGTTCGCCAACGAACTCGAGGAATTAGCGCATCGCGTAAAGGGTATTTTATCCGCCAATGTCCCCCTCTCGAAAGAACAGTGGCAAGCATTTCACAGCGCGATGCACTGTCACAGTTGCGAAAAACTGTTCGCGCCAGACGACGACGAGCGGGTACGCGATCATTGCCATCTGACCGGTCGCTACAGAGGTCCCGCGCATTCAAACCGCAATCTTAATTATAAAGACTCATATTTCATTCCCGTAGTTTTTCACAATTTATCCGGCTATGACGCAAATTTTATCATAAAATAAATAGCTGCCGCGTTCGAAGGATCGATCGACGTACTACCGTTAACGAAAGAAAAATATATCTTGTTCACGGAACACGTTAAAGACACAGCCGATAAATCAGATTCGCCAAACAACATAAAGTTACGGTTCATCGATTCGTTAAAATTTCTCAACACTAGTCTCGAAAAATTGGCATCCTTCCTCGATAAGGACAAGTTAAGAATTGTACGTTCCAAATTTTACGAATTATCAGTTCACGATTTCGAATTACTGACGCGAAAAGGCGTCTTTCCGTACGAATACGTGGATTGCGTGGACAAGCTGCAGGACACGCGTTTACCGCCGCGCGAATCATTTTACAGTTCATTGGTCGGTGACAATGTATCCGAGAGCGATTACGCGCACGCCGTGAACGTTTGGCAGCGGTTCTCCGTTCGAACCTTAGGCGAATACAGCGATCTGTATTTAAAAACGGATTTCTTGTTATTGGCCGACGTTTTCGAAAATTTCCGCGACAGTTGCATCAAAAGTTACGGATTAGACCCCTCTTATTACTACACTTTGCCAGGTTTCACATGGGACGCCATGTTAAAACATACGTAAATTTCGAGTTGCTCACCGATATAGACATGGTTATGTTTATCGAACGCGGTATTCGCGATGGTCTGAGTCAATGTTCAGGCAGATACGCGCGAGCCAATAACAAGTACATGCAGTCGTACGATCCATCGAAACCATCGTCGTACATGATGTATTTCGACGTAAACAACTTATACGGTTGGGCAATGTGCCAACCACTACCGTACGCCGATTTTCGATGGGTCGAAGACATTTCGAACTTTGACTTTAGCGCGATCGATACGAATTCGCCCACAGGTTATATTCTCGAGGTCGATCTGGAGTACCCGCAAAATAAACATGACGCGCACGCTGACATACCGTTCCGTCCGACGCGCGATAAGCCGCCAGGCGCGCGGAAGGTGAAGCTCCTCGCGACTGTGTGCGATAAGAAGCGCTACGTCATACACGATCGCAACCTTCAACAATGCACGCGCCACGGCCTCCGCGTTACAAAGATACATCGCGTATTGCAATTTGCTCAATCTCCATGGCTCCGCGATTACATCGAATTAAACACTCTATTTGGAATGCGCGCAACAAACGATTTCGAAAAGAATTTATACAAATTGATGAATAACGCGGTATTTTGTAAAACGATGGAGAACGTGCGTAATCACGTAGACGTAAAATTATTGATAAAGTGGAACGGACGATACGATGCAGAGGCAATTATCGCGAAACCTTCGCATTTCCATAGCAGAAGTATTTTTTCGAAAAATTTGGTTGCAATATAAATGCGCAAACTCGAGGTGAAATTTAACAAACCGATTTACGTGGACATATCCAAGACATGTTTGTACGAATTTCATCACGAGTACATGTCTCCTCTGTATAACGACAAGTGTAAAATTATGTACACTGACACGGACAGTTTGATCTATCATATAGAGTGCGAGGATGTGTACGAGAACGTGAAACGCGATATTGCTAAATTTGATACGAGCGATTACCCGGTCGACAATGCGTACGGTATACCGCTTGAGAACAAGAAGGTGACGGGCTTGATGAAGGATGAAAGTAACGGCGCGATCATGACCGAATTTGTCGGACTCAGGGCGAAAATGTACGCCTTACGAGTCGGTGGCAAAGAAAAAACTAAGAAGGCAAAAGGTGTCAAGAGTAACGTCGTAGCGCGTACTATAACGTTCGACAATTACACGCGGTGTCTGAACGACGAGATTGAAATAACTCGTCGCCAGTCGTGTATAAGATCGAAACTGCACCAAGTGTGTACAGTGTCCGAGACGAAAATCGCTCTGAGTCCGTACGACGACAAGCGGTACATCTTACCAGATTCGATCGATACGTTACCGTGGGGGCATTATCAAATACACTTGTAACGTAATGTATATAACGTATATGATGTACGTATGTATGTATGCATGCAATATAACGTATAATGTATGTACTATAACGTAACGTATAGCGTATAAAGTAATGTATGCAATATAACGTATAATGTATAACGTAACGTATAACGTAATGTATAACCTATAACGTAATGTATAACGTATAACGTAATGTAAGTAAATATATATGTATGTATGTAATATAACGTAATGTATATGTCGCAGGCTTTTTGCGAAATCAGCCTTTTTGCAAAAAGGCTAGCCTGTTTGCAAAACGCCGCCTTTTTGCGAAAGCATTTATTAGTTCTTAATAAGACTGACACACTTTAGACTTTTTGCAAAAAACCTAACTAGCACCAGCCCTATTGGTTAATGATGCACGTTCTGCAATGTAGCTAACAAGACGTCTAGCCTTTTTGCATACAGGCTAAAATCCCTAGTCCGATTGACGAAGGCGCTGCTACGTTTGCTATACTAGTTTGACAAAATGGCAACTGTCAACAACGCGCGTGAAAGTATCGTGGTCGTAAGCAAAGAAACTCTCGTAAACAATATATCTATCTTAATATATCATATAAACAAACTTTTCTTCGCGCGTCGAGAAGGCTGACAGATTAGGTTACTGTTGTAACGCTAGACAAGCGTTGTAATTGTCAGAGTTAAAGTTGAATGAACTCATCGATGAGGTTACGATAACTGTCACGACGAGCATTGCGATCGTCGTAAGTGGTCGTAAGGAGCTTACGATAATCATTTACGATAGATATAGGCGCACCTTAACGCGAACGCGTAACGCGACGCTCCGAATCACTCCCGTATAAGTTTCGACTTTTCGTGACGGACTTCCATAACGCGAACGCGTAACACGACGCTCCGAATCACTCCCGTAGAAGGTTCGACTTTTCGTGACGAAATTCCATAACGCAAACGCGTAACGCGACGCTCCGAATCACTCCCGTATAAGGTTCGACTTTTCGTGACGAACTTCCATAACGCGAACGCGTAACGCGACGCTCCGAATCACTCCCGTAGAAGGTTCGACTTTTCGTGACAAACTTCCATAACGCGAACGCGTAACGCGACGAATCGAATCACTCCCGTAGAAGGTTCGACTTTTTGTGACGGACTTACATAACGCGACTTCCGTTACGCTTCCGGTTCGAATCACCCCCCGTGCCCTAAGAAGTTTCACTTCAAAAATAAATGTCTTTATATATTAAATCACGTTGTCCTTGTGTATCCATGAATTGTGCGATCCATCTAATCCCAGCCATTTCACATAAACCTCGTCACCCCTCCTGCGAAGTACTTTCTCCACGAGATACACGTCCGGATAAGCCGCGCGATGCAGCTCGTGCTCGTAGAATCTTCCGGTGACAGATTTTCCTCGATAGTCCTCGAGTAGGTAGGTTACGGGATTAGTACGCTGCACTTTAACAATTTTGAAAACCTCGGTCGTCCAATTCGGCGTGTAACCTTTTTCGAAAATAGTCTTGTACTTCCTGACGCGTACCGGATCGCCTACTTTGAACTTTGCCGGACCCGCCATCTTTATCTCGCTGTACACCGCGTTCAAGAGTCTTTCCGCGATCGCGGGAGTAACGTCGACGGGCCGCACGCCAATCGTTCGATGCTTGCGCGCGTTGTAATCCGATACGAGTCGCAATAACGCGTCGACCCACTTGTAAGTAAACACCCATTGAGCGTAAACATCTTACACATGTCGTTCTTCAACGTGCGATTGAATCGCTCGACAACCGATGCCTTCATTGTAGAATAATGATTGATGCCGTGTTTTCTCATGAAACGTTGCACGTCGGCATTGTAAATTTCCTTCCCCATATCGGTTTGCAAGTTTTTCGGGCATCTCTTGCTGTCTCGAATTATCTTAGCGATAACGTCAGCTGTCTCATTTCAGCCTTTACTCTTGAGTGGCACGGCCCACGCGTACTTGCTCAGCACATCGATGACGGTAAGTATGTAGTGGTAGCCTCTGTTGAAACGCGAGTACGGACGCATCTCGACGATGTCAGCCTGCCACAGGTCATCGTACCCACGCACGATAACGCGTCTTCGGGGAAAATTTCTTCTCGCCGGTGCGTGCAGTTCCTCGACGAATCGCCGCTTCCCGATATTTTTACATCCATCGGATTTCGACGATGTTATGTTTTTAGCGGCGCGTAATAATATGCGCAAAGCAATTATATATCTCAAACTTTTTTTTTTAACTAATTTTTTTTAACCAATCAATAGCCGTTTATTTTCGTTCCTTGTCGCTCAATAGCGGTTTTTTTCAGTTCTTTCAGTTCTTTTAGTTCTTTGTCGTCGGCTTGTCGTTTATTTCTGCTCATTAACCGTTCACAGCCGTTCCTGAACCATTCGTAGCGAGCCGTTCGTTGGTCGTTTAATAGCTGCTCGATAACCGTTCCTGAATCACCCGTTGCCCTTCGTCGTCATTTGTCAGCCTTTCGTAGCCTTTCCTAGATCGATTGCCGCTATCCATCGTTACTCAGGTTTCGTCGATCGAAAGATATGTGTCTCGAGCGCCTCTCGGTTCGCGTCCAACATGGCTTGCGTATCTCGTTTGAGCGCGATCAGATTCGTTTTGATTTCCTCCAACTAATCTCTCAAAATTTTAACGCTATCTTTCAGAAGTCTAAGATTCGTTTCGAATTCTGTCTCCAATCGCGTTTTACGATGCTTCTCGAATTCCGCTTCGTCTCTCAAACTCTTAACGCTCTGTTCTACGTACAGTTTATTAACCGCGTCGCCGTCAGCCTCCGGTTGCGCCACGCGACGAATCTTGCGCGACTTTGCGTCAAAGTCCGTAGCGGTGCGACACAGAGCATTATCGCGCACAAAATTTCTCATTAATCCACTCCACTGATGGTACAAAACGGCGTTCGACGCGTCTCTGCTCTGCTCGAATATACCAAATTTGTTGATCGGAATTTCGAAGCTGATTGAACGGCTCGTTGCCGCGCGGCTCAATTTATAATAAGATCGGCTTCGCGAAGTTCCTCGATGATCGACAGGATCTCGTTGTCGTTGGCATTATTGCCAGCGTAGCGCGAAGCGTCGAGCAATCGTAAACAATCCATCAGCTCGTTGGTGTCGTCCCAGTGCACGTAATAGATCTTATTGTCGGTTAGCGTCATTTTGCGAGGCGCGAATAATCTTTTTCCGGATTTTTTCTTCATGGATGCGGGCGGTATCAACTTCTTGATTATATTTATTCCCTGTTGGACTTTACTCGCCCGAGAGGATCGTGACTGAATTTATGAGTGCTCGTCTCAAACAGTATATTCATGTACTTTTGCATGTCCTCCTCCGTGTAGATGTTTTTCTCAGGCTCGTTCTTAAAGATCAACTCGTAAATACCGGGTGCGCCGATGTAACGTACGTCACCGATATATATGTTATCCACGTTGCCACCTCGAAACGTTTATTACCGAGCATCATTCCATCATTTCCGAGATAAACGCCGTACACGGTATCTATATCGCTCTTTGGCTTGACGCTCATTAGAGCCTCGATGTACTCTTGGCCCAATGGACCCAAGGTATCATGCAACTTTTCTGAAAACGCTTCTCGACCCTCCGACGTTTTCAACTGCTATTGAATGGACGTCGCTAGCTTCGAGTCGTCCGTGATTTCGAAAACAGGCATGTTTACAGGTAATTCGAATTTTTTGTAGGCTGCATCTTTCTCGCCGTTATGTATGGTGGAGAGGATATCGGTGGAGATGAGGTTATCTGTGTAGAGGTTATAGGTGGTACATCCAGTGAAGCTTTCGATCGTTTTGATTGGATAGATTTACGCGGCGCCGGCGAGTGACCGGACCATGGGTCTGATCGCTTTCTCTTTCTCGGCGTCGCATCCTCGGAAAACGTTTCGATCTCAGCGTCGCTCTCCGGCTCCTCTTTCTTCACCGCGGTCGAGTTGTCGGCGATCTGTTGTAACGGCTCGATGAGAGGCTTAAAGTGTGTGTCCAACTCGATGTCCTTCTTGATCTTACCGGTCTTCATAGCGCGAAGTTTCTTACGAGTCGACTCGCTCGTTTTCGCAATCTTCTTCGCAACCTTCTCGCGCTCGCGGATATCCATGCTCTTGTCGATTGCAGCCATCGCAGAAATACGTAAAATGACGCTCTCTCCGACGTTTTACCTCGACGAGGTACCGACGACGACTGACCGCTTTTGCGGTATCACGAACATGTTAAATCCTTTTCTGTATCGGCTATTGTTGAGCGATCTGTCCTTGTCTATCACTACAAATCCATACTTGCACTGCCAACATTCGCTGCACAGCGCGCTGAATTCATCGTACGACATGTCGGTATTCACGTGATCGTTGTACACGTGTTTCAGATTGGTGCCATCCTGTTTGAACAGAATCAGCAGGTTCGCGTTGTTGCGTATTAGATGTTTAGGTATTCTCGCATACGTCTGACAGAGATAAAAACAGTCGACGTTCGAGTGCCTACCCATTGAAAAGTACTCTCTCACGGCGTCTTGCTTGTCGCATGCCACATCATCGAAGACGAATATCGAGTTTCGACACGCATCGCTCGGTGAAATGACGTCACTGTTGTTGGAGAACGTAAAGTAGCCGATTTCGTCAATCGTCGTCAATCGACGTCAATAAATTCTCTAGATATCGATATTTCGGTTGCTAAAGCGACTTTGAGTACACATATACGTTCTCGAAACGTACACCGTGCGGACTTTCCAACAAGCTTATCAGAACGTTGGTTTTACCGCAATTCGAGGGACAGCAAATGATGGCGCGTATAGTGACCGGTAGCATCGTACCGCGCCTGTGCTTCTCCGCGTTGCCCCCTATCAGCCGTGATCTGTCGTCGTAATTCGTCACGCGAATCGCCAGCGGTTTTCGCTCGAATCTCATTTTTCGCCTTGCTGACCGGAGGGCTGGATCGAGCGCCTATTTATATGTGCGCGAAACCGCGAATCGCTTAGTAGCGGAAAATGTTCGTCCCGCTATGCCAACGAAAATAGGTAAAGGTCTGTTCAACAGTGCAATAAGCTCACTTCCGATCGAATTGCACATTCCCGGCTATCAGTTTTGATGGTCCGGGCACTCGGCTGAAAGAGCGATTAACCAGAGGCGATCCGGGTGTAAATCCACTGGACGCGGCGTGTTGCGAGCACGACATAGCGTATTCGCGTAACAAAGATAGCTTGGTCTAACGGTTTTTGAGACTTATCACACGATACCGAACGTGAATTCTTTGAATAATAAATTCTACTTCGACGAGGATGACACGGAAATTACGATACCCGAGGGATCGTACGAGATACGAGCAATACACGAGTTTTTGAAACGCGCTGTTTCACGGAAACGCCCGCGACGCGGCCGACGCGTAGCTCCTTCCATCAGCGACAATCGTATATCGATCGCGGATATCGCGCGAGAAGAGACCGCTCGCGCGAACGGCGACGAGGACAATGACGACAACGCGGAGTACGAGGACGATGAGGCTGTAAAATATCCGATAGTGCTCCGTGCTAATTACAACACGATGAAGAGCGAGATCAATTGCGCTTTCAGAGTAAACTTTAGCAAACTAAACAAAATTGAATCGCTATTGGGATTCTCGTCAAAGCGTATATTGCAGCCGGGAAAATGGCACTGATCGGACCTACAGATTAATATCATCAACATAAACATTATCCGCCTAGAGTGTAAAATGACCGCGGGTGCGTACAGCCACGGTAAACCCGTTCACACGATACACGAATTTTCTCCGAGCGTGCCGCCAGGATATAAGATATCGGAAACACCGGCGCAGATCATTTACCTGCCGATCATCGCACGGAGCATTACGGATCTAACGGTATGCATCGTGGATCAGGACGGACGATTGCTCGATTTTCGAGGCGAAGAAATCATTGTCAGATTGCACGTACGACGGCGACAGCGATAACGCGCGTGAGTGTACGCGACATATATGAGTTGCTCGTGTTGAACGACTCGGAGCACGCGAGAGATAACACTATCTACACTACGGTAGCGGCCGACGATATCGTCCGATCATCATCATCACCTGCGTTAGGCTACGCTAAAAAGACGAGAAAGAAGCTCAAAGCGTTGAACGTTGAATTCTTACAATCTTTGGGATTTGCGGTGCGAAATATCTGAGCAAACATGACTGATATCCTTAACATCGAAAGCGAGCCGATCTTTGACGATCGCATCGTCAAGATCAAGACTCACGCGTACAACGCGTACGCCAACACAACGTTCGAGTATAGCGATCAGATACGAATACCCATACAACAGCAGGATCTGTGTACGTTGCCGTGCGAAAGTTTTCTCTACGCCGAAGGAATATTGACGGTGAACAGAGTAGACGGCGAACCCGATAACGTGGTATTGGCGAATAATGCCGTCGCATTTATGTTCGATGAGATTCGATACGAACTCGACGGCGTGGAGATTGATCGCAACAGAAACGTAGGAATAACAACAACGCTCAAGAACTACGCGTCGCTGTCTTTGGGCGCGAGTACGATTCTGAAAAACGCCGGCTGGGATATGTTCAATAACGCGGACATCACTTCTACGCGAAGAAACTTTACTTTTCACGTACCGCTCAGCATGTTACTGGGATTTTGCGAAGATTACAAACGCGTGGTGATCAACGCGCGTCACGAATTGATCTTGATACGATCGAGCAACGATAACAATTTCCTGGTGGGAAATCCGACGTTGAATCCTGCCATCAACGTACTCAAGAATTCAAGATACAATGGCGAATGCCTCACGTGCTGCTGAACGAGATCAACAAACTGTCGATGCTGCGCGCCTTGGAAAACGGACGATATCTGAGTATGAGTTTCCGTTCGTGGGATCTGTACGAGTATCCCCTGTTGCAAAACACGACCAAGCACTTGTGGGCCATCAAGACCGCGACTCAGTTCGAAAAACCGTCATCTTTGCTCTGCAGACGTGCCGGAAGAACGTTATGACCAGAGAAGTAACAACGTTCGATTATTGCAAATTGACCAACGTGAAACTATATCTAAACTCTGAATTCTATCTGTACGACGACATGAATTTGGACTTTAGTAAACACAGATGGGTAATTCTGTACGATATGTACGCACGTTTCAGTAGAGCGTATTACGGACGCGAGCACGTTCAGCCGTGTCTCGATGTCCCGAATTTTCTACTTTATGCTCCAATAGTGGTTATCGATTGCTCTCGACAAAACGAATCCGTCAAAAATGCAACCGTGGATGTCAGAATAGAATTCGATTGCATAGAGAATGTACCGCCGAATACCTCAGCGTACTGTCTCATCATACACGATCGCGTTATCAGTACAACCCGTTAACCAACGTGGTGCGCAAAATTGTCTGAGCGTTCGCGGCAACGTCGAAAAAAATTTTTTTCTCTTTTTCCCGATACAATAAGGAGAGGGGGAAGGGGATCAGGGTATAAATCAAGTGTCGCGAGACATCTGCATATTTGCTCGTTATTCTTCTCGAGTAACGCATCGAAGAGAGAGAGAAATCTCATGTCCGTACCAACGTTCGTGGACCTGCAAGGTTTCCTCGTCCGGGACCGTTCTGGCGCATTACATTTTTGAACGCCCCATGCCGTGGAATCTCCTCATAAAATCCGACAAGTCATGCGCTACCCGGTTGATTAAAAATCACCATGGATTACGATGGGAAGACGAAAACGTACCGTACAGCATGGTGAAACGTCTAATAACATCTGCCGTGTTTGGTATGGAAGAGGATGATGACGACGAGACGCCACCGACTCTCGTGTACGTCAAGGAATTCCAGAAACGAGAATGGCTTGTGGATCTGCTTGAAGATTTTGCGAGAAAAAAAATGATCGTCGAGACTTTGGATGCGGATTACGAAGACATTGAATCTTTGAACACTCTGGATGCCGCTAATACTGTGCGATGCGGAAAACATACGAAGAATTGCGCGTTACAAAACGTATTTAAAATATTTAACTGGTGGTCGAAACACGAGAAAGAAGTGTCATCTTTTTATAAAAATAAATAAATTATACATATATGTACGCTACAACGTTTTATTTATTATCTCCTTTCCCTCCACTACACATGAATATATACGTAAAAAAAATAAAAGTCTTTTTTCAAGTCTGAATCACGACGTAATTTATTTTCCACTCGAGCGATATACGCAACGTTCGCCAAAACATCGGCGCTCGCTTCTGTAGTGCGAGACGCTGCTTGTTTACAGGCGTGAAAACTGTCGCGACGCGCTCGCTGAAACATGTCGCGACGCACTCGCTGAAACCCTGACAAAATTAGCTTTTGCTGTGGATGAACTTATGTGTGATGCCGTGACGAGACGGGGATATTCTGTAGTGGGTTAACACGAATAAATAAAAAAATATATACAGGGTGAGTCATTTTAATCTATAAACGTTAATATCTCGAAAAGGAGAAGTTTTTTCAAAAAATGATTCAGACAAAAGTTTTATGGCTTCGAAGGGGAAAGATGATGACATTATCAATTTAATTGTAGATGGCGCCACTTTAGAGATTTCATTTGGCGGCCATTTTTTTAAACGGGACTGAATTTTTTTTTAAATAAAAGTTGTAGCTGGCAATGAGACGAAAACAACGGTTTTTTGTTTTTTGAAATCGGATCATTTTTCACTGAGTTACGGTGTTCCAAAATTTATAAATTAAGTAAAAGCTTCCACAGTGTATTTTGTGAGTTCAAACTACCCTGCACCTCCGTGTGTGAGTGTGTGAGTGTGAATGTGAGTGAGTGTGAGTGTGAGTGTGAGTGTGAGAGAGAGAGAGAAAGAGAGAGAGAGTTTTTGTGTGTGTGTGTGTTGTTCCTATCCGTTATCTGGATCGATTCTGTTTGATGGTCAACCAGCTCCAGACCGACTGACACGCATTTTCCAGTGCTTAGCATTACCCAGAATGAACGACGTGGACGTGACGGGGCTTTCATCCCTTTGGGGTGCTTGATTTACGTGAGTCCCTTTGCCTCTAACGATTCGGGGTGCTTGATTACCGTGAGAGGACTCATTTGTGGAGATACGTAAAAAATGTCGTATTTGAGCGGCAACCGACGACAAGAGAAGACATAATCAAACGGATTCGAATTGCTTGTAGGGCAATACCAAGAGCAGTCTTACTCAGAACAGTCAGACATTTCGCAGAGAGGATCAGGTTATGCATTCGGGTGAGTGCAAAGCATGACAGAGAAAAAATTTTCCCACAAAAGTTGTTTGTTTCTTTGGGGGCCATATTCTGATGACAGTGACTTTGACCTTGACTTAAATCTTCAAGGTGATTTGGAGGTCAAGTAATGTTTTTTGGATAGGACCCTCTACTTATGACTTCGGAATCTCAAAGAGCACAAAATTCTACGTTCAGATGTGTATCCATGTTACGGTCAAAGTGACTTATAGCGGTCATTTGAAGGTCAAATTTTTGTTTGGTGAAGAAAAGCTGGTAACTCGTTTAGTAGCTTTTAAAATTTTTCAATATGACCCAATAAAACGTGGTTTGGATCAATGGGCGACATCAATCGGTGACCATGACCTTTATTTTGAAGGTAATTTGAAGGTCGTTATGTTTTTCGGATAGCAACCCCTATTTTTAATCTTAAATTCTGAAAGAGCACAAAATGTTACTTTGAGATGTGTTTGCACGATGAGGGTCAAAGTAATCTCCCTTAACCCCTTGACTTGAAAATGATACAGGGCGTCAAAATGACACTGTTTAAATGCGGCACATAACTTTAGTGTATGAGGAAATTTAGTGTATCGTGCAAACACATCTCAAAGTAACATTTTGTGCTCTTTCAGAATTTAAAAATTTGACCTTCAAATGACCGCTATAAGTCACTTCGACCGTAACATGGATACACATCTGAACGTAGAATTTTGTGCTCTTTGAGATTCCGAAGTCATAAGTAGAGGGTCCTATCCAAAAAACATTACTTGACCTCCAAATTACCTTGAAGATTGAAGTCAAGGTCAAAGTCACTGTCATCAGAATATGGCCCCCAAAGAAACAAACAACTTTTGTGGGAAAATTTTTTCTCTGTCATGCTTTGCATTCACCCGAATGCATAACCTGATCCTCTCTGCGAAATGTCTGACTGTTCTGAGTAAGACTGCCCTTGGTATTGCCCTACAAGCAATTCGAATCCGTTCGATCATGTCTTCTCTTGTCGTCGGTTGCCGCTCAAATACGAAATTTTTTACGTATCTCCAAAAATGAGTCCCCTCACGGTAATCAAGCACCCCGAATTGTGAGAGGCAAGGGGACTCACGTAAATCAAGCACCCCAAAGGGATGAAAGCCCCGTCACGTCCACGTCGTTCATTCTTGGTAATGCTAAGCACGGGAAAATACGTTTCAATCGGTCTGGAGCTGGTTGACCGTCAAACAGAATCGGTCCAGATAACGGATAGGAACAACACACACACACACAAACTCTCTCTCTTCCTTTCTCTCTCTCTCTCTCTCACACTCACACTCACACTCACACTCACTCACATTCACACTCACACACTCACACACTCACACACGGAGGTGCAGGGTAGTTTAAACTTACAAAATACACTGTGGAAGCTTTTACTTAATTTAAAAACTTTGGAACACCGTAACTCAGTGAAAAATGATCCGATTTCAAAGAACAAAAAACCGTTGTTTTTGTCTCATTGCCAGCTACAACTTTCATTTAAAAAAAAATTCAGTGCCATTTAAAAAAATGGCCGCCAGATAAGATCTATAAAGTGGCGCCATTTACAATTAAATTGATAATGTCATCATCTTTTCCCTTCGAAGCCATAAAACTTTTGTCTGAATCATTTTTTGAAAAAACCTCCTTTTCGAGATATTAGCGTCTATAGATTAAAATGACTCACCCTGTATGTAAAAAATTTTACATTTATTTTCCTTCCACATCTTCCTCTATTCCTTATTCAAATATTAAAAATTAAATACCGAGCGCATGGGGTGGGTAGAGACAACGCGAAGAGACGCAATAACGTAACTCTCAGATTACAATAGCTGACCTACTGACCGACTTACCACTGCTTAGTAACATAATGACGATGTTGATAATTCTACGATTGATCGAGCATCGTCACGTTGGGCGCAGACACGGGCGTCCGATACATTAAAGTAAGATAAGACAGTATTGTAGGAAATCGAGTTTTTCAACGTTATTTGAAAATGCGGATTCCCCCGCGAACCGCCGCAAGGAGATACGCAAACGGGAGCAAGAGAGCGTGTACGGTAACGCTGGCGGGCGGGCGGGAAGTCGGGCGGCGGCGGCAGACGGCAGACTGGCGGGCGGCGGGCGGCGGGCCCTAGCGCGTTCCCCCTTTCCCCGCGAACCCCTACGCGGACCCTACACGGGCCGTACCCCTCTCCCCGCGTGACGTCAGCCCCCTCGCCCTCCAGCTCACCCCTCCCTCAGAACCCTTTGGCCCTGACGCATCAAAAATCCCTTTCCCCGCGTGACGTAAGCTTTTTCGCCCCTCGAATACCCCCCGCCCCGCTCCCCCCTCATTTCCCCATGACTTAGAAACGACATAAGTTCATCCACAGCAAAAGCTAATTTTTTCAGGGTTTCAGCGAGCGCGTTGCGACATTTTTCACGCTTGTAAACAAGCAGCGTCTCGCGCTACAAAAGCGAGCGCCGATGTTTTGGCGAACATAGCTATACTACTCTTATCCGACAAAAATCTACTTTCAAAAATTTTACTATAATATTAAGGAGTTTGGCGCGTTTGACGAAATATAAGACAAGTCAATAATACAAACATTATACGAAAATTAATTATATTAACAATATGTAGAAAAAATTTCATTGACTTCAACCGTTCCGTTTTGAAGATATTCATTTTAAAAGTTACAGAAATGTATATGTATATATACAGGGTGTTTGAAACAAAAGTACCCAGCCGAAAAATGGGGTTAGATTGGGTCAAACCGAGACGAAAAGTCATGTACCATTTTGCAAGATTCGCAATAGTTAGCGAATTATTAATTGATACGTCTGAGCAAATGAGCGCATGAGAAGCGGTAGGCCGAACTCGGCAGACATGTAAAATACCATTTAATACCATAAAATGGTATTTTACGTGTCTGCCGAGTTCGGCCTACAGCTTTTTATGCGCTCATTTGCTCAGAAGTATCAATTAATCATTTGTAAACTATTGCGAATCTTACAAAATGGTACATGACTTTTACGAATTATTAATTGATACTTCTGAGCAAATGAGCGCATGAGAAGCGGTAGGCCGAACTCGGCAGACACGTAAAATACCATTTTATGGTATTAAATGGTATTTTACATGTCTGCCGAGTTCGGCCTACCGCTTCTCATGCGCTCATTTGCTCAGACGTATCAATTAATAATTCGCTAACTATTGCGAATCTTGCAAAATGGTACATAACTTTTCGTCTTGGTTTGACCCAATGTACCCCCATTTTTCGGCTGGGTACTTTTGTTTCAAACACCCTGTATATATAGATATACTCTCCATGTAAATATCATATTATGTATCTGCTCCTGTACGGTAAAAATGAATGAAATTTTTATGTTACACTTCTGTGACATCGAGAGTTGCAATCACAGTTTTCTAATTTTTTAAGTTTGAATTTTTTTTCTCAATTTTTAAACGATTTATTTAAACAAAATCAAGTATAAAAATGTGACAAATTGCGATTTTACGTTTTTTCTGGTCCCAATGATAACATGTTATTTATGGATCATTTCTGAGACTAGCTATACACTATTTAATTATGAAAACAAAATTATATATACATATATATGCGACCGCGCCAACCTCCTTAAACTCACCACCTATACTTCCTTGCTAAGGAAGAGTGCCGTATCTGCAAAAATTCACATTTTGAGTTATATATCAATTCTGACATTTTTGACCTCGAGAAATTTATTGGAATAAGCAAAAAATTTACTTCAATCAATTTATTATTAACTTCAGCTACATAGCCAAGAAGTGGACTTGGTTTACAAAATAACCTTAATCATTCATACCCATACCGCACACTCCTAATACATTCTTATTTTCTTTTTTTTATTTTACACTCTTTCTCCCTCCACAGTTTCGTCAATACGTCGCCTTTCTTTTTCTCCAATACATCATTACATAATCTGTTTACAATCTCCTTACTGCTACTCCCTAACCCTATGAACCAGTCTTTGGTGTAATCACAGTCTTCGATATAGTGCCTAAGATTATCTTTACCTTGACGGCAGAACACACACATCAATTTCTCTTCCTCCAACCAATACTTATTACCCTCCTCCAAATTTCCACATCTCAGTCTTATTAACGCTCTTACACTATCTCCTACGTTTACCTTAACTAAGTTTTCCATTTTCAAATACCTGGGTCCATCCAGACTCATATAGAGCTCCTTATACCTTTCATTATATTTTGTTTCCAATAATCTATTCTCCTCCATTTGTCGTTGAACCTCCCAGTCCCTATGCACCAATTCCGACTTTATATCCCCCCCCCGCTGCTCTGATACACTCTATTGCTTGTACTCCCCAGCCGTTTCTATTATAATATAATTCCCTCTCATTACTGTACATATCCCCCCAATTATTTTTATCTTTCTCCATCCAACATTTCTTTATCCATCTATCTTCTTTTTCTGCCTTTGCTTTCTCTTCAAACTTCATTGCTCTTAGTCCCCATCCAATCCTCAACTTTTTAAGTCCCAATTCCCTTGACATTAAATATCTCGGCGTGCAGAAATCCAATCTAAAAACCCATCTAATGTAATCTAGCATAATCTTCTCTAACTCTTTCTTTTCCGCCCACCCCCAAATCTCCACCCCATATGACAACACGCTTTGCACTAAGTACTTAAATAACATCCATCTTCTGCAAAAATCATTTTTACAGATTTTTTCCCCCAATCCCCAGACTCTATTGGCTGCCATCCTTCCTTTACAACTCAGCTCTTTTATATGATCCTTATAATCTCCTTTATTATTAAATACAAAACCCAGGTATTTGAAAGTCTGGACCTCCTCTAATTCCTTATCTTCCCATTTCCAGCTCTCTTTTTTCTCTTTGTTTCTTCTGTTAAAAACCATAACTTTAGTCTTATCCACACATAACAACAGTTTCTTTTTCTTTAACAGTCTTCTTAACATGTCTATCATATCCATTAACGCAACTCTATTTTTTGCCACAAACACCATATCATCCGCATATTCCAACGACCATATCCTATCACTGAGTAACGGCACCCCCCCAATGTTCCTATCCTTTAACGCTTTTCCTATATCTGCAATATACAAATTAAACAGAAGTGGACTCATCACACAGCCTTGGCGAACTCCTTTGTGTGTCCTGAATTCATCCGTCAGCCCTTCTTTTGTTCTTACGCCAACCACCGTCTCCTCATACACTTTCTCCAATCTTCTTATAATATCCAAATTTACTCCGTTGTCCTTTAGGGTTGACCACAGTTGTTTTCTATCCACATTGTCAAACGCCGCCTTCAAGTCTACAAAAAGTGCATACACCTTACTCTCCTTCCCTCCTTTCTTTTTCTCCCTTTGTACCAGATGGTTCAGAATGAAGACATTGTCCATCGTAGACCTTCCCCTTCTGAAACCAGCCTGGCTCTCGGGCAGTAATCCCAATCTTTCTACCTCCAGCTCCAATCTATTCCTAAGAATCTCCGCGTAGATCTTGTATGCCGAGCAAAGCAGAGATATTCCTCTGTAATTTCCCACGACCTCTTGGTCTCCTCTCTTATGCAGAGGCACGATTATGGACGTCTTCCAATCCTTCGGGAGATCTCCCTCCATCCATATTTGCCTTATCAGCTCTACCAGACCATTTCTGACAAACCTACCTCCGTATTTCCATGCTTCCATGGGAATACCATCCACTCCTACAGCCTTCTATGTCCTTAACTTTTTCACCGCTTCGTGTACCTCTTCTTCACTCGGCAACTCCTCTTCCATATATTCCTGAACTCCCGGAGTCCTCACAGGGTTACTGCAATTCCCATAGTCCATCTGCCCTTCCCTTCCCTCCAATAACTCCATAAAATGTTTTTTCCATACCTCCTTCCTTATATTGGCTTCCCTCCATACTTTCTTCCTCCTTTTCTTGTTGATAAACTTCCATACCTCTGCCACGCTCCTCAGGTTCTTTAACTCTATCTCTTCTTCCTCTCTCTTCTCCCTTTGTTTCTGCTCCGCCAGCTCCTTCAGCTTCCTTTTCTCCTCCAAAAACTTGTCTTTCCTTTCCTTTCCCTTCCTCCATTTCTTGTAAAGTCTATGCACCAACCTCTTTTTCCTTGTACACTGCCTATCCCACCAATCTTTGTGTCCTAGTTCTTTCTTACCAGTTTTCACTTTCTTCTTTACCAGGGCCTCTTGGACTATACCTTTCAGCTTCAGCCATTTATCTTCCACCGACCCCCGCAACTCGTTCTCCCATATTACATTATCCGTACTTTCCCTATACTTCTGTATTGCTTTTTTGTCCCAGCAGATCCTCCATATCTCCTCTTCTCTTCTTTCTTCCTCTCCTTCTGCTTTCTCTTCCTTTCTCCCTCCTTCCAACGTCACCATAATCGGCATGTGATCCGAGTCCACTCTGTCCCCTATACTAAATTTTTGCACTATGTCCCGCGCTTTTTTATTACAAAGGACGTAGTCTATTACGGAACTACCCCTTGCCCCTACGAACGTATATTCTCCCTCCCAATCGCCTGCCGTTGTACCGTTCAGGACGTACCAGCCTTTATCCTGTATAAACTCTATAAGCCCCTTTCCGCCGTTACTTACTAACTTATCTTTACTTTTCCTCTCCACCCCACCATCTTCTTCTTCTCCACCCCCCATTTCGCCGATCCTAATGTTAAAGTCCCCCCCTATTAACATAAACTCACCGTCCATTCCCTCTGTCACGTTATCCAATACTACCTTTAAATCATTCCAGCACTCCTTATTATGTATCGAGATAATGTACATACTTTCCTCTCCCTCCACGATTTCCGATATTAACACCCCCTTCTTTTGTTTACCTATAATTTTCGTGTTCTGATCTCCCCAATTTTTCCTCTTACCTATAATAAAGCCCCCTTTCGCTCTACCCTTCCTCTTATCTCTAGTCGCAAAACTGCATTCCCAAACGTGCGTCTTTGGGAGCTTTACTTTTAGCTTTTCCCACCCCTCTTTATCCACCCACGTTTCACACATGCTAATGAAATCGTACTTACATATAAACTTCCAGAAATCTTTCCCTTTATTCCCTACCCCCGCCACGTTCCAAAACATTACCTTCCTACCTAATTTATCATTTCCCCCTCTGCTTCTCTTTTCCCTTTTCTTCTTATCCTTCTCCTCCGTCCGTCCCTCCACCGTCCTCTCTTCTTGGCTGCCTCTTAGAAATTCTTCTTTTCCCTAACTTCTTTCGCCTCCTCATTCCACATGTATAATTTTCCATCTATATTTAATTTCCTATATCCTACCTTCACGCTCTTTCCTTTCTCTCTCTCACTTCTAGCGCGCTCCCTCAGTTTCCTCTGCACGTCTCTTTCTTCCTGCGACATATCATGATCTATGTATACTCTCCTGCCCACTAGTTTCTTTTTCTCCTTCATTATTTTCTCTTTCACCTCCCAGTTGATCAGCTCCACAATTATCACCTCCTTTCCTTCTCTACCTACCACCTGTATATTTTTCACTTTTTCGCTGACATCAAACTCCTTATTGAGGAATTCACCTGCTGCATCCCTAATACTACCTTTCCCTTTATTCAGTCCTCTTATCACTATATTATTTTTCTTTTCCTTCCTCTCCTTTTCCTTTAGTGTTCTCTTCAATTTTCTCACTTCCTCCATTGTCACCTCCATGATCTTCTCTCCTTGTAACTCCGTGCTACCATCCTTTTTTCTCAGCAGATCGATTGCTCTCTCCGCCACCTCTTCAGCTAAATTTTCGTTTTCCCGGGTTCCTCCATTTCTTTGTCGTTCTAAATCTTCCATTCTTTTTTCCATTTTATCCAGCCTACCCTCTAGCCTTTTCTCCCTCGTCTCCCATTTTTCTTCCAGCCTGTTCATTTTGGCTTTAACTTCACTCATTTCTTTCCTCATGTCTACCATTTCTTCCTTTATTTCTCTCAGAATTGCCACCAATGCATCTTCCTCTTCTCTCTTCTTTTTCTCCTCACTCTTCTTCCTTTCATCCTCCAACCTTTTCACTTCAGGTGGAGTTCTGTCTACTCTGTTACACTTCTTGAAGATATCATCCGCACCTATCTCACATCTCTTTTTTTTTGCTATATTTATTTCATTTTCCTTGCTTATAGTCCCCTGCAAGCATTCCATAATACTCGTTGAATTCGATCTCTCTCTTCTCGCTTCCTCCCTTATTCTCATCCCCTCTACATTCCTCACTTCCCGCAATGTTACGTGTGCTGTATCACACGGCTCCCCCTCCTTGACCCCGACGCGATACTCATCCATCTCTCTCCTTGCCTCCGGTAGTTGTACTTGCACCGATACGCCTGGCGCCACCTGCCTTTCCTTCTTCACGGGAGAACCCTCGAGCGGCGATGCGCGATGCTAAAGAAAAGAGAAGCAGATTCCCTATATTGTCCCTAGCCTATTCCTTTCCCCTCTCTGGCCTAACCTCAAAACTTTGACGTGTACTTATCCTGTTAATTATACCTCCCTCTCAGCAATCCCTTCTTTCCCTCTAATCTCACCGTTTTCTCCGCAGTTTATCTCCCCTCTCGCCTTATACCTATCGCCAAATCAAAACTACGCACGCAGTTAATCACCTATGTGAAGTTAGCACCCCATTTTTTAAATTTTGAAATTTTAAAAGTTGTTCCGGATTGTTCTAGACTTGTTCTAAATTGTTCCAGAAGATCAAATTTTTAAAATAAAAATATTCGCGGAAAATTAATAAAAACGATTTTTTGACCTGGCACCCCATTTTTCGAAAATCGAACTTTTAAGGTTGTTCCAGGTTGTTCTAGTTGTTCTAAACATTGTTCCAGAATATTAGTTTGATTGGTCAAAACCTTTAAAAGATATTGAAAAAAGAAAAATTTAGGAAATAACAATTTTTGGCCATTTATTCGTAAACAATATGACTTACAAAACTGTCGATTTAAAACATATTTCTAACCGCGTAGAACAACTCAGAACAAAATTTTTAAGACCAGAACACGATCCCAAAGGGTACTTTACTCTTCATCGGAAAAAATTATTTTTTGATTTTCTTGGTTAAAAATCTTGTTCCAGGCTTCTCGTTTTAAAACTATTGTATTCTCCACTAGAACAACTCAGAACAAAATTTTCGAGACCAGAACAAGATCCTAAAGGGTACTTTACTCTTCATCGAAAAATTATTTTTCGATTTTCTTGGTTAAAAATCTTGTTCCAGGCTTCTCGTTTTAAAACTTATGTATTCTCCACTAGAACAACTCAGAACAAAATTTTTGAGACCAGAACAAGATTCTAAAGGGTACTTTACTCTTCATCGGAAAAAATTACTTTTTGATTTTCTTGGTTAAAAATCTTGTTCCAAGCTTCTCGTTTTAAAACTATTGTATTCTCCACTAGAACAACTCAGAACAAAATTTTCGAGACCAGAACAAGATCCTAAAGGGTACTTTACTCTTCATCGAAAAAATTTATTTTTCGATTTTCTTGGTTAAAAATCTTGTTCCAGGCTTCTCGTTTTAAAACTATTGTATTCTCCACTAGAACAACTCAGAACAAAATTTTCAAGACCAGAACAAGATCCTAAAGGGTACTTTACTCTTTATTTTTTCCGATGAAGAGTAAAGTACCCTTTAGGATCTTGTTCTGGTCTCAAAAATTTTGTTCTGAGTTGTTCTAGTGGAAAATACAATAGTTTTAAAGCGGGAAGCCTGGAACAAGATTTTTAACCAAGAAAATCGAAAACTAATTTTTTCCGATGAAGAGTAAAGTACCCTTTAGGATCTTGTTCTGATCTCAAAAATTTTGTTCTGAAAAAACAAGGTAAATAATGGGCTATGAGAGCCAACGCAGGATCTAATATGCGAAAATTATAATTAACCAATTCTTAGTCAATACATTAAAATATTAACAAATTAAAAATATCAAACGTTTCTGCCCTGAATTGGGCCCTCTTCAGTGATAGTCAAAGACATATACGATGTATAAGAAATTAAGTTATTACGCACGCAAACGGTGATATCGCAACGAGCTGACACAAAAAACGTAAGCGCAGATAAAAATTCGCATTCTTGAGAACATCGAGCGCGCATCTCGAATCCGCGATGTTATGAAGCGTATGTCCGGACCGCATCCGTGCAGCGAAAGACAGCGAGAGTCAATCTCGTCTTCCATAGCAGAGGGAGACGAAGTACCCTTTAGAATCTTGTTCTGGTCTCAAAAATTTTGTTCCGAGTTGTTCTAGTGGAGAATACAATAGTTTTAAAACGAGAAGCCTGGAACAAGATTTTTAACCAAGAAAATCGAAAAATAAATTTTTTCGATGAAGAGTAAAGTACCCTTTAGGATCTTGTTCTGGTCTTGAAAATTTTGTTCTGAGTTGTTCTAGTGGAGGATACAATAGTTTTAAAACGAGAAGCCTGGAACAAGATTTTAAACCAAGAAAATCGAAAAATAATTTTTCCCGATGAAGAGTAAAGTACCCTTTGGGATCGTGTTCTGGTCTTAAAAATTTTGTTCTGAGTTGTTCTACGCGGTTAGAAATATGTTTTAAATCGACAGTTTTGTAATTCATATTGTTTACGAATAAATGGCCAAAAACTGTTATTTCCTAAATTTTTCTTTTTTCAATATCTCTTAAAGTTTTTGACCAATCAAACTAATATTCTGGAACAATGTTTAGAACAACTAGAACAACCTTAAAAAGTTCGATTTTCGAAAAATGGGGTGCCAGGTCAAAAAATCGTTTTTATTAATTTTCCGCGAATATTTTTATTTTAAAAATTTGATCTTCTGGAACAATTTAGAACAAGTCTAGAACAATCCGGAACAACTTTTAAAATTTCAAAATTTAAAAAATGGGGTGCTAACTTCACATAGGTCAGTTAATCGCAGTACGCTATACCGCAATCGCACTCCGCATCCACTCACACACGCATCCACTAACCAAGTCCGCAAAAAATTTACTTAAAAAAGAGTTAAATAATTGTTGCGACCCGATATTTAGTAATAAGTATTTAATTATTATATTAAGTAACCGCGAAAGAAAGATGTGAAACCGCGAGTCAGCATAACAGTTGACTGCGCGGCCCACACCGAGAACTGACGCGACCTAGAGAGATACGAGGAAGGCTGAGTAAGGAGGACCCTGAACCGATTCGGTTTGACGACCGAAAAGAGATAAGTACAGAGGAGAGCAGACATCGAGAGGGCAGTCAGAGTCATTGACGGGTTGTTTTGCGTATTAAATATAAGACCTTTGTAAGACTTAAAGATCAGTGAATTTATTAAAGAATATCTAAAGTCATATTAGAGTCTATGAATTCCTTCCCGACTCCTCCACGGAACGACAATCCCCATACTTGTGCACGGAGCGGCACAACATAATTGATAAAATACATATAGATTGTGACGGCTGCATTAAAAACTTTCGAGTTGTTTTTCTCAGTTTGACGTTTTTGCAGATACGGCACTCTTCCTTAGCAGGACAGTATAAATAAACGTAATTTGTTAGAAACACGTTGTAACAAACATTTGGCATCACAACTCAGCGTAAACAAAGTTCAGCTTATGTTTAATAGTTTTCAAGTTATCTTGAAAAAGGCTTAGGGTGGTCCAACTTACCCGAACTTCCTCTATTAATGTGCAAAAATGATTAATATGTTATAAATTGTTTAAATAGTTTTTGGTTAGTTTTATATTAATAAAATATTACATATATATTGTATATATTATAACAAAATATTATACAAGTAAAATATGTACATCAAGTACATAAAAAACACTTAAAAGTGTATATACTCGTGCGTCATTAAATAAAAATTAATTGCTTAAATATAAATATAAAATTAATTTAGTTAGCTGAATATTATTGATACAAGCCTAAATCTTGAAAAAAATAACATTTTTAAAGGCTACATACGTATTTAATTAATAAAATTTTATTTTATTTTTCCGTTACTTGATTGTAATTTTACGCAAATTTTACTTATAAGTCTGCTGGAAAACACACTAGGCTGGGATTGATTCCTTGAATAAGAAATCAGTAGAATCACAATTAAATAGGATTAGGAATAGGCTTAAGGGGATCCTAAACCCCTCTGTATTACCGACTAAATTCTATATCTGTCCTTGTCACGACAAGGAGATAGACAAGGATAGATAAGGTTATAGGTTATATAATCTTTTAAAGCGTTAAACTTTTTGTTAGATGTCTGAGCCTAATTCTGAGAACGGTATGTTATTTCTTTATGTTATCCGCTCTCAAGGTGGGTCTCATTTTGTAACAACAAATTGTAAAATAAATGTGAGTCTTGGTCGGCCTGACTGGCAGTAATTTATTCTTAAAAGAACAAGTACAACGTTTCGACCCTTACTTTTGGTCCTTATCAAGTTAATATTAACAATGCTGAAACAATATAATTAACTCAATATGCTACCATTATAAACAGTGGTGAAGTACAAAAAACTTACATAAATCATTGCGCGTCAAATTACAATACTTCTGTCATAATTAAAGTTGTGTGAACAGACGATAAACAGTTAGAGAGAGTACTTATTGAGGAGACATACGCGTCTCTTTTAACAAACAGGACAATTGATACATGCTTCGTAAATAATCATAAAGCAAAATAAATAACATAGAGAGTGAAGTTTAGAGAAAATATTATACGGTCATAGACCATTGGTAAATTTTCCGTGTCTTTTTGAGAATTGATAGCCTCTTTATGTTTTTTAATGAACATCATTTCAGAAATTTCGCGTTTTTTAAGGTTGTGTTCTATTTGTAAAATTTTAACATCTTGCCAATTAAAGTTATGACTGAAATCAGTTCTATGTTGGCTGACGACCGAACGTTTGGTGAGCTTATTAATATCCGCGAAATGTTCTTTTATGCGGGTTTCCAAATGTCTTTTTGTTTGACCGATATAGCAGGCATTGCAATCAGTGCAATCCAGTTTGTAAACTACCTCCGTGCATTTCTTATTGTCTAATCTATCTTTCATCGTCTGTTCACGCAACTTTAATTATGACAGAAGTATTGTAATTTGACGCGCAATGATTTATGTAAGTTTTTTGTACTTTACCACTGTTTATAATGGTAGCATATTGAGTTAATCATATTGTTAATCATATTGTTTCAGCATTGTTAATATTAACTTGATAAGAACCCAAAGTAAGGGTCGAAACGTTGTTTTTGTTCTTTTAAGAATAAATTACTGCCAGTCAGGCCGACCAAGACTCACATTTTTTATTTTATCACTGGTGAATAATTATTTTATAAATTGTAGAATGTTTATATGAAGCAAATGTCATGAGTTGACGTTTTGAGTAGGTAACGAAAATCTGCATTTCTGAAATTATTTTCGTTCTAGGCATAAAATCGTTCGACGTTGACAGCATTAGTGCATATAGGGGAGACCGGGGCAAAAACGTCTTCGGGGTGAAATCGTCAAATCAAATATCTCGGAACTTGTATATTGTGCGAACTCGCTATTAACATTATAAACGCTGCTTATGATACCCATGATGTGACCAACGGAGTTTCGGCAGGTTACCTGCCGTGTTAATAATTTTTACGAGGGCAAACGTGTTTTCGGTAGGTAAAAGTGAAATTCTCTGCGAGTGGAAATTTTGTAATATCTGCTATAATATTTGCTCTCCAAATCTCGAGGTACGTGATTATAAAGAGTAATACATGCTGAACACGAATCCAGTGTAGTTTTTTCATTATCGTTGATGTCTAATATTTCGTGGGCGATCAAACCTGAAACTTGTGTTTGGGGCTAATCCGTCAGTAAGCACCCGGGGTGGACTTTTATAATATTGGCAAATTTTATAATTTTATATTTTTCAGTCTTTTCTACCCCTATTTCATATATAATTCTTTAATATTTGGTTGATTAGTTCTGAGTTATAGAATCCGTACACACACACAAAAAACACAAAATGATGAAACATTTTAACACTTTAATTAACAAATAAATTACTTTAATTAATAATTTACATTTTTTTATTAACAAATAATTAATGAAATGTATCCTATCAGTTTTCATAATTGGAATTATGTATTTATGGAGTGACGACTCTGCCCCGGCATTTTTGAGATTTAAATTTTTCCACCGTTGTAGGTTTTGCTCTACCGGTTAAACAAAGCGACGTAGACAAAAATTTCCTATATAAATTTTGTAGCTAAAGGTTCACTCTTTACAACGGTATACCACATTTAACTAAAAATATTTATTTTGTTGTTAAAAATCGGCAAAAAAAAAAAAACTGTCGATCTCGCCCCGGTCTCCCCTACTTTAACTTTGGAAAAGAATTTTTCAATCTGTAAAGTTAATAAAAAGATTAGTGCTTCAAAAGAAAATCGGTAATATAGAAATTACAGGCGGTACTAGTAGCCCTCTAAAATACTCCTCCCATTCTCTCATCTCTATATCTCTGTTTATCTTCTTCCATTTTCTTCTCTATCTATTCACAATCCTCCATACTTTTGTGCTTCTGTGAGCGCTTCGTCCGCTTCTCTTTCCTATCTCTCACTCTCCTCACTCGTTTTCCTCTCACACAGTTCTCTGTATTCTTGCCTTTCTCCTCTGTATATTTGACCGTCCACCATTCCTTTCCTCCACGCTCTCAGGATTCCTCTTACTAACCTCTTCTTTTCTACGCATTCCCTACCCCACCAACCTCTTCTTTCTTCCTTCTTCTCTCTTTCCTTCTCCACTTTCTCTAGCGCATCCCTTATTCTACCATTTAACTCCATTAATTCTTCTTCTATTTTTTTCTCCTTTATCTCCACTTCTCCCAACCTCGCCCTGAATACCTCCCTCCCTTATTCGTCCCCCACCCCCCTATGCCCCTTCTCCCTTTTTCCTCTCTCGGCTCTTCTTTCTTCTTCTCCGTCTTTCATCCAGAGCACTACTGGGTAGTGATCCGAGTCAACTTCATCCCCAATCTCCAGCCGCTCCACTTTATCCACAAAGCCTTCTTCCGCTATCGCATGGTCTGTATGGGCGCGCTGGCCCAAAGTAGTTTCGGCTCGCTTGCCGATTGTTCGCTCGCAGGAAGGATGGAGTCGCTATGTCAAAGGTCCGTGACAGATTAGACGTTGATTTCTGTTGTACACTATTTTCGATTTATTCACTTCTATATATAAGCTTTATACAATATGTGGTGGATTTGTAAGTGGCCCTGAGAATGGTCGATTGGAAATATTACGTGGCCCTGAGAAGGGCCGATTAGAAGTATTATGTGGCCCTGAAAAGGGCCGATGAGATCCGTTGGTTAAGCCGGGCGCTCACTCCACAGCAGGCACGGCCGTGTTTTTGTCCGATGGAGAGGCTGACGAGTTCCCCAAAGCTTGGGTTCTCTCCAGGCCGGCGGTGTCCCTGGTGGTGTAAGCGAACGCCTTGTGTCAGAGCTAGTCGGTGCTACTCCTGCTACTGCTGCCGATGGAGTGTCGGTCTGTATGGAGCACTCGGCCTTATTAACCTTGATCTCCCAGCCGCTGTCGGCCTGCGCAGCTCGTTCTATGGTGGGAGTCTCCCAATCACTGTCGGTTTCCTGCCCGTGATGGAGGATCTCGGTCTGAATCCCTCTGTGGACCCGCGATGGTAGGATGGTCTGCGTCCCCTTCTCCGAACGACCTCCTGGCGATAACGGCAATGGCGACAGGAGTGGTGGTGCCTCAAAGTTCCAACTAGGGGAAGTCTTTCGTCGAACTCGTGGGTCTCCTTCCACTAGCAGATGTCTCGGCGGCCTCGTAAGCTCCCTTGTAGGCGGACTGATAGGGATGAGATTCTACGCTGCAGGATGGTCCTGTGGAGGCTCGGGTTTTCTCGGCGGCAGCGATAGGCGTGGATTTGTAGTCCGATATCGTCTCCTTATAGGCAGTGTTAATCGGCTTCACAAAACAAGCTCACGTCTTTCCACTCTTTAATCGATCCAACCTGTAGATAGTCGGGACGTGAACGGATGATGAGCTCTTGCCGGCGGGCCTAATGTAGGGACCCTGGTCGCGTTTTAATTGCGAGAAAGCCATCCATCTATCGGTGGAAGTTCTCACCGTGCTTGCGGCACGCGGCGTTAGGCCCGACTCGGGCGCTCGGTCGGCGCGCGCGTGGTGGGGCGCGACGGCCTGGCTGCGCGCGTATAGTGGGGACCGATCGATCGGCCCGTGTATCAAGGGTTGCTGTTCCGTAGGAATTTATGTGCGGTCGGCAGACCGCCACAGTCTGTTACCGACTCTGCTCTTCCGCCGGAATACGTTCATTCGCCATATTCATCTCCCTTCATACCCCCATTCACTATAAACCACCCCCTCTCCTTAATGTGCTGCACCAGCCTCCTACCGTCTTTATTTACCTTCTTATCCTTCGATTTCCTTCCACCCTCCAGTTCCTCCTCTTCCTCTAACATCTCCCTTCCCCCCTCCTCACCTGTTCTTGCATTGAAGTCCCTCTAATTATTGTTCTTGTTCCGTCCTCTTTCCTCTCCATACACTCAGTCAGTCCATTCAGTTTCTCTTCCATATCCCCATTTACGTACACCCCTATTACTCTTGTGCTACCTTTGCCATATTTTATCTTTCTCACCATTATCCCTGCCATTTCCTTTCTTCTGTCTCGATTTCCACCAACTTCTTCCTAATGCCTATTATCATACCCCCATCGCTCTCCCCTTTTTGTTCTTCTTGCTCGCCTATTGCACTTTCCACACATATCCTCCTGGCAAACTGTCTCTCATCTTCTCCCACCCTTTCTTGTCCACCCAAGTTTCTATCAACATCATTACGTCCCATTCTTCCAATCCTATCCAGAAATTTCTATCCTTATTTCCCAGCCCCACCGTATTCCAAAAAGCAATGCTTACTCTTCTTTTCAGCTTCCCCCCTTGTCCATTTCGCCTCTCTCTCTCTCCCGCGCTTCTCCCCATTCTCCCCGTTTCCTCTCCCCCTCATTCTCTCTCGCTCCTAATCTCCTCTTTCTCCCACGTCGATAACCCATCTTCTCCCTCTTCACTCCTCTCTCCCTCCCTCCCAGCCATCACCTCCGCCTTGTCTCCCACTTCCTCCTCCTCCAATTTCCCCCTCCTCATCCTCACCCTCTATTCCCCCCTCTCACTCCACACCCTTCCATCAGTATCCCTTAACACTTTCTCCTCCTTCTCCCATCTCCACCATCTTCCCTGTAGCCTACCGTATCCCACCAGCACCCTTCTCCCCTTTCCTCTATCCCTTCCCGCTATCTCATCCAAACGATCTCATATTTCTCTCTTTCCAAGTCAGGTCATCGTCCAGCCTGACTCCTCTTTCCCTCAATCTTCTCCTCTCGCTCAATACTCTCTTCTTCTGCTCAATGTCCCTCATCCGTACGATCGTCATTCTCACGCCTCCTTCTCCACTTCCCTCTATCATTTTTATGCTGCTTCCATCCATCTCCGCCCCTATTTCTTTTATTATATTCTTGATCGTGCTCTCCTCCTTCCTTCCACCTTTGACTCATCTGATTACTATATTTCTCCTTCTCTCCTTCCTTCTATCTTCTCTCCCCTTTCCCCATTTTTTCTTCCTGCTCCTCCCTCCTCGAGTTTTAGCTCCTGGATTATTCTTTCGGCCTCCATTAGTCTTCCCTCCAAGTCCTCCTTTTCCCTCCGCCATTTTACTTCTCTCTCCCTCATTTGTCTCCTCATTTTCTCTAGCTCCGCTCTTATTTCTTTTCCTTGTACTCTCACTATCTCTTTTATTTTTTCTATTCCTTCTCTCATTTTTTTCCTCCAATTATCTCTCATCTCCTCCATCCATCCTCTCTCCGCACCTGCCCTCTCATCCTCATTATTCTGAAGGGACCTCTGCGCTCTTCGGACTTTATCTATAGCCTGCTCACCTTCCTCTCCTTTTTCCATCTCCTTTCTCTTCCTTCCCGTGCTTCCTGTACTTCCTGTACTTTCCGTGCTACCTCTTATCTCCCTTTCCCACCCCTCGCTTCCAAACATTGACACCACCCTTCTTACCTCCTCTGTCTTGCTTGTACTCTTATCAGTTTCTCTTACTTATTCACTTCTATTCTAATTTGTAATTTGTTCCGTATCTCTTTGTCGCGTCCCCGTTTACTATCTATATCTCCTATGCTCTATGCCGTATCCCACTTTAGTGCTCCCCACGTTTGTCTACTATAACTTATGCTCTATGCCAGCTTTCCGGCACGAATTAGTTGTTATAAAAAGGAAACAAACCCAAATTATTTTTTAATAAATTATTTGGATTTTTTCCATTTTATAACAACTAATTTTTAAATAAACAAAGTGAAATACAGGCAAATGAGAGCCGAAGCGCCGATTAAAAGGCGACAATTATATAACTATATTTAAACTCCGAAGACACACACATACAGACGTTTCGGTCCTTTGTTTGGACCTTCTTCAGTGACACAAAAACAAAGATTAATAAACGTGCAGTTACGCCATCGTCAAACAATAAGAAATTGCAATTCCAGCCACGCTGTCATTTCCGTTGGTCAACATTACAAAGACCGTAGGTCGACATTATCGTCGTCTCAAATCGTCAGACAAAGAGCGACGATGCAATTTCCCGGGGCGACTATTGCCTTATTTATGAAGAAGGAAAACATTTCAAAAAATCTGAATAAATATCAATCAGACATAAAAACAAGCAGTATTACCTGACAGTCACCACGTAGAAGTTAACGGACATCGTCGCACGAGCGCAAAATACCATTTTATTTATTTTATTATTTACAAGTCACGTTGTTATTGCGGGAGCGAGGGACTTATACTGTTCAGGGGAACACAAAGCATCGAAAATTACTATTAACCATTAGATGTGTAAACAACCGAGAGGCACAATTACATATGAGAAAATTTCTCGATAATCGGTAAGTAGACGCTGCTTAATTTCGCCGTGTCCTCCTGCAAATTAATGCCATTGGTTTGGCGCTTAATGTGAAACATCTCCGAGACGTTTCTCCGGGTATAAGATTTCTCTCTGTCCAAGATTGCGACATTATCCCAATCGAATTCATGTCCCTTTAGGCGGTGCTGAGACACAACCGACAGCTTCTTCACCTTCCCACTGAGCTGATTACGATGTTCCTTAATCCGCGTACCCAATTGTCTTATGGTCTGGCCAACGTACGAGGCGTCGCAATCACGGCAATTAATTTTATAAACAACTCCATTCTGAGCAAAATTATGCAACACATCCTTATGTGGCTTAACAAAA
This sequence comes from Leptothorax acervorum, assembly GCA_035220615.1. Classification (NCBI taxonomy): domain Eukaryota; kingdom Metazoa; phylum Arthropoda; class Insecta; order Hymenoptera; family Formicidae; genus Leptothorax; species Leptothorax acervorum. Next base: position 326,230 of record JASTWQ010000148.1, on the reverse strand, counting down.
AGATTTAGTTTGTTTATACTAACGAAGAATGTGCGGAGGTTAAATTTTTTTAAAGTGTTGCAAAGGGCGTTAGAAATCTTATCGATATAAGGAATAACAAAAGATTGATCGAATTTTCCGTTTATTAGAGTCGAAATATGCGAATTCATCACCCCCGTCCTCTGCTGCTCATCAACTAATTTGAGCAACCTTGTCCTTAAGTGCTTAAAAATAAAATCCTGAGGGTACCCATTGACTAATAAAATATTGACTAGTTTACTTAGATTTTCTTGGTGATACCTTGGGTGAGACAACAGAAACGCTCTATCGACCAAGCCAAAAATTGTGCCTATTTTATGACAAGTCTGGTGGTGGGAGAAAAAGTTTAAGTATCGTTCAGAAAACGTGGGCTTATGATACCAGTTAAATTCCACGATCCATTTGTTAATAATTACCGTGGTATCCAAAAAGTTAATTGTCTTATTACGTCCAATCTCAACCGTAAATTGCAGTCTATTATGGAAGGAATTGAATGCTTCCAAAACCATCCTGACAAACGAAATCGGGATCAAACATCGGGATCGGACATCAAAATATCGTCCACGTATCTACGATAAATCGGTATAATGATAGGGAGGCGCTCTAATGCCTTCTTCTCCAAATCCTGCATTACCAAATCCGCAACCGAAGGAGACAAAGAAGATCCCATCGGCGAACCGAAAGTTTGCTTATAAATTACCCCATCAAATACAAAATACGTTGAATCCAACACAAATTGAACAGCTCTCAAAAATTCTTCCTGTGGTATGGTCGTGTTTGCCGCGATGTAAGGCCACCTATCCTTAATACTAGTCAAAGCCAAATCCGTAGGAACGTTTGTGAACAGCGAAACCACATCAAGCGATATTAACTCAAAATGGTCTTCTAAGTGTGTATCCGCCAGATTTTTAATTAACTCGAAGCTATTTTCCATTAAGTCTTGTAAAAACTTGGCTAACGGTTGCAGCGGGCTGTTAACCGACGAGACTATAATCCTGAGCGGACAGTTGACCCTATGTACCTTCGGTAGTCCATAAGCTCGTGGGATAACGCCATCCGTGCAATTGAGAAAATTATACTGTTGTTGTGTAATAAAATTCTTTCCCAGCCAAGATTTGAGGAGAACATTGAGATCTGTAGTTATGAGATGCTCGGAGATGAGAATACGTATATCGTGTTGAATAAGGACCCTACGTGTAGGGTCCTTATTCAACATGATATACGTATTCTCATCTCCGAGCATCTCCTTCATTTTTTCCATGTAGATGTCCCTGTCTAAAACTACGGTGGTGTTACCCTTGTCGGCTTTAGTGACCAATACGTTATTGTTATCCTTGAAAAATTTCTTAGTCTCGCAAAGCGCCTGAATTAATGGCTGGATCGGCATATTTCCATAGGCCACTTTCTCGATAGTTGGTATACAATGATTGCGAACACCTTTACAAATATTGGGAGGCAAACATCTCAAACTAGACTCAACGTACTTAATATATTCACACGCCGTTTTTTCTCCGCTTTTAACTAGTGGCATGGAAAAATTAGGACCTAATTGCAATAGTCCTTGCACCGTGGTTGGCAATACAACAGACGAGAGATTGGTTAGCAATTTCTCATTGATACTCAAAGGAAAATCAACGAACCTCTCAGGGAACAAAGCAGAAGAGAGAAAGATCTCATACGAATCATTATCCGTAGCACTATCCATAGGATTACGCGAAAACGACACAACGCATTTATCCCTGTCGACCAACGGGTCTTTGTAATGCCGACCAACGGAAATTTGTAATGCCGACCAACGGAAATGACAGCGTGGCTGGAATTGCGACTTTTTATTGTTTGACGATGGCGTAACTGCACGTTTATTAATCTTTGTTTCTGCGTCACTGAAAAAGGTCCGAACGAAGGACCGAAACATCTGTATGTATGTGTGTCTTCGGAATTTATATATAGTTATATAATTGTCGCCTTTTAATCGGCGCTTTGACTCTCATTTGCCTGTATTTCACTTTGTTTGTTTATGCGAAAGCTTTAACCTTTTATAATTTTTAAATATTATTTGCAAATAATTTATTTTTGAATAAATTATTTAAGAAAAATTCAAAGAATTATCTCCAAATAAACTTTTATTTGAATAACCAAAAACTAATAATTTTTAACTAAAAAAATTTTTTTATAACAGCAACTTATAATTTTTCATAATAAATAACAAAAAACGTTAGTAACATTAAATACATAATATTAAGTAGGGGAAACTGATTGTGAGTACACTTGATCCTTATGGGAGGCATGGTACGTCGATTTTACGGTAATTCTATACACTCAGTATTTGATTCAACTAGCGACACTGGTTGTCTATGACATGACTTAACTTCACGTAGTAGTGATATTTGCCACGTGCGTGACGTTTGTATATGGCGGGCGGTTTCGTGATTTGCTGATTTCGTACTTCTTTTTAATGACTCTCTCGAATAAATCAAAAGTAATGAAAGGAGCAATAAGAGCCAAGCGCGGTCGTTTTTGCGCAATTAATTATACATATATTCTTACAATAAACAAAATTATTCGCGAAAGTTTTGACCCTTTTTTGGTCATCTTCAACGCGATACAAAATCAACAAAAAAACCGGTAATTACATAGACAAATAAAAAGTTGGTAATTACATAATTTCGTCAGCGCGATACAAATAAAAAAACCGTAATTAACATTGGTCAGTAGGGTCTCTCACACGCAGTCGTCCAACAGAAAAAATGTCCAAATCCAATCAAGCATCCTCACGATGGTACTCCCAGGTACGAAAGCCAGAGAGAAAGCGTGACATTGCGATATTTGGTCGGTCGAAACCCTCCGTACTAGACTGACGTACAGAGATTTTCAGCACACAACAATATCGCACAGAATACCATTACACATGCTTAACGGAATTCAACGTTTAGACCTTTCTCAACCACGTATCGAGAGATAAGACGTAATAAAATTACAATCTAATATCATAAAATTATAATCTAATATCAGTGGGGAGACTTGATACGATATAGTTTTGTTATGTTCAAAAGATTTAAAAAATATCAAACTTGTTAGTTATGTAAAAACAAAAGATTACTTTGTTATGTTCAGAAGATTTAAGAAGTATTTTTGTTTATAAGCATTGTGACGTGACGGTTCGCCGCACGTGGCAGCGCCCCGCCGCCGTCACAAGGCGCGGGTTCGCGCCCGCGGACGAGCCAGGAGAGCGACCGCGAAATTTCCAGGGGGCCTACCGAAATCATAAAATGCGTATTATTTATTCCTTGTACTTTCTTTTGTATATAATCTGGCACCTCACCGAGGCACCGCGACAAGGACAACAGCGAAGAATGCGGAAGTCGGCATCGGTGACGAGGGACGGAACGACGCGGGGACGGCGAGACAGGGCGAAGGCCTTATTACGGGGGCACGCGACGGACACGTGTGGCACGCAGGGTCGACGGGGGGGAGACAGGCCCCTGTTCCCCGAGGAGGAACATCGAGACCTTCGGATCTACCTCCGGAGAACGAGAGCGGACCCGGGACGCCTGGCCAGCGTTCTGTGGTCCACGGAAGAGATCCTCCGGTTGGGGTGACGCAACCCCCCCCCCCTTGGGGGAGGAAGGGGAGGTACCCTATATTGTAGAGCTTGAAAAGAGAAGTTCAGTGGTGGTATTCTCCCTTGTTAACTCTCACCCGTTAGACTCCCAAGAGGAAAAATGTAAAATAATCTAAAAAATAAATGTTTGCACATTTAATCACTTTTTAACCCTTTACGGGTAGTGATTAAAAGTATATGCGGGGGGGGGGGCCTTCGCCCCCCTCCCGCCCCTCCAAACCGTGTGGAACCCGCCCCCCGTTCACGCATGTACTTTGTAAGTTGTAGAGCGAAGTCCACCCACCCCGAACCCTGCGGAACACGCTCCTCTGCCCATGCATGTACTTTGTAATTTGTAAAGCGAGATTTCCCCACCTCCCACGCACTCACTTCTCCACCTACGCAACAATCGGGTTGGGTTAGGTCAGTTTTTTTGGAAGTGGAGTTCCCCACAGGGGGCGGAACCTACTGCATCCACGCACGCACTTCTCCACCCACACAACTATCGGGTTGGGTTAGGTCAGTTTTTTTGGAAGTGGAGCCCCCTGCAGGGGGGCGAAACCTACTGCATCCACGCACGCACTTTTCCACCCACACAACAATCGGGTTGGGTTAGGTCAATTTTTTTGGAAGTGGAGCCCCTTTCTAACTATTTAAAGCGCGTCACTAACCTATGTAGGTTAGTGACGCGCTTTAAATAGTTCGGGGTGGGTGGACTTCGCTTTACAACTTACAAAGTACATGCGTGAACAGGGGGCGGGTTCCACACGGTTTGGAGGGGCGGGAGGGGGGCGAAGGCCCCCCCCCCCCGCATATACTTTTAATCACTACCCGTAAAGGGTTAAAAAGTGATTAAATGTGCAAACATTTATTTTTTAGATTATTTTACATTTTTCCTTCTGGGGGTCTAACAGGTGAGAGTTAACAAGGGAGTGTAACACCACTGAACTTCTTTTGTCAAGCGCTATTATATAGGGTACCCCCACCCCAAGGGGGGGGTTGCGTCACCTCAACCGATCCTCCCTCAAGCGACACCTTGCCCGAGCATCCGGAGCATTGGGCGAGAAAGTCCACGAATCGTGGAAAACCGGGAGGGCGCAAAGGACCCCCGCAGGATCGACGCGTGATCCGCGACGCGCTTGGCCCCCATTGGTCGCGACGTCGCGCACGGATATCGCGCAACCCCTTGAGAGGGGCGAGCGTTCGATTCGCACATCAAGCTCGCCGCCTCGATCTCTTCTGGTTCGTCCGCCGCCGCAACAAGTCGTCTCGCGTACTGAGTTCCTATCGCGTAATTGTGTGTCGCAATTTCGAGAAGCGGATCATCTCCGGCGCCTGTGACGAGGTTCGAGGTACCGTCGTTCACCAAAAAGTCAGCGGGACCGGTGAGGTTGCCCTCAATTAGTGTGTTAGACAGCCGTAATCGAGCCGCGAGTGGGACTTTTCGCCCAGCCCCGACTCGCAGTTTTCGCGAAAATCGTCGGACGTGACGTACGCCGGACGCGGTGAAATCGCCGGACGCGGCGTATCTTGGTAATAGAGTCCCATAGAGGCTTGAAGTTTTGGGTTTCGCGATAGAGTATCGTGAAGTGGATGACCGCGTGTAGCGTGAGAGTGGCACTTCGGTGTATCTTCGCGTACACGGCGAGTAATCTGTTGCGTATTTTGGTGTTGGCGGTCGGTGGCGGGCGCGAGGGGTCTCACGTCGGTTCTCGAGTCGTACGCTGTTAGGATCTTCGGCCTCCTGGGGTTCGCGACCGCAAAGTTCGGAGAAATCTCGGCAGCGGCCGAGAGTGGCTATCGCGAGTGAGTGCGGATATTGCGACTGCGGTGTGTTTGCCCACAAAAAAGTATCGCGCATTTAGATTCATTTGCGTCTCGTGTTTCTCGCGGTAACTCAGGCAAACCGCGCATATCGCGTACTGTGATTGCCGAGTAATTAGTGTTTCGCGTATTAACGGGCGTTGGCTGTCTGTACTCGCTACACGGGGTACGCGTAGGCGTCCCCGATCGCGCGTTCCCGGAGAGTGGCCCCGCGGGGTATCTGCCCGCACGCCGCGTAGTCCAGCGTCGCGTCGTCATTCGCGCTTTATGTGATCTTTGGAATTGTTCGTCGTTGTGTGAGTGGAAAGGTGCTCGTCTTTGCGTAAGTAAAGAATACTTGGTGTTATTGCGTTAAGGGTGTCGCGCGTTTTCGATTTAACGTACGCTGTCCGCAGTTCTCGCGAGCGACCGACCAGGGTCCCCTTTTGCGTCGCATTTATCTTTGCTAGCGAGCTCAAGCGCGCCCAGCGGGGCGCCGCCCCGCGAACTCTTCCGCGCCAGACTGTCGTCGGTTCCCTTCTCGCGATAACTATCCGCTACTTTGCGTTATTAGTAATAAGTTAGATTTAAGTTATTCTCGCAATAAGTCCGTTTGTCAATTCTTATTTCTTAGCATTGTATTGCCAGTATTTCGGTTCCGAATATCGCTCACGTTTGAGTTTTCTTTGCCGCTCATTATTCATGTTTAATTCTTTCGATTCCATTCAACTTGTTAAATTCTCCGTACGATCTCTCATTCAACGATGATTCATCAGTCTGCTTTTACGATGGAACAATAACAACCGGCGTTCACCTATTTTCTTTCTATTATCGTTTGGCTGATATTTTCTTACCGGGACTACCACTAATTAGATTAAACCTGACTGTTTGTAACATTCTCTTCCGTTAAATTTTTGTTCAACTAAATAAACCAACTTGTTATTTCTACACTATTCAAAATTTAATACTCTGATTATTTACTGTCATTTGAATAAACGAAACTTATTGTTCACTAAAAATCTGGCGGTTTATGTGAAATTATTTTGTGTCTGTTCAACGAATCTGCGCTGCCCTGTCTCTACCCTGCCCCTCTGCCGTTAGGTCGAGCCGACTGGCCCCTCGTGCGACAGGCTCTGATTCTCGCGATTTCGCGTTAACGTTTCGAGGATTTAGTGGACGCGAGGGCATCGCGTCTGGCGCCTAACGGATTTATTCAAGAATTGCTTGACTCGCGCGAGGGATTATCCTGAGAGGCCTTTTACCCGACTCTCCTGGTGTTCCTTTGATCCGGCCAAAAAAGCCGTGACAGCATATGCAAATTAATAAAAAACTTTATTATAAAAATTAATAAGAAGATGCTGCCATATGTGGTTTGACCACTAATTAAAATAAAAACTAGTAATTACTTTTAAAAATTAAAAGTTTTATTGTAAAAAATCAAAGGTCGGGAGACGTCAACCCCTATAGATCATGTCACCCAACACGCTGGAACAAGTCACCCACAATAGGGGACATATGGTACAATTTTCCATTTCTCAGTTTTAGTTTAATAACGTCTGCATTAACTAATTAATAAAATCGGCTTTATGATAGAGTAAAGCCAACTAAATTCCTAACTGTTTCATGGTATTAGATTTGACCTACACCATAAAATGACAAAAATAGCTCTTTAAAACAAAAGGAGGGATCAACTATCCCCAGTTTCCCCTACATAAAGCTATAGTTTAATTATATCATTAGCTCTTGCGGAAGTCCTCATTTTAAGCACTTGATCAGTTAGATTTTCAGATATTAGCATATCAACCATCGTCGCAAAAGAAAACAGCTTTTCCACTAGCGCTGACAAAGAAAGCGTACAATTAAATTTCAAACAGTTTTCACATTTAAGAATTCATTTAACATTGTGAAGTCTCTTCTCTTATCACCAAAATATCTTAAAACATGAATAAAATGAAATTTATATATGTATAATGTTGATCAGCTCTAAAAAAATTGTTAACTTAAAATAAAATAAACCCTTATTCGTATCTCAAGTTCTGTTCGTTGATAAATATTCTCCGAGAAAATACTACTGTTTTTATTCTTTGATTCCTTTTCGAAGTTAAAATCATGGCTTTCATCTTCTGAGGTGGCATTCACGTTGGTTGATTGGTTTTTATTGCCCAGCTCAGCAGTAACAGCTCTTATAAATTTATTTCGGAACGGTTGAGAGTCTAGGCCTGTTGTTTTTACCCATCAATTTTTAAATTACGATAAAGTCAGAGCTGCAATCACTGCATCATTTTCAGGCCCGTCAAAATTTAATATTTCTTTGAATCTTGTTTCTATTCCTTTTAATATTGCTAGTATTGGAGAACAAAATCTTAAATTTTTTGACCGTACTTTTTGAATTTTTATTTTTAAGTTTAGTAAGCATGGTATGACACATATCCATAATACATATTTTTTTACCTTGTAATCTGTTAATCTGTTTAGTCAGTAAGGTGTGTGATACACTTGATATTCTCATCCAAATATGAAGATTCAATTTCTGTGAACAAATCTAAATTTTTTTCCAGTCATTACTTTATTTTTGTTAGATGAAATTTTTGGACAAAGCATCAAACATCGAGTCCCATCGTGTTATACATGGCCGACTAAAGTATAAACCCGTTGAACATTTAATTATCACAGTTGTTTTAAGTTGTGAGCAAGCAGACCATATTTTACAGCACTTCCGCATGATTGCATTATGCAATTCACTAATCGAACTGTTTTCAATGTTATTAACTACATCTTTTGTAGCTATTAAGCTCAACGTATGTGAACAGCATCGATTATGCTTGGGGAGATAAACATTATCTGTCAATGAATAAAAAACTAGGTGTCATCACTGTCTATAAAATCATGGTGCTGTAAGTGTAACCCATACTCTTCAAAAGCCTTGACAAAATTAGAGCCGTTATCAGTGAAGGTAGCAGCATTTTGTTAACATTCAATCTGTACTCATTGTTGATGCTTTCCAGTAAACATGCAATTCTGTCATAAGATAATTCAAAGGAAATAGCCATACGGTCCAAGCTTGGATCTTAGGCAGCTCAATATTATATGTTGGAAAATATGTTGGAAAATACGCGTATTAAATACATATTGAAAATAATATTGAGCTGCCTAAGATCCAAGCTTGGACCGTATGACTATTTCCTTTGAATTGATTTATATCTTAACGGTCTTAACATATATTGTTTATTCACGTCGCCTGAGAAAGACGTTCAAATTATTGTTATCCAGTTATTGCGATAAATATTACCACATGCCCCGGTAGTCGTATTGGTAAGACGCCCGAACGGAATGCGGGAGATTTCAGGTTCGAATCCTGGCTGGGGTAATATTTTTCGCAATAAGTTTTTTACAGTGATTTTAATATTAAATCGATATCAATTTAATTAGGGAAAGGAGAGGGAATTTCTAATGTTCCAACAATAGCTGTGTTTTAAGTCCGACAAATAATTGGCGCGCAGTTTAATATGTTGGAAAATACGCGTATTAAATACATATTGAAAATAATATTGAGCTGCCTAAGATCCAAGCTTGGACCGTATGGCTATTTCCTTTGAATTGATTTATATCTTAACGGTCTTAACATATATTGTCTGTCATAAGAATATGTGCCATCAAATCTTCGGCAAGCAAGTGCGGCAGATTTCCGTTCGAATGTTTTCGCGTCAATCCAATGAACTGTCGTACCCATGAACCTTTTGTGATTATTGGATTATACGTCAGCTGTAGTAAAAACTATATCGATATTAATAATAATAATAAGACTGGGGGGGGGGGGTCCTCCAACGAAGACCTACTAGCGGCACGCAGACCGAGTCCATTGTGCCTCCCCGCTGCAATAACAGCCTCTCAGTTAGGGGAGACCTGTTTCCCTCCAAAAGCGAAGCAGGTCCTCCACCGGTAGCTGTCTTATCTGCTCGGGATCCAGAAAGGATGAGCCGAGCGTATGAAGTCGTTGCCTAGCGTAGGCCGGGCATTGACCAAGAATATGGAGACTTGTTTCCTCCTCTTCTCCACAAAGTCTACAGTCGGGTGTATTACTACAGCCCAACTTGTACATGTGGTAGTTCAGGACACCATGACCTGTCAGCAGCTGTACTACCAGTCTGGCGTCCTTCCTGCTCAGTGATCTAATGCTTCTTGCCAGTCCCTCTCTGGGGGAATCCCCCAAGAGAGCCCTGGCCTGTCCGCTATATCGATATTACTTAATTCTGTTTTTATCATTTCTTTATACGTCTCGTAACTAATCAATAATTTTCTACATAGGAAACGACGGCTCATGTTTTAAATTTTGAACATTAATATTATTAAACATTGCCTTAAAGTAGGTACTCATTCTCAATCGTACTTAATGAAGCTTGAGTATGTAATATGTAACCCATTACACCTTCCTCAAATATTTTTTGTAAAAACTACAATTTTTACTTTGCTTACCATTACTTTAGGAAATCGACTATATCAAAGTTCTGGACAAAAAACAATTATTTAATTTCTTGTTTTTATGCTTAATGAAATTATCAAATTCTTCCTGTCCATGCTTTCTTTTTAAGTGTGATAAATAATTAGATGTGGATGCAAAAGATTCTTTAATTTTGGTGGTGCATCGTTTAGATTCAGTTACAACTGAACCCAAGAGGTTTGACTTTTCCGGAATTACTCTAAAAAATGTTCCGTCATATATGGGCCTCTTTTATTAGCAAAATTCATTATCTTATTAATTATCTTACTTCTTTGAAGTGTCGAGTCCACCACTTGCACATTGTTTGGAAGTAAGCTTGGAACTGATTTTACGCACACCCTGTATACAGGGTGTCCAATTTTAATCGACCACCCCAAAATCTTTTTATTTGTGATTTTAGAAGAAAATGCTTCAGACAAAAGTTGTTTGGCTTGAAGGGGGACACATGATTCCAATGTAGGTCATGTCGTAGATGTCGCTGTTTTCAAGAAATTTTAAAAACAATTAATTCCTTAAATAAAACCCCATTTTTTATTGCATATTTTTGTAGCCCTTGTCGAGACGTTTTCAAAACACTATAATAAAGTATTTTTTTTATTAAGTACTTTTCAAGTTATGAGGCTCGAAAGTTATTTGATAGAAATAAAGTCAACTATCGTAATGCAATTAAATTCAAGCCAAAGCATAGTCCAGATAAAGATCACTTTGACTCCAAAGAGGCCGTGGCCATTCTTGTGGGGTCATTTCAAGGGATGGACAATTGAGTATTGTTGAACAATGCATATTCTGATAATAGTAATTCCCAAGAAATTTACCGTCGGCATTGGCGTTACCCAATGTGCACCGCGAGGAAGTTGCCGATCGGATTATGCACATCGTGTGGCCCTGGAAAGGGCCGATTGTGTGTGTGTTTACGTAAGGTGTTCAAAAACACGTCCATTCACTTGAATGCATAAACGTAACCTACGGAAGAGTCGTCACGCACTTTCCGGAGAGTACCTGCGTTTATGCTCCTAAATGCTTCTCGAATGCGATCTTTCATGTCATCGGCAGTCGTTGGTTGTTGCTCATAAACCCTTTGTTTCATGTACCCCCACAAAATAAATCGTGAAAGATATATGTTGTTAAACACAAAAATCTAAGAGACACGTATTTCTCTATTTCAATAACATATTTCAAGGAGAATCAAATCGGTTCTGAACAGTTGTGACACGTCCCTTGTCAGTTAATAAATAATAAAGGCTCCGTATGTACGCTCAATTTACATTTTAACTTCACATCAATTTACATTTTTCTATACAGCTTTTTCCATTACTTGAACCGATTTTTCTGTGCAGGTGCAATAATTTCGGCAATCTTCTGAATAGAGTTTTACTAATAACATGCAATTATGGCCGATTACCCGCCGGCCGAAATATTTGATATGATACGAATTGTAGGTGAGACGAGGGATAATTTCAATGCTGCAGAAAGATTGTACGTTCAGAGATATCCTGATGGACGTCATCCGAATGGAAGGACTATAAAGCGACTTTGCGATAGAGCACAACAAGGTAGTTTTAAAAGGATACGTCGCAAAACAGGTTCGAATAAATTAAAATCAATTATTACCATGGGTGCGGTATCAATAAATCCTCACATTTCCACAAGGAAAATCGAACAACAACACGGTATACCGAAATCAACAGCGAATTGTATTCTCAAAACAAATAAGTTCCATCCATATCACATTTATCTAATGCAGCAATTACAACAGAGAGACTTTCAACGTCGTTTGAGATTTTGCAACTGGGCTCGAGATCAAATCCGAGGAGACCGACAGTTTTTCTCAGACATGCTCTTTTCTGATGAAGCCACGTTCAGCAATAGAGGGGGCGTTAATAAACATAACTGGCATTATTATTCGGATGAAAATTCTCATTGGCAAAGAAATCAGGAATTTCAAAGGCAGTGGTCTATTAACGTCTGGGCAGGAATTATCGGCGATAACGTCATTGGTCCATATTTTTTTTAAGAAAACCTCAATAGGGCTACTTATTTGGCTTTTGTTCAAAACGAGTTACCCAACTTTCTGAGAAATGTCAACGACAACTTGCTCAACCGAATGTGGTTTCAGCAGGACGGAGCACCGGCTCATAGATCTCGAGACGTAACAAACTATTTGAACAATCGATTCTCGAACCGATGGATTGGTATAAGTAGCCAGATTCATGAATGGCCCCCTCGGTCTCTTGACCTAACACCACTCGATTTTTTTGTGGGGGTACGTGAAACAAAGGGTTTATGAGCAACAACCAACGACTGCCGATGACATGAAAGATTGCATTCGAGAGGCATTTAGGAGCATAAACGCAGGTACTCTCCGGAAAGTGCGTGACGACTTTTGCCGTAGGGTACGTTTATGCATTCAAGTGAATGGACGAGTTTTTGAACACCTTACGTAAACACACACACAATCGGCCCTTTTCAGGGCCACACGATGTGCATAATCCGTTCGGGAACCTTCTCGTGGTGCACATTGGGTGACGCCAATGCCGACGGTAAATTCCTTGGAAATTACTCTTATCAAAATGTTCAATGTTCATTGTTTAACAATACTCTACTGTCCATCCCTTGAACTGACCCCACAAGGGTGGCCACGGCCTCTGTGAAGTCAAAGTGATCCCTATCTGGACTATGCTTTGGCTTGAATTTAATTGCTTTAATTGCTCAAATTTAATTTCTTTACGATAGTTGACTTCACCTCTATCAGGTGACTTTCAAGCCTCATAACTTTAAAACAACCTGTTTTGCGATGCTCGAATCTAGCTCGCGGCTGGTCAGGGTCGAGAAAAGGCGCGGAGGAAGAGTCGAAAACGGCGTTATTACAATTTATTTAGCGTTTATTACAAGATAATCTATACTTTATTACAATCAATTACTAATGCTGATGTTTCTGATCGGAATCGTTTTACAATCACAATGATGTAGCGTGATTACAACAATCGGCTTGGATTTACAAGATAAGTTTATTACACATACAGGTCGGCGCGTGTAAGTACCGCGAGTTCGCACGATAGGCCCGCGGCGTTATCTGACGGGATGACACGCGGTGCGATCGATGGGCGCGTTCGATGGGCGCGTTTGGTGGCCCGTGTGGGGCGGCGCGAAAGTGAAAGTAAGCCGGCGGGTATGTCGCGTACGTATGCAGGCGGAGCCGAGTTTCGCAGATTCGCGGAAAAGCAGAGCGCGTTGAAATGGCGCGAGGCGTGTTATGGCACGCGGAGCTGTCAGGTGAGGATGACAGGAAGCGACGGTAACCGGGGACACCCGGCAGGGCAGAGCACGCTCTACCACGGTATACGTCGAGGTATGACGGCAACCGGGAACACCCGGCGGGGCAGAGCACGCTCTACCGCGGTGCGCGTCGCGAAAAGATCGCGGTCGGGGACGCCCGACAGGGCAGAGAACTCTCCGCACGTTCCGCGACTTTTTGCTTTGACGGAGAAAAGCGGTGTCGGTTACCGAGAACTCTTGGAAGAGACTAAGTACTCTTGACCTTGCCGACACGGATGGAGCTCAGGAAGCTGTGTCGACTATGGGAACTCCCAATAGAGACAGGGTACTCCCTACCTCGTCGGCACGGCTGGAGTCTAGGAAGCGGGATTGGAATCTCGAGTCGTGTGCAGCGGACTGGTCGGACTGGTTTGCTGGTTCACGACGGAGTCTCCTGTTTCGGCGAAATCGCCGGGCTTATATACCCCCCTGGGCCCGTATTCCGGTAGCGGGGGTAGCGTCGACGCGAAGGCGCGCGTGGCGGGGATGATCGGTCGGAGCGGTAGGGGCGACGGGCGCTCCGGTGACGCGATCGCGTTCGGCGATGTTCGGGCGTTATCGGGTATCGCTCGATTGCTCCGAGACGGTCCCGGCGGCGAGTGCGCCGACTTTATCGCAATTAAAAAATGTGGGCATGCTGCCCTGTTTTTTGCCCGGCGGGTGTTCGGCCGGGCGGCTCGGCTGGTGGTCGGCCGTGACGATGCATATTCGGGGGTGCATCGTTACAACTTGAAAAGTACTTAATAAAAAAATACTTTATTATAGTGTTTTGAAAACGTCTCGACAAAAGCTATAAAAATACGCAATAAAAAATGGAGAATTCCATTTAAAAAATTGGTTGCCTTTAAAATTTCTTGAAAACAGCGACATCTACGACATGACTCACATCGGAATCATGTGTCGCCCTTCAAGCCAAACAACTTTTGTCTGAAGCATTTCCTTCTAAAATCACAAATAAAAAAGTTTTTGGGGGTGGTCGATTAAAATTGGACACCCTGTATATATACAAACACACATACAGACTCACCCCACATATAAGCATATTTTCACATATTGTAATATCGAACTAGTCAATATCTCCAGCGTAGTTACTTGAATCTAATACTGCCGTTTTCGAACAACTTAGCAAAAAAATCTGTCTATTTTCGAAGGTTGTCCCCATTGGAACTTCTCATAAACTACAACATACTCAATTTTTATACAATTTGACTGAAATCACTTTTTTATAAGTTTTGTGCGGGGGGGGGGGGGTCGTTTATTTGACAATTTATTTTGAGATAATATACAAATAAAAAACTATTTCCAAATAATTTACTTATAAAAAATAATGTAATTTTAAATAAACAAAAAATTATTTCAAAAATTATTTAGATAAAGATATTATATTTTAAGAAGTTACTTGCACAAGTATTTGATTAAATTTTTATTTCAAAATGTATTTGAAAATATTAAATTAATCTTTTAATCAAATAATGCCAATGTCTAGGTGGACTTCGCTTCGCGTGGAAAGTTAAAAATCCGAACCGTAATAATAGACCTCGTTTCATCCTTTACAGAGGTGGGGTGGGGTGAACCTGTTTTCGCGTGGAAAGTTGAAAACTCGAATTGAACAAAGATAGACCTCATTTCGCCCTATGAGAAGGGGTGGAGTGGGGTGGACCTCGCTTTGCGTGGAAAGTTGAAAACCCGAACCGTACAAGGATAGACCTCATGAAAGTTATTATGTAAACATCGTAATAGTGAGAAGTATTTAGGAACGGATAAACATATGTGTATTAAAACTATATGTATATCGCATAAAGATCCCTTATATGGAATAACGAATTAAGTTAGTCAGGTTCTTCAAATTTCTTTTGATCATAACTTTTTAACAAACAACAAGCGACGACTAAAACCTTCTGAAGGTTACTCACACAGAAGGGTAACCTCTATATGTCGAGGTCAAGATCATTGAGGGGGGTTCGTAAGAATAAATATTTATCATATATTTTTATTGAGTAATCTAATCATAGTTCATCTATTTCTGAAAAAACTAAAAATTTTTTAAATTTTTGATACGCGCATCGTAAAATTATATTTTCTGCGATTACTTAACTGTATACTTTCTACCAATTACAATATAATATATGCTCCCTATTATACTCAAAATTTTAATTGTACTTCTGGGACCTATTTTCGAACCTTGTAAATCTTCAACGAGCTGATTCGCGTATCGAGAAACATCATAATTATCATCAACTCCTCAGTTTGAAGACTGGTTGGATGCGTATAAAGTAAAGCGTCCTACTGACTATTTGTGGACAATAATCTAATCTGGGTCTACCTCCACCTCTTATTATTCCTATATCCACTTCCAATATGTCGCGAACTTATCATTCGTGTCTTTATCATCCTATCTCTCTTACTTTTTATTATTTTCCATATATTTCTTTTTTCCTTAATTCCTTTTAATGTCTCCCTATCGCTAACCCTATCTATGCACGGTATTCTCATTAAACGTCTGTAGCACTATATTTAGAACGTTTTCATGTTTCTCCTATCCGCTTCTGCCACTGTCCACGTTTCGCAACCGTACAAAATGCCGCGAGAAACATAAATCGTTATATTATTTTTGATATTCGTAAGGATGACATTAGAAATAGAATAAACGAGTAAATGTATAATCAGAAAACTTTCGTTCAAAACTTGCACAATTAAAGATACATGTCTACTCTAATCCGCGCAAAGACTATGTTTGTTTAACTATGACTATATGTTTAACTTCTTTTTTTAGACACATTTTTCGAACCATAAGACAACATCTTTTTTCAGACAATAAGACATATCCAGAAATTATTTTGTAGATTACGTGCAGGAAACTGCTAAAAAATCTGTTTTTTTTTTTTTAAATTAAAAGGGATTTG
Source organism: Leptothorax acervorum (assembly GCA_035220615.1). Classification (NCBI taxonomy): domain Eukaryota; kingdom Metazoa; phylum Arthropoda; class Insecta; order Hymenoptera; family Formicidae; genus Leptothorax; species Leptothorax acervorum. The sequence goes on along the minus strand of JASTWQ010000148.1, from coordinate 310,092 downwards.
ATATTCTTGTCATTTTTAAGTGCATCTTCTTTCTTAATTTAGACAGTATCAGTTTTATGAATCATTGTAACGAAGTTAATCACTCACCAACATAAATCCATGTCGGACCATCATCATTTCATAGGTCTGGACTATCTTCAATAAGAACACTTTCACCGTTTGAAGATTTCGTTTTTGTGCGACATCGTTCACAGCTGTGAGAAGTGCTTTATAGCTCGGTGATGGTAGAATTAATCCCGGGAAAAGATCAGATACTATACCCTGAAAATAAGACTTAAACAGATTCAAAAGAACTGATTTTGTTTAGAAATCTCCGCTGGGTGAAAATTATAAAATTACACTAAAAATTAGTCTTTTCAGTAGGAATTGTCTCTTCATAATTTGTGCTTACATATCTTCAATACATTAGATAGGGCAAATGAGAACGAATGCCGTTCTTGTTGAGGCGATATACATAATGTAATTATTACTTTGATACATCTAAATTACATACGTTTCGGTCACGGTTTTGACCATCCTCAGTGTAATATAACAAATTCTAACGAGTCGCTAATAATTAAGTTCTTCTAAACAAATCTCTAATAACGTAATGAACGCAATTCCAGAGGAACACGTCTACACTCTGGATTCATTGTGTTATTAGCGATTTGTTTAGAAGAACTAAATTAAATTTATTAGGGACTCATTAGAATTTGTTATATTACACTGAGGATGGTCAAAACCGTGACTGAAACGTATATAATTTAGATGTATCAATGTAATAATTACATTATGTATATCGCCTTAACAACGGCGTTCGTTCTCATTTGTGTTATCTAATGTATTGATTTTATATCTCGAGAACATACAATGTATATATTTTTTGTTATTGTAACATATCTTCAAAAACACAAGTTATGGACAAAATAAAATAACTTCGTCCGCCAGTGATTACAAAGCAAAAAATATTCTTTATTAACTCTACTAACTGGCAACAATATAAACAAATATTCACGACGTTTCGACTCTTGGTTTGTATGCTTATCAAGTGAAATCTATAACAAGTAAATAAGGACATAACACCGCTTACAAGGGAATGGTCGAAAGAGTCCCTCACCGATTTGGATGGGCTTTGGATATGTTGTGGAGCATTAAAAAATATTACTCCTATTTTAGCTGCTTATCTCGACGTTTAGGGGTTGAAACAACCCCTCGAAAATAAGGGATTTTATAATTTTTAGTGAATATCTTCGAAAATATAAGGCGTATGAAAAAGAGTTTTATACAAAAGGTATATGGTTTTTTATGCTCTTTAAAATGGCGTAATCACATTTTTCAAATATGTCAAATTTTTTAATTTAACACCATTTTTGTAAAATATAACAATTTTTTCAACGCAATAATTTAAGAGCATTGAATGCCAAATGCATCCATGTATATTTTTATTATGATACCACTATTCGATTTTTGGGAAGACAAGATGATATGTGGTATAGGCGTTGCGCTGTAGGTAGATGTTGCGTTATTTCTGTTCAGTTGCGCTGTACGCTTAATAATTTCCATTTGTGCATATTTTCTCATACTACAATATATACTATATACTACGACATAATATGCGATGAAAGTCCAAGCAGAGGAAAAAATATCACTGTTGTGAGCGCACAACGCTATAATTATTAATTATATAACCTATAAGTAATTCGACCCTAGCAACTGAATTCGAATATGAAATCCGCCAAAAAACCTGACGATTGCATCGGACGACGATCATCTGATGCAAACCGACACCGGAACCCAGAGCGTCCGACTCTAGGTTTACCGAAAGCGCTGATGCGAAGGTCAGCGCAGAGCGCTGACGACGAGAAGTCAACGCTAACTCGGGAGCCCCCGAGTTAGCAACAGAACGTCGGTCCGACATTATAAATACTGCCGAATCGAAAGATCGGGCGGGCAGTCTGACATCAGAAATCATAACGAACGTGCGGTCACCTTTAGTAATTATTAAACTTAGAACAATCTCGGGAATTGCATAAAGTAATCAAGTCCGTTATCAATTGTTAAGTGGTATTTTAATTAAAGATATTTGAGAGAAAATATCGAAGTAACATTTATTGGCACACTCCGCCGTGTGCAACTTCCTCCAAACCGGAATTCCCGAATCCTGTGCCGGCCCTGAGCATCAACTCCCGGTTACGGCACAACAAATTGGTGGCAGCGGTGGGATTCCGACTTGGAGGAGAGGCCAGATCGAGAGTGTTAGCCTGCAAAAGAGCGGATTGGGAGAAAGCGGTGAAGCAACCCCAAGAGGAGCGACCGAATCCAGATCCAGAGCGAAGAAAGGACCCGGTAGCAGCCAACGAGTGTCATCAACGACACCGGAGAAGGCGCCGACTTACCACAACGGTGACTCGCCAGCCAAGCAGCCAGGCAACGAAGCAGCGGTCAACGACCAGCGCAGCGACGAGCAACATGCGACTACTAATGTAAGTCGAAATTGAAACATTGTAAAGCGTATTGTAAAGCGTTATAAAGCGATAAATGTCAGAGGACGGAAACACGTCCCGCCGAGCGAAATCGAGCTTATATTACAGTAAATGTCGGACGGTAAAACGCGAGATAGCCCCGTCCGCAATCCGTCGTGGTTACATAGAGCCGAAAGTGCGCCAGCGCGCCGAGCACCTATAGTCAGCCCTATAGGTCCCGTACGAATCGTAGAGGAAGCCGTTCGCGACATTGCAGAAAACGTCCGACGTTGCTTAGAATACTCAGATGAACGCCGGTATTAGAATTACACCCGAACGTCGTACTAGAGCGCGAATTTGCTTTCTTAGACGATTGTCTTCTACCCAGAAATAATAATGGTCCCCAAGATAACCCCAATAACAAAAACAATAATATTAACGAGAACAATAACGCGAATAATAACGAGGACGAAAGTGACATACTCAGACTGCACCCGACATTAAGTGACGCACGTTCAGATACATCAGCCAATACACAGAGTAATAACTTCGGAAGAGGAGAGTTCTCTCTAACGTCCTACGACAGTAGCGTATTTGATCCGGAAGAAGAATAGAAGATTATACTCCCGCGGCCGGAAAAATGAGTCAGCAAAGAAGAGCGGCTCAAGCGAATGTACCCCGCGAGGACGCAAACGAAATGCCGGTAACGCCCGAGCAAGTAGACGCGGAAATAAACCGTTTAAGGTCAGTGAACCAACGGACACCCGCGAATAATCCAAGTCGAGCTTCGGAGCCTGCGCGAGAATGCCCAGGCATGCAGGATTCCGTACTTGGTGAACTATTAGAAGAAATCCGCTCAATGCAGGATCGTATGCACAGATTAGAGGCCGCGATCTACGAACGACACGACGACAGGGTCCGCGCCAGTCATAGTAACGGTTCATTAGATATAACATACGGTCGAACGCATGATGACGGCAGAAATCGACCGGGAAATCATAATACTGGGTTCCTCAGCCTGAAGGAAGCCCGAAACTTGATACCCGAAATAAACGGAGAATCTAGAGAGCGCGTTTGTGAATTCTTAAACGCGAGTATTTACGCGATGAAAAATATTTACCCCGCAGACGAATCGAATCTATTAGAAGCAATACTCTGCACAAAATTTAAAGGAACGGCCATGATCGATTTCGACTCGCGGAATATACACAGCTACGAGCAATTAAGGCGCGAACTTGAGACCGAATACCTCGGAAAGCGAAGCACGACACACTTGCAATTAGAGTTTAACTCCTTGAAACAAAAAACGGGAGAAAGCGCGCATAAATTCGGACGGCGTGTGGAAAAGCTCGCTCGAAAACTATACAAAGCGATGGAAGAAGGCCAAAACCACACACAAGACCAACAGAGAGCGATATTAGATAGCATTAAAACGCAAGCCCTTCACAATTACCAAATAGAGTTGCACGAAGAGATTAAACTGTTGGTCCGAGCTCAGCGATATAAGAGCCTGCAAGAAGCAATAACCGGCGCCAGTGCCGAAGAAAAAGTGATGATTTCCTTACGGAAATCATCACTTTCTCTTTTTCTCTTTTCCTCTGCTTGGACTTTCATCGCATATTGTGTCGTAGTATATAGTATATATTGTAGTATGAGAAAATATGCACAAATGGAAATTATTAAGGGTACAGCGCAATTGAATAGAAATAACGCAACACCTACCTACAGCGCGACGCCTATACCACATATCATCTTGTCTTCCCAAAAATCGAATGGTGGTATCATAATAAAAATATACATGGATGTATTTGGCATTCGATGCTCTTAAATTTTTGCGTTGTAAATATTGTTATATTTTGCAAAAATAATAGGTGGGTGTGGGGTTAAATTAAAAAATTTGACATATTTGAAAAATGTAATTACGCCATTGTAAAGAGCATAACAAACCATAAACCTTTTGTATAAAACTCTTTTTCATACGCCTTATATTTTCGAAGATATTCGCTAAAAATTATAAAATCCGTTATTTTCGAGGGGTTGTTTCAACCCTTAAACGTCGAGATAAGCACCAAGAGAAAATAGGAGTCTAATATTTTTTGATGCTCTACAACATATCTAAAGCCCATCCAAATCGGGTAAGGACACTTCCGACCGTTCCCTTGTTAGTAACGCAGACATTTTATAATTAAAAAGAGGACATTATCGCAACATAATTTGAAGGAATAGAGGAGGAGAAGAAGGAGGAGGTGGAAGAAAAATTAATTAAAAATTTTTTATTATATTATTATACATTTATTCATGTTCAATTTAATTTATTGCAAAATGCACAAGAAAACAGTAAAAAGAGAACTACAGATTTTTACAAGTGCACGCAAATGGTAAGGCAACATATAGTTGTTACAAAGCCTACCAGAGAACATAAGAGTGTAACCAAAAATATCAAATGATATAAACTAACATTAACAGATAATAGTACTCATAATAATACTAATAATAATACTAATAATAATACTATGCACAATAATATACGCCAAAATTTTTGGTACTTTCTCATTGTGCTGTTTCTTGCACGACTCGTTTCCAATCGGAATGTAATAATTAGCGCCGTCAGCGTTCATCGTTGGCGGATATTCATCAACGTAATAATGCTTTTTTATCTTTATAATCTTCCCTATCCAAACCCAATTATACTCCAATGCCTGATGTTTAGGACACCAATCGAACATGCGGTAGGCTATTTGCGCTCGAGCGATTAATTCAATAACATCTTGGTCTTTATCTACTGGTATACGTTGTATGTGATACACAGCCCCATGGTTTAAACGTTTAGTTGGGTCCCCTGTGATAAAATTATCACGAATTCCAACACAGCATGTGACAATATCAAAGGAAACAGGCAATTCAAAGTACATATCTCGTGTACAGTCGTATAAATATCTATACATTACGTGCAGACTTACCACAAATGTGATATGTTTGCAATGTTCAATGTTTAGGACACCACTTGTTAGTGCGAGTGAGCACGTTTTGAAATCCAAGTTCTCGATCGCGAAGATTATGCACAATCGATGAACAATGTTTATCCATTCCCGCGTTGTTAATATTTTTCGCAGAGTTACCACGTACTCGAACCTTTTCAAACTCTCGATACGGCGTGGAGTCCGTGCGCGTCGATAACTAACTAAAATGCTATAGTGTACGTAACGTACACTGTAGATTTCAGTTACTAGGGTTGAATTTTTTTTTTGGAATACAGGTATGGAACAGGGTATAGTGAGACTGATACCCGTCATGGGTTTTTTCAATAAATAACCCTTTATGTCTTCGCGACTATAAGCAAAAAGCGTTATAGAATTGAGCGCCGATGAGAGGCTGCTATAATTTATGACCAATTATCGTGACGCTGAGATGTCCTTTCCATTTTTTTTCTGTGAAGAGCCCTTTATCTGGGCTGCGTGTCCGAATATGTTATATTGCACCATTTTGTGTCAAAATTTTTTAGAAACAAATAGCGGGATTTAAATTCTAAGGGATATCACCTCTCTCTCTGCGATGCTCTAGTTGGAACGAAAAAAAAAGCGATAGACGAAAAATATGTAAATGGAAAACGAAAGGCATCAAAATCGCAGTATGTGCTACGCATCAGTCAAAGAAAGTGTCAGTTCATGATTTTGTGAAATATGCAAGTGTTAAATTCAATATGGACAACAATTTTGAACACATTTTGGACGAGTCATCTGATAAAGATCGTGCGTTATCGGATGATAGCAACTACATTAGCGATCATCAAGGGAATGATCTTGTTGAAACGACTGAGAAAATAGTGTCGCGCTCAGAGATTATCGCGCTAAATGGACGCACAAAGTGTTGCGCGGTATATTTATACTATACCACGGGTGGTAGTTTTGTAGCATGTGCGACGTGCATGATAGCAATAGCAGATACAGATGACATATACATATATGTATGCCATACGGAAACACATCACTGAGCTGCACGATGCGATAGAGGGCCGGTCCTGCACTAATTGCAGACTTCCAGTATACCAAATCTTTCCGTGCAATATGTGTCCTATTTGTACAAATTAAGTGATGTACTGTCGTTAAAGTTCTATAACGCTGATACAAAAACATTCAAATATTTCTCAATGTTTTTTTTTAGTGAAAAAGACTTAATATTGTAAAAAAAACCATTGCAATATGGAACAAACGGAGCGTGACCTGTCGGAGCAATCCGCTCGACTAAATTCGAGGGAAGAATTTACCGCGTGGGAGCAACGATGCGACGAGTTCATTGAGTTGCTGGATTGTGGAATTAAACGACCGCGATTATCGATCGGTGCCCAACAATCATTGATCCATTGTATCGCGCGAATCGAAAATTTGAAAGATTTGGTACGTCAAAGTTTTATGCATGCGGGCGCCGGATACAGTGCGAGTGAGGCAGGACTCCGATGATGCGAGATCAATACGGCTTTTAAAAGTCGTATACTGACTGGTGCGGTAATAAACTCAAAACATATCAAACCGCGACAATTTCTCGAAGATGCGAGAGACATTGTGCTCGATCGTGTGCGGACCGTCATGCGAGAGCATAAAAATATAAAAATAAACACTGTGTTTAATGGTGAATTTGTGGCAGGTGACAAACGTGCGAACAAAAGTGTCAAGACGAGAAACTGTGAACTCTTTCGTACGTCCGACCTACGAGAGTGGTACGACTTGCGCGTTATCGAGTCTACTTTAGCATCTCTGGAGGAATTTCAGGAACGCGATAGCGGGTGGGCGTTGTCGCGTATACTCAATTTAATGGTTAACGTGAATAAATATAATCCATTGCACGCAGGGTGTTTTGTGGAAATGCCGCGAGAGATAATGACAAAGAGAGCGGTGATCAACGTGCAATTAAAGGACAATGCATGTTTTGCGTGGTCGGTGGTGGCTGCTCTGCATCCAGCCGAAACAAATGCAAATCAACCATCCTCGTACCCCTATTATACATCGGTGCTGAATCTTAAAGACATTGAGTTCCCCATGTCTCTGAAAAAAATTACTACATTCTAACGACTCAACGACGTGTCGATCAATATATGTATACATATACTATCGAGAAGAAGAAGGAACTTGCAATCTTACCAATACGGCTCACCGATAGTAAGAAGAATAGGCACGTCAATTTGCTGTACCTGCCAGATCAGCGGGACGACAACGTGGGACATTTCGCGCGGATCAAAAACCTATCCCGCCTCGTGAGGTCGCAATTAAGCAAACACAATGGCCGGAAATACTTTTGCGATCGGTGAGTATTCATTTTATATAAAATAAAAAAAAATTATTTTTTGTTTAAAAAAGAGTAATAAATTATGTTTTTCAGATGCTTACACTACTTTAGTTCGAGCGAGAAATTAGTGGAAGCCCACACCGTTGACTGTCGCAGATGAACGACTGCGCCATCAGGCCACCGAGCGATAACGACAAGTGGTTGAGTTTCAAGAATTACACATGAAGGAGCGGCTTCCGTTTGTCGTATACGCCGACCTCAAATGCACCCTGGAGAAGATGGATGCGGATCCGCGAGCGTCCACGTACATGTCACAGCATCACGAGGTATTTAGCGTCGGGTACTACGTGCAGTGCTCGTACGACGACTCGTTATGTATGTATCGGTTTCGTCACGATAAGGATTGTGTCGTGTGGTTTGCTGAAGAACTCGAGAAATTAGCGCATTGCGTAAAAAGTATCCTATCCGCAAATGTCCCCATGGTAAATTTAACGCAAAAGGAACGGGAAAAGTTTCATAGCTCATCGCATTATCACATATGTGAGAAACCGTTTGCGCAAGACGATGACACCCGAGTACGCGATTATTGCCATCTGACCGGTCGATATAGAGGTCATTCAAATTGTAACTTAAATTATAAAGATTTAAACTACATTCCTGTGGTATTTCACAATTTATCCAGCTACGATTCACATTTTATTATCAAGAAATTGCTATCACGTTCGAAGGTAAAATTGATTTGTTACCGATAACGAAGGAAAAGTACATTTCTTTCACAAAACATGTCAAAAGCACCGAAGAAAAAAATGATCAAAAAACTTGCGTAAAGCTACGGTTTATCGATTCATATAAATTTCTAAGTAGCAGCCTCGACAAATTAGCATCTTTTCTGTGCAGAGATAAGTTAAAAATTGTACGTTCTGAATTTTCTCAATTATCGATCGCGGATTTTGATCTTTTGACGCGAAAAGGTGTATTTCCGTACGAATATGTGGATTGCGTAGACAAGCTGCTGGACCCATGCTTACCACCGCGCGAATCGTTTTACAGTTCCTTGACCGGTGACACTGTATCTGAGAGCGATTACGAGCACGCCGCGAACATCTGACGACGTTTCTCCATTCAAACCTTGGGTGAATACAGCGATCTATATCTAAAGACCGATGTTTTGTTATTGGCCAACATATTTGAAAATTTCCACGATTTAATTTATAATAAGAACAGCTTCGCGAAGTTCTTCGATAATCGAAAGGATCTCGTTGTCGTGGGTATTGTTGCCAGCTTGGCGCGAATCGTCGAGAAATCGTGGACGATCCACCATCTCGTTGGGGTCGTCCCAGTGCACGTAATCATCTTATTGTCGGTGAGCGTCATTGCGCGAAACGCGAGTAATCCCTTTCCGGATGTTTTCTCCGTGGGCACGGTCAGTATCAACTTCATAATTACATGATTGTACTTGTATCCCCTGTTGGCCAGTACTCGACCGAGAGGATCGTACTTGAATTTATGGGCGCTCGTCGCCAACAGTATGCTCTTGTACGTTTGCTTGTCAAACTTTGTGTAGATGTCTTCATCAGGCATTCTCTTGAAGATCAACTCGTAAATACCGGGTGTGCCAATGTATCGATGTATCCATCGATAAATATTGCGACCCGTTTTCCTTCGGTCTCGCCAGCCGAAGGGGCGCTGCCGCAAATTCACATAAGACAGACGGTAGCTCTGAGGTATCCGCGATAGAATTGCTTTGAGGTATCTACGGTAACAGATTCTTTTCGCTAAATATTCCGTATGGGCGCCAGGTGCGATTACGCGCACCACGTTTCGTCAATTCGATACATAAATATCTACGGCCCGAACGCAAGCTCAGGGCGTCGGTTACGTTATTCGTTGTGAGGAGAGTAGGAGAGGGAGCGCAGCGCAATCAACACAAAATTAAATAATAAATAATCATATATTTCAAAAAGGATAATAATGTGAAGCGAAGTTGGGCCGCCTTGCCGGCGACCGCCGCTCGAAGTAGCGTCTCGAACGCACGCTATCTCACTCGCAATCGCAAAGATACCGTATGCATTACCCGCGGAACGCGAATCTCACACACACGAATCAGCCACGCATCTTATTCACACGAGTTAAACGCGGGTTTCATGCTCTACAGGCTCTCTTACGCGAGAAGCATGCCCACGGCACGCGAATCGCCGCCACGCGGACTATCACACACGCACGCCAATTCACACACACAACTCGGCCGCCCCGCTCGCGGCGTACGCTAAACGGCAATGGATACGGCAACTAACCGGTACACACGAAACGACATTTGTACAACGCAAATGTAACGGACGACACTTTACACGGTAACTAATCGGTATACGCGAGACGACATTTATACGACGACAATGTACTTTCCCCGGCGAGTGACCGCGACGATACTTGCATGCACGATACGCGGCACTAATCGCGACTTTAAGGGGATCCTAAAGCGAAGGCCGAACTCCGACGATGTCGCTGTTTTACCGACAAAATTACCGACAACCCTACAAATTTTCGCACAGCTCCAGCTTTTTAGAATAGATACACCGCCAAGGTTAGAGTTGACAAGTCGTGAAAACATCAGCTTTATACACAAATTTGGTAGCTTTCATGCACAATGCAACAACAGAGCAGCGTCTGTTGGAGTGTCTACTTTAATTCTGCAAAAGGAATTATAATTCTATACAGCCAATAAAAAGTTGGAGCTCTGCGAAATCATGGAAATCTCGGGCGTATACAGACCGAAAATTTTGAAGCTCCAGATTTTTATTGGCTGTATAGAATTATAATTCCTTTTGCAGAATTAAAGTAGACACTCCAACGGATGCGGGGTGTTGTTTGCATTGTGCATGAAAGCTACCAAATTTGTGTATAAAGTTGATGTTTTCACGACTTGTCAACTCTAACCTTGGCGGTGTATCCACCCTAAACGTAAATATAAATGTCATTATACTTTCTTTCTTCTTCTGCGTAAAATCGATCACACCCGTATCCGTTTGCGTTTATACTTTAATTCTGGAGAAGGATTTATCATTCCATGCAGTCAAAAAAAACCTGGAGCTTCCAGAAAATTTGTCAATTTGTCGGTAATTTTGACGGTAAAACAGCGACATCGTCGGAGCTCGGCCTTCGCTTTAGGATCCCCTTAAGCAACGCAATGTATCCGCGGGACTCTTCTCGGGCACGCACGACATTTGCGCGCGCGCGAGAGCGCGGCGCACTATCACACGGGGAGCGTTAACGCACTGCCCGCCCGTGGAATTTTCCCCGAATAGACGCGACAACGATACGCGATACTAATCGCGGCTTTAACACACTAAACGCGAAATACCGGTAGTCTCGACACACTGAACGCGATACGCTCATTACGACCTCAACGCAAGAAACAAACACTCAACGGTAATCGACGCAATATACGCGAGACAACGATAGTCTCGACACAATGAACGCGATACGGTAAACATGACTTCGACGCAAGAAACACGGAATGACTGTCGGCCGCGCAAGAGTTTCCGGGGAGGGCTTCACAATATATTTTACAGGCACAATCTCGGCCGGGCTCGCGGGCACAAAGTTATTTCCGACGGAAGTCGGTATCAATCGAAACGGTAATTGTTTCTAATAATTGTCTAAGGCCATGGCCGAGATCGAGCCAACGAGAATACGGTAGCACCGGAGTGGAGATCTTACAAGTTTCACTGCTGTTGCCTCGCTGCTTAGCCGCTTCGCTGTTTCGGGGCTGCGTTCTGGGGATGGCTCCTCGGTTAGCGCTCGCTCGACAGTGAAGAGCGGCAGGCCCGGCGAGATCACGTTGGGCCCCCGCGCATGCGCTCCAAGCTCGCGATGTTCCGTCCCGCCGATCCGTCGCGCGCGCCGCCGTGTTCGCGGCGCCGCTTCTGGTGCTTTCTGCCCGCGATCCTTTGAATCGGCTGCCATCAGGTGTGGGCCCTTCTCAGCTTTAGCCCAGCTGGCCAGGCCATGGCTATGCTGCTCTGTGTCCTTGATCTCGTCGGGGAGGCGTCCGGGTCGCTCACCCGCGCTGCAGTCGCGGTGTCGCGCCCTTCCTTGTGTGACGGCACGGCCCGGGGTGCAATGTGCGAGGCATTCTGCGCGTCTCCGCGGCGGTAGGCCCAAGTAACTCGCCCGTCAACCAGCCACTCCGCTCAGCGTTCCCCCAAGCCTCCTTCTCTCCCTCGTTGCGACATACGTCGTTACACCGGTCCTCCGTTGATCACCCGCTCCGGCACCACCTGTCGTATCTACAAAGCTCGCTCGCAAATTAATTAAATCGCGAATAACCCTCCCGTACTCCGGTCGAGGCGCTATCCCCGACCCTCCCCTTGGCCGAGCTACCGTCTGGGCGGTGGACGCGACAATGTCACGTCACAATATGTTATCCGCTTTGTCCACGTTGAAACGTTTATTACCGAGCATCATTGAATTCTTGCCGAGATAAACGCCGTACACGGTGTCTATCTTTGGATTGGCGCTCAGAAAAGCCCCGATGTACTCTTGGCCCAATGGATCCAAGTGATCTCGCAACGTTTCTAGAAACGCTTCTCGACACTCCGGCGTTTGTATAATATCTTATTTCGAACGGACGTCGCGAACGAGTCGTCCGAGGTTTCGAAAACATCCTTGTTTGCCGGTGATTCGAATATTATTGTAGGTTGGACGGTTCTCACTGTCGCGGACGGTGTAGAGGTTATTGGCGGAGAGGATGTCGATGGTACATCTAGTGGTGCTTTCGATCGTTTCCTCTTTCTCGGCGTCGCATCCTCCTCTTCCTCACGCTGCTGAGCGGATAACGTTTTGATAGATAACGAGCGATCTCAGCGTCGCTCTCCGGCTTCTCTTTCTTCACCACGATCGAGTTGTCAGCGATCTTTCGCAGTGGCCCGATGAGAGGCTTAAAGTGCGTGTCCAACTCAATGTCCTTCTCGATCTTACCGGTCTTCAAAGCGCGAAGTTTCTTGCGAATAGATTTGCTCGTTTTTGCAATCTTCTTCGCAATCTTCTCACGTTCTGGAATATCATCGCTCTTGTCGATCGTGGGCATCGCGGAAAAAGCAGTGTTGATCTCTCTTTACAATGTTTCACGTCGACGAGGTACCGACAACAACTGAGCTGTCCTTATCTATTACTACGAATTCGTACTCGTGATGCCAACATTCGCGACACAACGCACAAAATTCATCGTATGACATGTCGGTATTCACAGGATCGTTGTACACATGTTTCAGATTAGTGCCATCCTGATTGAACAGGATCAGCGGGTTTGCGTTGTCGCGTATCAGATGTTTAGGTATTCTCACGTAGGTCTGACAGAGATAAAAGCAGTCAACGCTCGAATGCCGACCCATTAAGAAGTACTCTCTCACCGCGTTTTGCTTGTCGCATGCCACGCCATCAAAGACAAAGATCGAGTTTGGACACGCATTGCTCGGCGGAATGACGTCACTGTTGTTGGAGAACGTGAAATAACCCATTCCATCGATCAACGTTAATAAATTCTCTAGATATCGATATTTCGGCTGATGGGACACTATTCTTGAATTCATGATATAATTATCGCATGCGGAAAATATCGCACGGTCGACCGTATCGCATGCGACTTCAGTCGTATTCTCAGCTGTCATGCGATAAATATCGTGTGCGATAAAAGCTGTGTTTAATTATATACATGCTCAAAGATTATGGGAAAAAATAACAGCAGAATTACATGAAATACCTGGTGCACAAAAAGAGTGGAAACAATGGCGAAAGGTATGTATTATATTGACAGACAGCCAAACTTCTTTGTAAAGAGGAAAAATTATATAATTTAGGTAATCTAATTGTCTACTTTCTGTATCATAGACATGGCAAGACATGCGAAGTTCCACTAAAGCCAAAAATGCTTCGATCAAGAACCATGCGAAAGGAACTGGTGGGGGGCCTGCGTCAAGTCAGGTTTTAACCGAAACAGATCAAAATGTTCTGGCACTTATGGGTTCAACAGTTGTGGAAGGACATAAGACGTTGCAAGAATCCAACGTGAAATTTGTAAGCAATCTTTGTTGTATTGTATTATAATATCTGAAACGTATTAAGAAATCATAATATTAAAACAGGAAATATGCGTGTACATCGATATTTTTTGCAGGAGTGGATTACAGGAGTAGATGATTCAATTATATTTGAAATCGATGATAGAAGATGGTGAAAATTTTCCCATAAAAGACAAAAGTCAAGAGATAACGCAGTATTCTGAGCCACAACAATCATTGTCTTCTCAAAATTATCGTTGCAGCAAATTCGAAGAAAATAACTCACCAAAAAAGCTTAAACAACAATAATGACAATTACAATGATAACAATAACAAATCTTTAATAAAAAAATCAATTGCACTAGAAACACCAATCAATGTAGTCAACAACGCGTCACACATTCCTGTAACGCCAATATCAAAATCGATTACCATAAAAGTAGGTGTTAAAAAATCTGCTGCTTCACAAAGATATAACAAATCAATAGAACAAACTGAAAAGTTGGCGAACATTTCGCAGATAGATAGCACGATACGAAATTCGTATTACAAAAAAAAATTAAAACTTTATAAGGAGTTAGCTCTGAAAAAAAGAGACGTCATTGCCAAAGAAAATATATGCACATTACTGAAGCAATTTGAGAAAAAAGCAAATAATAACTGAGATAAGATAAGATTTAGGCTGTGAAAATGGACATTAGTGTATTCATAAGTAAACAAATGTTCCTATAAGCTATGTTGCGTAAAAAAATTTTACGTGTGTTAAAAAACTTAAAGATAAGAGATTAGTTATTTTATGTTCAGTTCTTTGTTGCCCGATGACTTTAATTATGAACTGATTATAATTATAAATGTGATTATTATTTTATAACGTTTTCTTTTAAGTATTTGTATTTATTTTTTAGTATGTGTATTTGTCGTATTTTTTTTCTATTATAAAGAGAACATTACCAAAGAAATAAAGCAAATGCTTACAATAAAAATATTATTATTTACTGCCAAAAGTTGTTACAATAATAAAATACGAATATGTGTATACATATGTACAAAAAGTACAAAATATTGTCAAGAAAAGTACTGTGGTATTAGATTATTGCGAATTCTTCGTCCAGCTATTAGTTCATGATTTCTATTTAACATATCTGTCCCTGGTCCATTTACATCCTCCATACCATCTATACCACAGTCCAATACTTCATCTTCTGCTTCAGGTAAGGGCATGTTGTCATGAATGCACGTATTATGCAACACTGTACAAGCATTGATAATTTTCGAGCACACATCTGGCTGGTAATGTAAAACCCTATGTTTCAACAGGCAACGAAATCTCATCTTCAAGACACCATTTCAAAGTTCAATAAGTGATTTAGTGCTCATTTGCAGATCATTGTATCTTCTCGTTGCAATATTAGGATCATTGTCTATTATTGGAGTCATCCATCCAAGGTCTAAGCGCATAACCAGAGTCACCTGTAAGTAAAGCAATATAATGTTATACATTAAAACTGAAAACAATATTTAATGATTACTTTGATGATTACATATTACCTAGTAAGAAAAACCTGTGTCCACGATTGTAAATATCTTGCATTATAAGAAGAACATTACTATTATTCCAGATATACGAATCGTGAGTGCTTCCAGGATATCGGGCATTAACATTCATTACCGTAAGATCAGTATCACATATCTGCAAATAAAGCTGTACTTGTATGATTTTTGTAATAATATAATTGAATTTTGTGTTAATGCACAATCTCACCAATTGTACGTTAATAGAACAATATCCTTTTCTATTCACATATATATGTTCAGGATAATTTTCGTCTTCTTTAGGAGGTGGAAAAATTGCTACACGAGTGCAGTATATACAACCAATCGCTCCCGGAAAGCGATGATAAAAACGATGCATAAAAACGATGCATAAAAACGATGCATAAAAACGTAATGCAGCTAAAACCTAGAAAAAAGTTTCATTTTAATAAATAATTTATATTCTGCATGTGTTGTACATACTTGTACAGTTGCGTCCAAAGCTGAAGATCGTGACGGTTCTATTAAATTGTCTTCTACAATATTAATAAGCCTGTTTGCTGTTTCTTTTTTCAATCGAAAAATATTTATGAACTGTCGTTCTGGTAATTGAAATGGATCATCCCTTATGTGAAAACGCGGTCTTTCATTAAAATTGTAAATATTTTCCAATTGTTCAGCGATATGAAGCTGAACAGCATTTCCATATGCCACATCCATTGCCATCATAAATTGAATTCACCTCACATCGAATAACCTCACTTTTGTCGCGCTTTACCCACTCGATATCAACCGTTCGATATTTTCTCGCATACGATACATCTCACGCATTCAAGAATACCATTTAGTATCGTATGCAATATCCCATGCGATATCTAGGGTCCTCGTTTCAAGAATAGGGTCCCTGCAGCGACTTTGAGTACACGTACACGTTTTCAAAACGAACAACGTGCGGACTTTCCAACAAGCTTATCAGAACGTTGGTTTTACCACAATTCGAGGGACCGCAAATAATCGCGCGTATAGTAGTCGGTAGCATCGTACCGTGCCTGCGCTTCTCCGCGTTGTCCCCCATCGACCGTGATCTGTCGTCGTAATTCGTCACGCGTATCGCCAACGGCTGTCGCACGAATTTCATTTTTCACACTGCCGACTGAAGAGCTGGATAGAACGCCTATTTATAGGTGCGCGGAACCGCGAGTCGCTCAGTAGCAAAGATTTTTGTCCTGCTATCAAGACCTTCCGATATTTGCGATTTGAGTGCCGAACAACTGCAATTTTTGCCGAAAACTGTTCTGTTACGAATGTGCGGCGATCACGTCCACCACGTGTGGCGGATTTGGAGGTTTAGACCTATCATTGCTGTTACGAACATTACAATCAACCGTGGCAGCGACCGCACATCGACGGTCCCGCATCATTTATAAAGAATTGCAGAGGCCTGTTAAACCGCGCGATAAACGCACTTCCAATCGAATTGAATATTACAGGTTATCAGTTTTGCGGTCCGGGCACTCGGCTGGAAGAACGATTAGTCAGAGGTGATCAAGGTATTAATCCATTGGACGTGACGTGTCGCAAACACGACATAGCTTATTCGCGTAGTAACGATCTCGCCGACAGACACGCGGCGGACAAAATACTCGCCGAGAAGGCGCTAGAACGTGTTATCGGGAAAGATTCGGCTCTCGGAGAGAGAGCTGCCGCTACAGCCGTCTGAGCGACCATGAATGTCAAGTAAAAGTTAGGAATGGGCAGGGTTGCCAACCTGTAAACGCTAAGTTATCGTACTCAAATTTTAAAATTATCGTATTTACCTCCAAATTATCGTACATTTTTCATCGAAACTTTCAGAAAATTACTGACCTTTTTTAGTCTGTAAGAAAGAGGAATATAAGTAAAAATCAAATGCAACTGATTGAAACAGGATTTTAACACAATTTTAGCTTCTTCCGCCATTTATATTTTAATATATCATATTGAAAAACATTCTTTGGTTATTAATTTCATAAAATAAAACTCATAGGCCAGAATTTACACATAGTCGGATCTTATATTTAAGACCGTCTTAAGTACGATCTTAAGATGTCATGAACCAATCACAGAGCCGTATTACGCAATGTCTTCATACAAATCTTCATTATATAATTGATTTATAGTTGACTTCGATGTACTCGATGTGGTTTCAATAATGCCTTTTGTCAGGATATATATAGTACTTTTCCTCATACAAAATGTAACATTTCTGCGGTAGCATCAAATTTTTTGCAATCACCAACTCTACCACCGACGAGATGGCTCTACTGACACACTGCGCCAAGCCAGAAGTAAAGACTTGGTTATTGACAGTACAATCTATTTCTACTTTTAGTTTTATAAAAGAATTCATTTTTGTAAAAATGCGTACACAATTAGCCGCGCTTGAATGAGGCAATAGCATACAGTCGAGCGTTAAGAGCAAAATCACAAAGGTGTTCATTTTTCGAAAATAAATTCCATTAAAACTAAAAGTACAAATAGATTGTTCTATCAACAACCAAGTCTGTATACTTCTGGCTTTACAGTGTGTGAGTAGAGCTGGTGGTTGCGAAATATTTAATGCTACCGAAGAAATATGTTACATTGTATGAGGAAAAGTACTAAATGTATCCTGGCAAGACATTATATATTGAAACCAAGTGTACATCAAAGTCAACTATAATAATTCAATTATATAATAAAGAATTATATTTTACTAACAAGTAATAACTTATTACTTGTTACTATACCCACACCTTTGACTTAATATCGGTGTTCCATCTTATTATTGTTTAGAAGTCATCTTAATATGTGTTATTGCGATGAATATCACCACATGCCCCGGTAGTCGAATTGGTTACGACGCCCGAACGGAATGCGGGAGGTTCCAGGTTCGATCCCTGGCTGGGGTGATACTTTTTCGCAATAAAAATTAAAAATTAAATTAAACTATCTACATCAACGGACCAAAACCCTTGGTCGAATTCATCGTCTCGATTTGATCTGAAAATGCTGTGTGAATCTGACAAAGCTGGTCGGCTCGCAGTTTTTCAAACGTTCATTTCGGAAAAGATGATTGAGTATTGCCAGTTGGTCGATTGAAAATCTCTTAACGAGTTAGTTGTTAATTATATTTTACGTTTAAAGATCGAATGGATTTGAAAACCGTGAAGAAGAAGAAGAGAGCATCAAAAAAATGGATACTTCCAGCAGCGAAACGAGGCGGTGCATTACCGATTCTACCGTTGCTGGGAGTTCTCGGTTCTTTGGCTGGCGCGGCGGGGCGGCGGGAGTCGTAAAGGCCGTGAACGATAACAAAGCCGCGTTGCGTCAGCTAGAAGAGATGCAACGTCACAATTGCGCCATGGAAGGTCGCGGACTTTATCTCGCTCCGTACAAACGCGGGCGGGGAGTAACATCGAAGAAGAAAGGAAAAAAACGTCAAAGAGGTGTTAAATATGCCCACGGGTGCAACCACCAACGTACAACTGCAATAAATGGCAAAGCGTATGCGCATTCCGTATTTTAGAGGTATTTTTATGCGTAACTTGTTATCGATCGGTGGCATACGACGAAACGAGAGCGGTATTGTAAATTTGGACGATGCAGCGGGTACTCATTGGGTGGCGTACGCAAAAAGGGAAAACCGCGTGATGTATTTCGACAGTTTCGGTAATCTTCGACTGCCGAACGAATTGGTGCGATATTTCGGGCCGAGCGTGACGAAGACTGAGTACAATCGCACACCCTTTCAAACTTACGATCAGAGTATCTGTGGACAATTGTGTCTGAGGTAAAAAAGATCACGTGATCTCGGTCGATGTTATCGACCGTGATCTTCGTCACGAGCGCCATCTATGAGGCTCTCTAAGTACTCCGTGGAACGCCGCTGCCCTGCTTACCCCTCGCCCACACTTTATTTAGAACTCTTATACTATTCCTACCTGTAGGGTTTCGAGGGGAACAAATAATGTTAAAATCTATTTTCGAAAAAATCAATTTTTTAAGGTCACATAAAGGTCATTGCCATTTTTTTAAATAAAATTGTATAATTTTTTTACATGATATTACTATATAACAATAAGTATAATAATATTTTTAGTGGTAATTATTAATATATGTACTTGTAATTATATATTTTTTACTAGTAATTACTTTTTTCCATAATTCTTCTAATTATTTTACATATAAAAGTATTATTGCGCTCGCCGAGTACGCGTACGCGTCTCACCGCTCTCACTCTCACTCACTCGCGCAACCGGCACTCGCGGTCAATGAGGCGACACAATCGAGAAACTAAAAAACTCGTTTATTAGAACACACGAATAAAACCAAGATTCGAGCTGACACGTCCGCTCGGAGACGGCGGCTCAGAACAAAACAACAACCGAAGTCAATCGATAAATCCATAAACAGCTGATCGTCAGGGACGCTTCGCAACTCGCGGCGATGTAACGGGCGTCTCAGCACGGGCGCAACACTGCCTCCCTTCTTCAAGATTGTCGTCCCGACAATCCTGGAGGGCAGCGTCCCAACGGCTCCTCCAGCTGCGGACTCCAGGGCACGTAGACGGACCTCGCCCTACCCCGAGCTGCTGCAACGGGTTACCGGGCTCCATCCTCTTCAGTCCCAATCCGCTTTCTCGGGCTAGTCTCCATTCAGCTTCTACCTTGGAGGGAGTTGGCCAGCCTCCCCGAATTTCTGTTTTCGATTTGTGAACAGGGAATAATAATTCTGAGAGAGGTACTTCTCCCCAAAGCGTAACTCTAGCTTCGACTTCAACTCCGCGTAGTCCAAGCTCCCAATGTTTTCGACCGAATCCAAAATCGAGCGCGCCTTTCCCCTTAAGCACGAGGCCAGCGCGATAGTTCTCGACTCGTCGCTCCACTGATTCGCACGCGCGATAATCTCGAATTGAGATAAAAACTGCCGCAATGGAACCGTCCCGTCGTAAACGTCGGGCTTGAGCTTATAACCCAGCTCCGCGCGCGCGTCGTTCGCTCCCGGAAATGCAGTACGAACCGCCGGATACGCTCGCGCGCCGCTCACTCCCGGAAACACGCCATAAGCCGACGGACCCGCGCGCTCATCACCCGCCCCGGGTAACGCAGAACGTACCCCCAAACTCCGCGTTTCCTCGGTCGCTCTATTTATGGAAGAACTTAGCTGTATAGAGCTTCGGAGACGTTGTAGCTCCTCATCCCGGGGCCGAAGCTCCTCCGCTCGCTCCTCGTCCCGACGTCGTAGCTCCTCCGTATGCTGCGCCTCCCGCCGCGCTTGCTCTTCGCGCAGCAGCCGCACTTCCTCAATCGCGGCCTGCAGAGTCGCCGCTAAGGTCGACGCTTCCGGGGCGTCCGGCTGTGGTGTCCCAGCCCAAGCCCTCTTCCTTGAGGAAGGCGCCGAAGAGGCCATCCCGCTCGTCTGTTCCACGGTCGCTCGTCCGATCCGCGGTCGCTCGTCCGATCCACGGTCGCTCGCCCGATCCGCGGTCGCTCGTCCGATCCCGGACGAGCCCCCAAAAATGTTGCGCTCGCCGAGTCTGCGTACGCGTCTCACCGCTCTCACTCTCACTCACTCGCGCAACCGGCACTCGCGGTCAATAAGGCGACACAATCATGAAACTAAAAGACTTGTTTATTAGAACACACGAATAAAACCAAGATTCGAGCTGACACGTCCGCTCGGAGACGTAGCCCAGTCAAATGAGCTGAAATTTTGGCCAAGGTAGGAAATAATACTACGAGCGCTGTAACTAGCGTGGAAGTGTGTCTTTTGGGGTTGTAATGAAGATACTAAAAGCCCACCCCCGTACCACTGTCGTAGCAAAAATGGGGGTGCAAAAAAAGTCCAAAAAATTGCTTTTTTGCCAATAACTCAAAAAGTATCACAATTAGAGGAAAAAGTGAAAACGTGAAAGTTGTAGAAAATGAAATTTCACGCAAAAAAGGTCTATACAAAAATTTTGTACGACCAATTGCAGTCGATCTAGATTTTTTTGAAATAATACGTATTTCATGACATATGAAAAACACGTGAGCGCGTCGCGCATTTTTTATCGATAGTTCGAAAATGGCGACTCAAATAAAAAAATAGTTCAAATAAAAGTTGTAGACAATTTAATTACGAACAATTTCCATTTTCATTTTTTTCGATACGATCAATATTGACAGAGATATGAATTTTTTAAAACATTTATTATCACTCCTCGAGTATGATTTTTAGTGGTAAAATCGCTTGTAACTCAACATCTGTAAGTTTAACGCAAATATTACATCTTATGAAAGTAAAAGATAATTAAATTTCGAAAATTTTTATGTATATACAAATTCATTTTGGATATATGCACAGTGTGATAATGCTAATAAACATGAAAAATTGTCATTTTTTGTGGATTTTGTCAAAAAAAGTCATTTTCGGTTAGCTGTAGGTCAAAATGTCTCTCTACATGAATTAAAGAATTAAATAATTAAGGAATAAAAAGAATTAAAGAATTAAGGAATTCAACAAATAACTGACCCCACACTGAAGCCCGACTACCTGCTTGCCTCATGCTATCCGACGCCAGAGCATTTCTTGTGTATTATTCGTCCTAAAAATATCGCAGCGGTACTGAATGACACCTAAATGTATGCAGAATGACTTCCAATACTTGAAAAAATTTTAAAAATTTGTTAAGTACATTATTTTTAACTTTGCAAATGCTACAAAATTTCACTTCTCTGCAAATTCAAAATCACAAGCATTTTCAATTGTACGTTTCATAAAACTACTTATTACAAATCGAATATCAAAGTATCAATTTTGTAGGAAATTTTATCAGCTTTAATTTTGATCTGATGAAATTTCTTCGTAAAATCAATAAAAAAGAAGATACATGCAAAAAACTAAATAAAAATGCCACTTTTGCATAATTTCTTTAAAAAACACCACTTTTCAAGAGTTCTTTTTTTAAAGAAATCATACCTTTCGATGAACTTATAGTGCTGCATTACTTTCACACACATATAAACTACTAAAAATAGGTAAAATTTAATTTTTAAAAAATTATTACGCATATATTTTTTCAATATATCATTAATTTTGTATGAAATTGTATTTTTCCTGAAATTTTTAAACAGCTATAACTTGTTAACAAATGATCGTACGAAGATGAACAAAAAGCCATTTTAAAGATAATTTAATTCTCTTCAAAAAATGTAGAGAGACATTTTGACCTACAGCTAATCGAAAGTGACTTTTTTTGACAAAATCCACAAAAAATGACAATTTTTTATGTTTATTAGCATTATCACACTGTGCATATATCCAAAATGAGTTTGTATATACATCAAAATTTTTGAAATTTAATTATCTTTCACTTTCATAAGATGTAATATTTGCGTTAAACTTACAGATGTTGAGTTAAAAGCGATTTTACCACTAAAAATCGTACTCGAGGAGCGATAATAAATGTTTTAAAAAATTCGTATCTCTGTCAATATTGATCGTATCGAAAAAAATAAAAATGGAAATAGTTTGTAATTAAATTGTCTACAACTTTTATTTGAACTATTTTTTTATTCGAGTCGCCATTTTCGAACTATCGATAAAAAATGCGCAACGCGCTCACGTGTTTTTTATATGTCATGAAATACGTATTATTTCAAAAATATCTAGATCGACTGCAATTGGTCGTACAAACTTTTTGTATAGACCTTTTTTGTGTGAAATTTCATTCTCTACAACTTTTACGTCTTCACTTTTTCTCCTAATTGTGATACTTTTCGAGTTATTGGCAAAAAACCAATATTTTGGACTTTTTTGCACCCCCATTTTTGCTACGACAATGGTACGGGGGTGGGCTTTTAGTATCTTCATTACAACCCCAAAAGACACACTTCCACGCTAGTTACAGCGCTGGTAGTATTATTTCCTACCCAAATGCCCATTTGACTGGGCTAACGGTGGCTCAGAACAAAACAACAACCGAAGTCAATCGATAAATCCATAAACAGCTGGTCGTCAGGGACGCTTCGCAACTCGCGGCGATGTAACGGGCGTCTCAGCACGGGCGCAACACTATTAAAGTTATCAAAATACTAATAATTTACGAGATAATTTGTACCTTATTCTGGCACATTTTTAAATATAAAATATCTAGTAAATTATTCATTTTTTTGCTTAACACAACACTTAACCTTAACACTTTTTTGTAAAGACTAATTAGAAGAATTAATTAGTGTAAAGAAAACACATTATTGCTTTTCAGAACATGCAATTGCATATTGCAAATTGCATAACATTTTTGCAATGCAACTATATAAAGATAAAGATATCCTGTACTTGAAATAAGTATTGTAAACACAATATCACTTATAGACGTAAATGGAAACCTTACTTAAATTAAGGGGTTAGGCCACCTTGACCCCCCTAAATTTCAGGCTTTTTCGCTCATTTTTTTCAAAGAGACAACAAGTTTTTACGAAAATCTAAAAACGCCATTTTATTAAGTGTACTTTAAAGCAGAAAGTGATTTTTTATTTTTCCAAAAAATTAAAAAATAGCGGCTTGACAGCCGATGAACGGCCGCGCGTCGAAAATTGGTTGTCTTGCGGTGGGAAAAATAACGGCCTAGATGTGACCTGGAACAATGGCCACAAAATGTCAATTTCATTAGTCCAAAAGCTGGCAAAATACGTAGCCGTTTTAAAAAATATGCATTTTTAGCGAAATGGCATCGATTCTAAGTAAAGCATACGTTTTTGGCCACAATTTTCGTTACTTAAAGTTGCATATAAAATCGAGATATCAATATTTTCAAAAACTCCTACGTATTTCGCCAGAAATATATGTTATAAAGAAGTTGTCAAAATTTCAAGTCGATCGGTTAAAAATTGACAGAGCTAGACTTCCCACCGACTTTGAAAACGTGGTTTTGAGAAAAACGCGTTTAGTTTTTGTTACGCGTTTTAAGTTTTTTTTTGTTTTTGTTTTTGTTAAAATTTTTGTTTAGTTTTTGTTAGTTTTTTTTTTTAAGGTTTTTTTTTTTAGCACTGCTTTAACGGCTCGAAAATAGCCTTTTCACTTTTGATATGGCTTCTTTTCTTATGGGACATCATTTTCGTATGTATACAGAATACTTTAAGCCAAAAAAAAAAATTCGATTTTTTGAACCGGCCAAGGTGGCCTAACCCCTTAATGCTGCCCTTGCATTTATTAAATAAAACATGGATATTTACAATCAAAACGACCAATTATTGCAGGCTTTGATATTTTTCAATTTTTAACATTATTTTTTTCGTACCTGAAAAAGCGATACGTCACGTGCTAAAAATTTAGGTAAATTCACATCAATCAATGAGCGCAGGAGGAGAATAGCTTCGTCTTCACTGGGATGCTTCAGTTTGAGATTCTGCGCCGCGGAAAGAACGGTTTTGACGGCGCGCATGCCGTAATCATAATGAGGCTGTGAGGATAACTGTTCGGAACAAAGCTTGTATGTAGTGACGACTTTTGTAGAGAGCTCACGGGCAGTATCGAAGCCTGATGAGTATAGAAAAATCTCGGCTATCATCGCGTAGTCTGGGACCATCATAGCGACTGTACGGAATAGAACCTTCAAATTATCCGGAAGCTCTGTACGGCCGGCATAACCAGGATTCATTGTGATGCATACAAAAACTGCTGGATTCAGCTTAAGTTCAGTGTTTTCAAAGACAAATGTCTCCAATCCGGCACGTACTGCCTGTGTAAACATGTTTACTTATTAAATCATTTTAAAGCAATTATATTTGTAATCAAATAATAACATCAGAAAACAGAAAAGATTTAAAACACAGATAATGATGCATAAATTATACACACTTGCGTACTAGGTATATAGGGTGTCTTATTTTATTTTTGACAGTTACGTGTAAATATCAGGAAATCACATGGTTTAAGAAAAAAATGTTTCAGACAAAAGTTCTAGGGGGCACAATATCATGATATTGAATTGTCTTTGGGTGACATTTTTCAAAGTCATTAAAAAGTTATTAGCGAATTAAAGATAAAAAGCTTTTAAAAGTGACATCCAAGCGATAAACATTGAATATTATTTTTTTGTAAATGGATAGTGCTGAATTTTTCTCTTGACAGTTTAAGACAAAATTTATTTTTCTTACATTTGTTTTGGAATCGTTCAATGACAGACCTCGTTTCGCTCTGTAAGCAGGGGGAGGTCTGGGGTGAACCTAGATTCACCTTGCAAAGCATATGCGGGGAAGCGGCTCCGCCCCTCCGCCTGCACCCCCATCCCAACAGTGGACGATGTGGGGTGGATCTCGTTTCGCGTGGAAAGTTGAAAACTCGAACTGTACAATAATATAGACTTCGTTTCGCCATGTAAGCAGAGGTGAGGTGGACCTCGCTTTGCGTTTCAAGAGACGCGGTAGCGTCTCGCGCCAAGTATATATTTTTATTAACATTAACATTAACAGCCAAATAAGAATCGCCAGTGAATAATGAAAAAATTAGCGTAGATATCGTTTAATCGACCCAACTGGCAAACTTTATTTAAAAAACGCTACGTTTTGACCGTAGATTTCGGTCCTTTTCGAGCGTATGGATACACAAATTATAAATTAGTCAAGCATAATGCCCAAACTACGCCACATCTAAAAACTAAACATCGAAAGTCACAAAATGCAATACAAGTATGAATTTACTAAAAAATATATAAAATTCAAGCGCTTACATAATTTGTGCGTCGAGATTCAAAGAATTAAATTGTAATATAAATTGGAACGACATCTTCGTTAGTCGTTCGATCGTCGAAGGACGTGTCAGAGCCGTGGCAAATATTCGACTGACAATAAGCGGGTAAACAATACGAGAAATCGCTTGTAATAATTTAGGCAGTGGAGGGGGGAACAGAAAAGAAAGAGAGGAATTATGTCTCTTTTATAATACGTTCGTAAAGAGCGTTAAGATTCTCTGTGTCCTTTTGTAAATTTATGGTGTCGTCAAATTTTTTAATAAAGAACATTTCCGCCAATTCCCTCTTTCTAATCTGTTTCTCCTTGTGTATTATCTGTGGCCTTTGCCAATCAAAATCATGCCCGTGTGATAATCGATGATTACTAACCACAGAATGCTTACTAACATATTTTTTAACATCGTTCTGGTGTTCTTTGAGACGTGTGCATAAATGCCTTTTCGTTTGCCCGATGTATGTGGCATTGCAGTCTTTACAATTGATTTTATAGACTAGCTCTGTTTGTTTGAGATCGTCAATTCTATCCTTCCCCCTTCTAATTATACAATCAAGTTTTTTGGGGATTGTAAACATAGTGTTAATGTTGACCTTTTTCAAATTTCGACATATAATATCACTCAGACCTTTAATGTATGGTAAAGGTATGCAATTCTTTAGATCAAAAAATGTATTATCATCCGTAGACGTGTTATGCGTGGTATTACGTGTTTGGAGATGATTTAACCTTTTGGCAATGTGTTTATTGATGATTGACTTCGGAAAGCAATTGTTAATCAGGATGTCTTTAACCAATTTGATATTGGAGCTATGGAATCTTTCGTCTGAGAGTAAAATAGCGCGGTCAACTAAGCTTGTAATGGTTGACCGCGCTATTTTACTCTCAGACGAAAGATTCCATAGCTCCAATATCAAATTGGTTAAAGACATCCTGATTAACAATTGCTTTCCGAAGTCAATCATCAATAAACACATTGCCAAAAGGTTAAATCATCTCCAAACACGTAATACCACGCATAACACGTCTACGGATGATAATACATTTTTTGATCTAAAGAATCGCATACCTTTACCATACATTAAAGGTCTGAGTGATGTTATATGTCGAGATTTGAGGAAGGTCAACATTAACACTATGTTTACAATCCCCAAAAACTTGATTGTATAATTAGAAGGGGGAAGAATAGAATTGACGATCTCAAACAAACAGAGCTAGTCTATAAAATCAATTGTAAAGACTGCAATGCCACATACATCGGGCAAACGAAAAGGCATTTATGCACACGTCTCAAAGAACACCAGAACGATGTTAAAAAATATGTTAGTAAGCATTCTGTGGTTAGTAATCATCGATTATCACACGGGCATGATTTTGATTGGCAAAGGCCACAGATAATACACAAGGAGAAACAGATTAGAAAGAAGGAATTGGCGGAAATGTTCTTTATTAAAAAATTTGACGACACCATAAATTTACAAAAGGACACAGAGAATCTTAACGCTCTTTACGAACGTATTATAAAAGAGACATAATTCCTCTCTTTCTTTTCTGTTCCCCCCTCCACTGCCTAAATTATTACAAGCGATTTCTCGTATTGTTTACCCGCTTATTGTCAGTCGAATATTTGCCACGGCTCTGACACGTCCTTCGACGATCGAACGACTAACGAAGATGTCGTTCCAATTTATATTACAATTTAATTCTTTGAATCTCGACGCACAAATTATGTAAGCGCTTGAATTTTATATATTTTTTAGTAAATTCATACTTGTATTGCATTTTGTGACTTTCGATGTTTAGTTTTTAGATGTGGCGTAGTTTGGGCATTATGCTTGACTAATTTATAATTTGTGTATCCATACGCTTGAAAAGGACCGAAATCTACGGTCAAAACGTAGCGTTTTTTAAATAACGTTTGCCAGTTGGGTCGATTAAACGATATTTACGCTAATTTTTTTATTAACATTAACATTATTTATAAACAAAAACAAGATTTTTGTAACAAAATTAACAAGATACATAAGCGGTATATCTTTCATTACATACGTCCAGTCGCGATGAGCGAGAAGAGAGACGCTACCGCGTATCATTTACAGGAAGAAACTCGTTTCTCGAAAAATAAATCATTGAATTTTATTAAATAAGTCAATATTATCAAAAAATTTAAATATTGGACAACAAAATAGATTTTTCAAGATAGATAGATATAAAATTAATGCACATATAAGCACTTGATGCATAGATTTGTATACAGGGTGTTCTAAAAAAGGGGGGCCAAAATTTAGGGAGATATTCCTCACACCTAAAGGATGAAAAAATGTTATATGAACATGGGTGCGGAAACGCTTTTTTCAGGAGTTAGAGCTTCTTTTCTGAGTACGGCTAAATGAGGTTGTGACCTTATCTGCCAGGCAGAAATCAGAAAAATTTGACCTTTAATGTTATATAGTTACTTGTTTACATAATGATTAATCCTAAATTGTTTCTTGTGTAAGTAATACAGTCAACAATATTTTCAACATAACTCCTGAAAAAATCGTTTCCGCACCCATGTTCATATAACATTTTTTCATCCTTGAGGTGTGAGGAATATCTCCCTAAATTTTGGCCCCCCTTTTTTAGAACACCCTGTAGAAGCCTCTATTTTTCTGCCCGATTTATGTCATTCAGATATGTCGTCGTCGTCGTAGTCGTAGTCGTCGTCTTCTTCTTCGCAAAATCGAGGGTTGGCAATTGTCGGTTTGGCCTCCCGTTTTGCCGGATGGCTCTGAGCCGTGCTAGGCGGCAAAGTTTATAAATTCAAATTTTTAATCGACGCTTTCTTTCGCTCTTTCTCGCTCTTTCTCGATCTTTCTCGATCTCTCTCGCTCTTTCTCGCTCTTTCTCGATCTTTCTCGATCTCTCTCGCTCTTTCTTGCTCTTTCTCTCTCTCTTTCTCTCTCTTTCTCGGTCTATTTCGGTCTTTCTCGCTCTTTCTCGCTCTTTCTCACTCTTTCTTGCTCTTTCTCGCTCTTTCACGCTCTCTCTCACTCTCTCTCTCTCTCTCTCGATATCTCTCGCTCTTTCTCGCTTTTTCTCGCTTTTTCTTTCTCTTTCTCGCTCTTTCTCGCTGTCTGTCGCTCTCGCTGTCTCTCGCTTTCACTCGATCTTTCTCGTTCTTTCACGTTCTCTGTCGCTCTTTTTTGCTCTTTCTCGCTCTCTCTCTCTCTCGATTTCTCTCGCTCTTTCTTGCTTTTTCACGCTCTCTCTCGCTCTTTCTTGCTTTCTCTGAGACAGCACTTCAACGTATTATCGAGGACTGAAAGCGATTAGTTGAGGAGAAAAAAGGTAGGAGTGATATTCCTGGATCTTAAAAGAGCGTTCGAGACAGTAGAGTAAGATTATTGGAAAAATTATATCAGTATGGAATAAAAGGAGTATTGGAATGGATAAAATCGTATTTAAGTAATAGAAAGCAGCAAGTTAGATTCAATGATATATGTTCTAAAATAATTTATACTGTATATGGCGTGCCACAGGGATCTGTATTAGGACCTCTATTGTTTATTCTGTATATAAACAATATAGTTAAAGTCTGTCCAAAGGGAAGTAGATTTAAGTTATTTGCAGATGACACGACCGCAAGTGTAACAGGAGAAAGTTGTGAAGAATTAGAAATGAAATTAAATATGGTGTTGGGTATAGTTGAAAAATGGATAAATGTAAATATGTTGAAAATGAATGCAGATAAGACCAAATATATGATAGTTAGAAATATAAGAAAAGAATTTAAAACAAACATAATAATGAAAAGTTTGAATGGTACTGTAATAGAGCGTGTGGAAAAAACAAAACATTTATGTGTTATAATTGATAGTAGACTCTGTTGGGATGACCACTGTGATTATATGTTAAAGAAAATCAGGAAAAAAGTAAGCTTTTTGAATAGAATAGGGAATGATATATCGGTGTAAGCTAGATGTACTGTTTATAAGTCAATCATAGCACCTCGTTTTGAGTATTGTGCAACGTTGTTAGTAGGCATGGGTGAAACGCAGTTGAATCGACTGCAAGTGGCACAAAACCGAGCCATGAGGGTCATTTTGCAATGTTCGCAATATACTAAAGTAGAATTAATGCTGCAAACCCTTAGGTTTATGAATGTAAGACAGAGGTTATGGTACAATGTGTGCATTGTTATTTTTAAAATAGTAAAAGTATGTTGCCAAAACACTTAAGTAGTAGGATAGAGATAGTAGGAGATGTGAGTGGAAGGCAAACAAGACAGACCGGGAGTATTGCAATACAATTTTGTAGAACAAAAAGCGGACAAAAAAGTTTGTTTTATGAAGGCTTGAATATGTATAACGCCTTACCGACTAAATTAAAGCAATGTGAAAAATTAGAACAATTTAAACGTATGTTAAAAGAATATATTGTTTCTCATGTAGAAGAATTGTAAAGACATTTGATGTAAAAAATAGCCGAGAAAGCTAATAAAGCTCAATCAATCAAAAAAAAATCTCAATCTTTCTCGCTCTTTCTCGCTGTCTCTCGCTTTCTCATGCTTTCTCTCGATCTTTTTTGTTCTTTCTCGCTTTTTCTTGCTCTTTCTCGCTGTTTCTCGCTCTTTCTCGCTTTCTCTTGATCTTTCTCGCTCTCTCTCTCTCTCTCTTTCTCTCTCTCTCTCTCTCTCTCTCTCTCTCTCTCTCTCTCTCTCTCTCTCTCCCTCTCCCCCTCTCTCTCTGCAGTATAAGCAGGTCTTTCGTTACTTGTCACGAACCATATGCAGTTTTTTTGTTCTTGCTGATTTTATGCTTTGCATATTGGCTGCGTTATTTTCGACCCTAACCTCATTTCGTGGGATAAATGCGTGAGTGACGGCTACATCGGTTGCGCATACGCTTGCGTTGCTGTTTTGCACTTTGCTGCACTCTACTGCTCCTTCAGCCTGAATGCGTGCATGTGGCAATGTGTGGGAGTAGGAGGGAGAGACGGGATTCACCTCGCGCGGGAACTACCTCCAAACGGGGCAGGTGCGGTGGGACGGGAAGCGTGTACAGCAGCACCATCTGTTGTGCGCTGCTGTGACCACACGCTTCCCCCTCCAACCGCACCACCCCCGCCTGGAGATAGTTCCCGTGTGAGAATGAAATCCCCGTCGGGTGGGGGTCGACCGACCCACCACTCCGACCGCCCGCGGGCCTCCTCCAAAAAACGTCTCCCCCGGTACGCGTACCGCGTGAGACTGGTCGCGTTACGCAAGACGCAGACTTCCTACCTTGCGTCTCGTCTCTTTCTCTCTCTCCGATATGCTAACCCTCACATCTTGCATACACGTGTTATTACGCAATCGCTCAAGGTTATCGCATATTGCTCACGACATGACGAATGCGTGATTTTTATCAGATTGTACGTCGCTGGAGGGCATAAGTCGGTAACCGCAAATTATCTCATCGCAGTTTGTTTTTAGATTCGCGTTCAGCATTATCTCATTGCAGTCTTTTTTATATTCGCGTTCTACGCTAGGTATACAAACAGGTAGGTATATATAAACGTGTTCGTTTCCGATGCCGCTTGCATATCGTAATATACCTACGCGCGGTGCAGCGTTGTTCTTTTTGCTTTTCGCGTTCAAAGATTGTGAAAAAAAGAAAAAAAATGTCGAGAAAATGGAAAAGTATGAAGAAATCGCGTCCAACGTGAGCGGTAGTGATAATGCCAACGCAGTTACATATCTCTCGAGTTCCGAGAAGAATTCTGATTGTGAGTGCAAGGAACGTGACAGTGATTGTGATCTGTATTGCTACGAGACGCTATCGACGTCGACGACAGATAGCACTCATAGCGATGTTTCACGGAAGTCCGATCGGTCTGACAATTTGTATGACGTAAATGAAGATTTAGGGAGCCACGTGGTGAAGGAGCAACGTCGATGGAATCTGCCGACGTATCATTTGCGAAGGGAAATTGGAATTCTGGATGTGCATGAGAAAGTGTGGATTCAAACGGTGATCGCGTACAGTTTTAGAGCGGTGCGTTACTATCGTACAATTCCGAGACGTATCACGAAAAGGGGGGTAAACGGTAAGAGTCGGGTGGAGTATCGTCGCGATATTTGTGATAGGTTAAAATTTGAAATACCCTCGAGCAATTACGCCGTGTGGTTGCGATAAAAGAGAGAGAGAGAGAGACAGAATATGGAGGAGCGTGAAAAGCAAGAGTATCTCGATCTTCTCGAACGCGAGACGAGCGTCGACTCGGTAGATTCGTATCGCGCATGGTCGCGACGTTGTGACGCGCTTCTAGAGATAATGCGCGAGGAATGTCGTGGACGATCTCGAATGACGACGTTTACTGGAGAGATCAGTTCTTTGGCCTGTCGAATTGCGATATTACTGGGAGTCAGGAATCGTCTGTGTCGACGTTTTTTCGCGCACGTGGGTGCCGGTCTCGATGAACCATCCACGTCTTCGTCAGTGCCGTCGTCGTCAGCGTCAGCGTCGGCGTCGACGTCGGCGTCGACGTCGAGAGGATTTTCGTGGGCGGAGATCGATACGGCCTTCGATAGACGCGTCCTGACCGGTGTGGTGATAAATCAGGATCACATCGAGCCTCGACGGTTTCTCGAGGAGGCGAGAGACACGGTGCTCGGTCATGTGCGCGATAATCTCGAGAGACATGGTTGTCTCAAGGTCAACACTCTTTTTAATGGAGAATTTGTCATCACGAGTGGTGAAACCGCGGTCAAGAGTATCGCTACGAGCAACTATATGATTCTTCCCACGTCAGATCTGTTAGAATGGTACGATAGGCGCGTGATGGACGTAACTCTAACGGCTCTCGAAGAGTTTCAGGAACGGGACAGCGGATGGGCGTTGTCGCGTATAGCAAATTTAATGGTGAATATCAACAAGTGCAATCCTATGTGCGCGGGATGCTGGATGGAGATTCCATCGTGGATAAAACATACGCGATCGGTGGTCGACGTGAAGAGGATGGACAACGCGTGTTTCGCTCGGTCGATCGTCGCCGCGTTGTATCCCGTTTCGAAAAATCCGGCAAGATGGTACGAGTATCCTCCTTATTCGACGATATTGAATTTTGACGGAATCGAGTTTCCCATGGCTCTGAGGATGTATCACCAAATTCGAACGTCTCAACGATATATCCGTAAACGTGTTCACCGTTCGCGAGGGAGAGGTGAGGACGAATAGGAAGAGGAAGAACGTGCGGAAGGAAGTGATTGTTCCTCTGCGTCTCACCGATAATAAGAGAGATTGTCACGTCAATTTGTTGTACCTGAAGGATGAGCGACCCGGCGTTAATGTTGGTCATTACGCGTGGATAAGGAATCTCTCTCGATTGGTGTCGTCACAGCTGAGCTCTAATAATTCGATGAAGCATATATGTGATCGGTATGTATAAAAAAAAAAAGATAAAAAAATATGACGGACCAGAGTATACTGTTTTTTTTTTATCTTTCAGCTGTCTGCACTACTTCGGTACGACTGAGAGATTGATCGCTCACGGTGTGGACTGCGGAAAGATGAACGACTGCGCCATTCTTCTTCCGAGCGACGACGAGAAGTTCCTGTTTTTTCAAAATCAGATCAGGAAAGAGCGACTCTCCTTCGTGGTGTACGCTGACCTGGAATGCGTGCTGGAGAAGAGGGATGAAGCGGATCATCAAGCGACACTCAACGCGACTCATATATATCAGCATCACAGACCGTTTAGCGTCGGTTATTATCTGTGTTGCTCGTACAATCAAAATTTATCCATGTACAGATCGCGACGCGGCGAGGATTGCGTGTCGTGGTTCGTGAATGAGCTCAACGATATTGCGCATCGTGTGAGAACGATACTCACTAGAAACGTGATCATGGCGGAGCTCACGTTGGAAGAGAGAAGCGAATTTTTTAACGCGACGCGTTGTCACATATGCGGTCGATTATTTCAACAGGATGATTATCGTGTGCGCGATCACTGTCATTTGACCGGTCGGTACAGAGGTCCCGCACATTTGTCTTGTAATTTAAATTACAAAGATTCGTTTGTCATACCTGTTTTTTTTCACAATTTGTCGGGTTACGACGCCCATTTTATTATAAAAGACATAGCCAATAGTTTCGAGGGTCGTGTCGACTTGCTACCGATCAACAAGGAAACGTATATATCGTTCACGAAGAACGTTAAAGAGGAGAAGCACGATTGTTGGGGAAATCGTGTTAAATTACGATTCGTGGATTCCTTTAGGTTTCTTGGCACTAGTCTTGAGAAATTAGTGTCGTATCTCGACAAGTCCAGGTTGAGGATTACGCGGTCTGAGTTTTGGGATATTAGCGAGGAAGATTTCGATTTGCTCACGCGAAAGGGCGTATTTCCGTACGAGTATGTCGATAGCGTGGATAAACTGTCGGAGACCGAGCTGCCACCGCGCGTGCTCTTCTTTAGTTCGCTGTCCGGCGACGTCGCGAGCGAGAGCGATTATGAGCACGCGTTGAACGTTTGGCGTTGTTTTCGCGTAAATAATCTCGGCGAGTATAGCGACCTGTATCTTAAGACGGATGTATTGCTTCTGGCGGATATTTTCGAAAATTTTCGCAACAACTGCGTCGACAGTTACGGATTGGATCCCGCGCATTATTATACTCTACCGGGATACACGTGGGATGCTATGTTGAAGCACACGGGTGTTCGATTTGAATTGCTTACCGATATTGATATGTTGCTGTTCGTGGAGCGCGGTATTCGCGGCGGTCTTAGCCAATGCTCGCACAGATACGCGCGAGCCAACAACCTGTACATGTCGTCGTACGATTGGTCAGAACCGTCGACGTACCTTATGTATTTTGACGTGAACAATCTGTACGGCTGGGCGATGTGCGAGCCCTTACCCTACGCGGACTTTCGATGGCTTGACGATCCCGAGAGTTTTAACGTTATGTCCGTGACGTCGGACTCGTCTATCGGTTACATCCTAGAGGTTGACCTCGCGTATCCGCGGGAGCTCCACGACGCTCACGCGGATCTTCCGTTCTGCCCGACGCGAGAAAAGCCTCCAGAAAAACGGTACGAGAAACTTCTGGCCACTCTCTATGACAAGTCGCGTTACGTGGTGCATTATCGAAATTTGCAGCAATGCGTGCAATACGGGTTGCGCGTAACGAAGATTTATCGTGTGTTGCAATTCGCGCAATCTCGGTGGCTTAGCAGTTATATAGAGCTTAACACGTTATTTAGAACTCTCGCGAATAACGAGTTTGAGAGAAATATGTACAAATTAATGAACAACGCGGTATTCGGGAAAACAATGGAGAACGTGCGCGAGCATGTCGATGTGCGTCTCGTCACGCGCTGGGACGGGTTATACGGTGCTGAGACAATGATCGCTAAGCCGAATTTTCACAGTAGAAGCGTTTTCTCGGAGGATTTGATGGCCGTCGAGCTACGCAGGCTCGAGGTGAAATACAACAAGCCGATCTACGTGGGCATGTGCATTCTAGAGATATCTAAGATGCTCGTGTATGATTTTCATTACAATTATATGGTACCGTTGTATCGCGATAGGTGTAAACTAATGTACACGGACACCGATAGCTTGATATATCATCTACAATGCAACGATGCGTACGAGAATATCATGCGTGATATCGCGAGATTTGATACGAGTGACTATCCCGAGGGCAATGTGTACGGTATGCCGCGCGCGAACAAGAAAATACCCGGTCTGATGAAAGATGAAAACAACGGTGCGATAATGACTGAGTTCGTAGGGCTCAGAGCGAAGATGTACGCTCTGAAGGTGATTGGTAAAGACGACACTAAGAGGATAAAGGGTGTAAAGAGGAACGTGGTTGCGAGAATGATAACGTTCGACGATTACAAGCGGTGTCTGTTCAACTTGACGGAGCAGTCGCGACGTCAGTCGTGCTTGCGCTCGAAGCTGCACGAGGTGTACACGGTGTCCGAGAAGAAGCTAGCTCTTAGTCCCTACGACGATAAACGATGCGTTGAACCCGATTCTTTCGACACTCTACCGTGGGGACATTACGGAATATCAGTGAGGGAAAATGGAGGGGGATCGCGCAAAGAATAAACGCGCGAGATACTTTCTTATATACATATAATATATATTTTTTTTCTTTGTTTTATTATCACATTAGTTTTTCTTATTAATTTCTTTTTGTTTTTTTCTCTTTATCATAGTATATTTTTTTTATTAATCCTTGGTGGAAGAATTTTTTAATGCGTTGTAATATAGAAAAAAATGTGTTGTAACAAAAAAATGTTGAGATAGGCTCGGAAGACAAAGAACCAAA
Organism: Leptothorax acervorum; assembly: GCA_035220615.1. Classification (NCBI taxonomy): domain Eukaryota; kingdom Metazoa; phylum Arthropoda; class Insecta; order Hymenoptera; family Formicidae; genus Leptothorax; species Leptothorax acervorum. The sequence goes on along the minus strand of JASTWQ010000148.1, from coordinate 273,727 downwards.
GAAGGTATTTTTTTTTTAGATAAAGCGTGGTGTAGCTTTCATCTTTAATCATGAATTTTTTTATTTTTATTTGTTTTTTCTCAAGCTCTACGCGACTGTGTACGATAAGAAGCGTTACGTCATACACTATTGCAATTTTAAAAAACGCATGCGTCATGGTCTTCGCGTTACAAAAGATACATGACGTATTGCAATTCGCTCATTCCTTATGGCTTAGCGATTACATCGAATTAGGAACTTTTTTTTATTTTTTTTCTTTGGTGAATGTTTCCCGAGTCTAATTTGTCTCAATAAATTTTAATAAAATCATTTCCCTGGGGTACAAACGTCTTTTGTGGCAAAATTTGTTTTTTCACAATCGACATTTGTACCCCAGCGAGATGGTTTTATGTTTCCAAGGGGTTATTTTGTCTCGTTGTCTCGCGTGTAACAACAGTCGAATGCGCAGAATGTACATTATATATTTTTCATAAATGTGACATTTTATAGAATTGTAGAATTTTTGCCAAAAAAAGATTTATATAACATTAACATAATGTAAGAATAAAGTGAGAGAGAAAAAAAGAATATTTGTATATCGCAATATGTACACGATTTTATTTCTATAAAAAAAATATATATAACAGTATAAAATATATTATAATACAGCTGTCTTATTTATCCAGGAATTGTGCGAACTGTCCATTCCCAACCATTTCACGTATACTTGGTTACCCCGTTTGCGCAGCACTTTTTCCACGAGGTAGACATCGGGATTGGATACTCGGAGCAACTCGTACTCGTAGAATCCTCCGGCTATCGTTTCTCCACGGTAATCTTTTAGCAGATACGTCACAGGATTGGTCCGTTGTACCTTGGCGACGCGAAAGATCTCGGTGGTCCAGTTTGGAGTGTAGCCCTTCTCGAATATCGTCTTGAATTTGCTTATGCGTACCGGATCGTTTACTTTGAATTTCGCCGGGCCGGCGATCTTCGTGCGACTGTACACCGTGGATAGAAGTCTCTCGGCGACAGCGGGTGTCACGTCCACTGGTCGCATTCCGATCGTTCGATGCCGATGGTGGTTGTAATTCGATAGCAGACTCGGTAATGCGTTGACCCATTCGTACGTTCCGTTAAGCGTGAAGAGTTTCCACATGTTCTCTTTGAGTGTGCGATTGAATCTCTCCACTACTGACGCTTTCATCACTGAGTACGTTGAGTAATGATTGACGTCGCGTTTTTTTAGAATCTCACGTACGTCGGTGTTGTAGAACTCCTTTCCTTCGTCCGTTTGCAGATTTTTCGGGAATCGTGTGCTCTCGCGAAATATCTTGGACAGCGCCGCGGCCATCTCCTTTCCACTCTTACTCTTGAGCGGTAACGCCCATGCAAATTTGCTCAGCACGTCGATGACCGTTAATATGTAGTTGTAGCCTTTGTTTTGCCGCGCATAGGGACGCATCTCCACCACGTCGGCCTGCCACAGATCGTCATAGCCGCGCACTACGACGCGACGCCGTGGAAAGTTTTTTCGAGCCGGCGCGTGCAGTTCTTTCACGAGTTTTCGTTTCTCGACGCTCATTATCACGCTCTACGTCGAGGAAGAAGAGCTCTTCTTGCCAGAGTCGAGAAGACTGACAATTTCGTTTAGTCTTGCCTGTTCCACTTCGCGATCGCTCGTCACCTTTTTGAACTCGCGGGCGTTGCGAATGTCCTCTGTTAGCTTGCGAATGTCCTCCGATTGCTTGCGAATGGCGTCTTTAATTTTTTTCACTGTCTCGTCGAATAATTCTTGCGTCACCGTTTTTTCGCTCAATTCTTTGACGTCGTTTTGAACGTTTTGTAATGTATCTCGTAATTCCTTCAATTTGTCGGTCACGGTTTTATCCATTTCGTTCTTCACCGTTGAGAGCGAGCTCGCGGTGTTCTCGCGAAACTTTTCGATATCGTTTCGCAGATCTCGAAGCGCCAGCTCGACGTAGCTCCTGTTCGTCGCGTCGGTGTCAACCTCCGGTGCGGCTAGACGTCGTATCTTGCGCTCCCTCGCGTCGTAGGAATCGTCGTTTAGACAGAGCGCGTTGTCGCGCACGTAGCTTCGTAGAGATCCGATTGACGATGATCGCGACTTTCCGTCGTCTTTATCCAGAGACATTCCAAACTTGTTCACCGACATCGAAAATCGTACTGCCGTTGTGTTCGACGTGGCGCTTCAATTTATAACCAATTCCGGCGAAGCTCCTCGATTATCGATACGATCTCATTGTCGTGAGCGGTGTTGCCAGCTCGATGCGAGGCGTCGAGCAAACAAAGACGATATCGTACTGCCGTTGTGTTCGACGTGGTGCTTCAATTTATAATTATTCTCGCTTCGCGAAGCTCCTCGATTATCGATACGATCTCATTGTCGTGAGCGGTGTTGCCAGCTCGATGCGAGGCGTCGAGCAAACGAAGACGATTTACTAATTCGTTGGGATCGTCCCAATGAACGTAATCTATCTTGTTGTGATTCAATCTCATGGTCGACGGTAGATTGATCACGCCGGCGCCCTTTCTAGAGCTGCCGATTCTGGCGCGGGTCACGAGTGGAGCGATGATATCTACGTACTTGTGCCCTTTGTTACCCTTGATAGGATTCTCAGCTTTATGACCGCGTTTATGAGCGTTCGTCGCCACCAGTATACTTCTATATTTGTGTAGGTCATCCTTGGTGTAGATTGCGTCATCGGGGTGTCTCTTAAAGATCAATTCGTACAAGCCGGGCGTGCCCTTGTATGTCACTCCGTCCACGATTACGGAATCGTTCGCGAGCATTTCGAATCGTTTGTCGCCGAGCATCGGGCCATCGTTCGTGAAGTACACGCCGTAAACGTGATCGATCGTGTCCCCGCCGAAGAAAAGAGCGTCCACGTATTTCTTTCCCAAGGGTCCTAAATTACTCTTTCGCAAATCCTCCCGTCCCTCCGGCGTTTGCAGAGCCTCTCTGATGGAAGTTTCGAGAGAAGGTTGCGGCGATTGGAAGACGTCTTCATCCCTCAGCGACAATTTTCGCGGTTCCAGAGGCGTGCTGGATCGAATTGCGAGCGTGTCCGAAGCGATGCTCGACAACCTTCGCGGTTCCAGAGGCGTGGAACGAATCGCGAGCATGTCTGACGTGGTGCTCGATCGTTTCTTTTTAAGCTTAGTTTCCTGCGCGATTTCTCCATTGTCGTCACTATCCTCGTGCTTCTTTTTAACGACGATACCTTTTGAGTCGTCGTTAGCCTCAGGCTCGCCTCCACGTTCGGCGATCTGCTTCAGTGGATCGATGATCGGCTTGAATTGCCTTTCGAGAGCGATATCGCTCTCTATCTTGCCGGTTTTCAACGCTCTATATTTTCTGCGAATCGAGCCGCGCGTCTTGGCGATCTCTTTCGCGGTTCTCTCCCGCTCGGCGGTGTCCTTTGAGGTTATTTTTGCGCTGCTCATTGTTACCGACTGATTGATCTACAGCACGGCGAAGTCGTTGAAGCCACGTCTGTATCTGCCGTTGCGTAGCGCGCTATCTTTGTCTATTACCAGGAAGCCATATTTGCGTTGCCAACATTCGCGACATAATGCGCAAAATTCTTCATACGGCATATCGGTGTTCACGTGATCGTTGTACACGTGTTTCAAATTGGTACCGTCCTGTCTGAATAGGATTAGCAGATTTGCGTTGTCGCGTATGAGATGTTTCGGTATCTTGGCGTACGTCTGACAGAGATAGAAACAATCGACATCCGAATGTCGACCCATTGCAAAGTATTCTTTGATCGCGTCCTGTCGGTCGCAGATCACGTCGTCGAACACGAATATCGAATCGGGTAGGGCCTCGTTCGGTGGTATGACGTCACGATTTTCGGTGAACGCATGATAACCGATCTCGTCTATCGATTCGAGTAGCTTTTCGAGATATCGATACTTTGGCTGCTGCAAGGATTTCGAGTACACGTACACGTTCTCGAAACGCACCCCGTTTGGACTCTCTAGCAAACTCATTAGAACGTTCGTCTTGCCGCAATTGGAGGGACCACAAATGATGCAGCGTATCGCGCTCGGTAACAGCGGGCCGTGTCGTTGCGCTTCTCGAACCGCTCCGTTCGATGTCACTCGCGTTTTGCGGTCGAGATTTGACACTCCTATTGTCAGCGGCTGTCGTACGAATCTCATTTGTCCGTATCACGCGCGTGCGTGCACACCTGTTTTTTTTTACACTTGTACCGTGAATTGCCGATCGATTCGCGCGACAATCGCGATGTTTATCCTGTTGACGGATAAGCACGATATTTTCCAACTGACCGCCGAACAGTTGCAGTACTTGCCGAAGATCGTTCTGCTGCGCGACTTTTCCGATTGTGTTGAACGACTGTGGAGCAAACTACCGAATCATCTGAGAGCGGATCCTGAGGTGCAGAGTTGCCGCGTGTGCCTGGAACATTACAATCGATCGTGGCATCAGTCACACATAGACGGTCCACCGCCACTCATCAAGGATTGCGTTGGATGTCGCGCGCAACGCACAGTAGCGGTATCGGCGGTGGATTGTTAAACAAGACGATAAATGCTCTTCCTTTTGAACTACATGTACCCGGTTATCAGTTCTGCGGACCCGGTACTCGTCTCGCGAAGCGGCTAGCGCGCGGAGATCGAGGTGTAAATCCGTTGGACGCGGCGTGTCGCGAGCACGACATCGCTTATTCGCGAAGCAACGATCTCGTTGATCGACACTCTGCTGATCTAGCGCTCGCTGAGAGCGCGCGCAAGCGCGTAACAGCGAGTGATTCGACTCTTGGCGAGAAAGCAGCTGCGACCGCCATATGGGCTGCCATGAAAGTAAAAACAAGGTTAGGTATGGGTATGAGCGCGCGAGGAACGAGGAAAAGGAGGACGAGGACCACGACGACGAGAAGGAGGAGGGTACTTCCCGCGGCGAAACGCGGAGGCTTTTTACCACTTTTACCGATGCTGGGAGCGCTCGGATCTTTGATCGGTGGAGCGGCCGGTGTAGCGAAAGCGGTGAACGACAGCAAGGCTGCTCGACGTCAACTTGAAGAATTGCAGCGTCACAATCGAGCGACAGAAGGTCGTGGATTGTATCTCACGCCGTATAAACGTAGCGGTGGCGGCGCGAGGACGATCAGAAGAAAACCGTCGTCGTTAAGATGTAAAAAAAAAAAATCTCGTGGACGGAAACGCTAACCGCACTTGATCTTCCGTTGTCTGGTCTTACGACGAACGAGCAATTGAGTCGCTCTGCGCGCCGTTTGCGCATACCTTTCTTCAGAGGCGTGTTTATGCGTGACGCGCTGCCAACGAAAGTGCGTAACGATGAGAGCGGTATTGTAAATCTCGACAACGCCGCTGGTCCGGGCACGCACTGGGTCGCCTACGCCAAGAGAGGAAACAATGCGATTTACTTCGACGGTTTTGGTAACCTTCGTCCACCGCGGGAACTTGTGCGATATCTCGGAAGCGAGGTGAATATCGTGTACAACTATCGTTCGTATCAGACGTTCGATCGAAGTATCTGCGGTCAGCTGTGTCTGCGGTTTCTTCGAGAGATCGATTGGAGACAATTTTCCTGAATAAGCGATCGTTCATTGTCATGTCATTGACACTTACGTTGACCGGGAGAAGTAGCGTTCTCGCGGCGAGCTATTTTCCCGCCCTGGATCTGAGCGACGGTGATTACGAGCTGGGTCTCGCGAATTTCGAGACGTACAACACGATACCGAACGTTAACTCTACGAACAATAAATTTTATTTCGACCAAAACGACGAGACAATTACGATTCCCGAGGGATCGTATGAACTGCGTGCCATAGGCAGATATCTGAGAGCCGCTATTCTCCGCAAGCGACAGGTGTTTATCGGTGCGGAACCGTCGACGGTTACGCACGACGTGTACCCGAGCGTGGATGACGACGACCAGGATTACATATATGATAACGAGGAAGAGAAGGGGGATGAACGTTCGATAATTCTTCGCGCCAACGAGAACACCATGAGAAGTGAGATTAAGTGCGCCTACAGAGTAAACTTTACCAAACCGAACAATATCGGTTCTCTGCTAGGTTTTTCGACGAATCGCGTACTCAAGCCGAACATGTGGTACGCGTCCGACGAGCCGACGAAGATAATGGACGTAAACATCATTCGCGTGGAATGCAATCTTACCATGGGGGCTTACAGCAACGGTATGCTGGTGCACACGATACACGAATTTGCGCCGAACGTTCCACCGGGATATAAACTGTCGGAGACGCCGACGCAGATCATTTATCTTCCGATCATCGCGCGGAGTGTTACTGACATAACGGTGCGCGTGGTGGATCAGAACGGGCGACCGATCGATTTTCGTGGCGAGGAGATAACGGTTCGACTGCATGTGCGACGCAGAGGTTAGATATATGGGTGTGTGAAAGATGCTCGTTCTGAACGAGTTGTCCGCGAGAGAAAGTAAGAGCGCATCTGCTGTCGCTGTCGTTGAGCCACCAACGTTATCGTTTGGCGCGCGGAGCGAGAGGAAGAGGTGGTGGAAAAAGAGGAACGAGCTAAGCGTAGAGAACGTTGCTTTTCTGCGATCCTTGGGATTCGTTGTGCGAAACAATCGTCATGGTTGACATCCTGAGCATCGGTGGTGAGCCAATTTTTGACGAGCGCATTGTCAAGATTGAAACTCACACGTATAATCCGTACGCCAACACTACGCTCGGATACAGCGACGAGATACGCATACCGATACAACAGCAGGATCTGTACACGTTACCCTGCGAAAGTTTTCTCTACGTTGAGGGGACGCTTTCCGACGATATTGCGGAAATTACCTCGGAGACGCGAATGGATAACAACTGCGTGGCGTTTATGTTCGATGAGATTCGATATGAGCTCAATGGCGTCGAGATTGACAAGAACAGAAACGTTGGAATAACGAGCTCAATTAAGAATTTCGTGTCGCTGACCGCCGAGAGAGGCAAAAAACTGCAGAACGCTGGATGGAACCTTGGACCGAGACCCAAAATTGGCGAGTTCAACTTTTGCGTACCTCTTGACACGCTTCTCGGTTTTTGCGAGGATTATAGGCGCGTGGTGATAAACGCGCGACACGAACTTATTCTCATACGTTCGCGGAACGACGCTAATTGCATCGTGACAACGCCGGATCATAACAAGAATCCAAAGATCACTTTGTCGAAGCTGCAATGGAGAATGCCACACGTGATGTTGAACGATGTAAATAAATTGTCCCTTTTGCGAACGTTGGAGAGCGGACGTTATCTGAGCATGGGTTTTCGCTCGTGGGATCTGTATGAGTACCCTCTGCTGCAGACCACGGTCAAGCATTCGTGGGCCGTGAAAGCCGCGACGCAGCTGGAGAAGCCGAGATACGTCATTTTCGCGCTGCAAACTGGAAGAATTAACAACATATTTAAAAATGCCTCCGCTTTTGACAGCGGTAATCTTACGAATGTTAAGTTGTATCTCAATTCTGATTTTTATCCCTACGACGATATGAATTTGGATTTTGATAATCGTAGAATCGCTATACTGTATGACATGTATGGGAAATTTCGAAAGTCTTATTACGGAAGCGGAAGCGATGAGGTACTCCTCACGCTGACCCTGTTCAAGGAATGGGGCCCGTTCGTGGTGATGGATTGTTCACGTCAGAACGAATCGATAAAAAGCGCGACCGTGGATGTTCGTATAGAGTTTGAGTGTAAACGCAATATAGAACCTAATACAACGGCCTACTGTCTTATTATTCACGACCGTGTGGTGGAATATAATCCGCTGACTAACATCGTGCGCAAGATTGTGTAGCGACAGTAAATTTATTTATCATTTGCTCATGAGATGTATTGACATTCGCTGATTTTGCTGATTTTATAAGGATTTATCGTTGCGGAAAGAAGTTTGTGGTTAAAGAGAATGCTTTATTATTCATGACCTTGCAGTGGAATTCATATATAATTCGCAGACTAATATTGTGCGCAAGATTCTGTAGCGACAGTAAATTCATGTCAAGTTTGCGGTTAAAGAGGCTGCTTTATTTATTCATTATCTTGCAGTGGAATATGTATATATAATTCGAGTAAATTCATTTTTTTTTATCAGTCGTTCACGAGATCGTAACTATGTCGGACGTACCAACATTCGTGGATCTACAGGGATTCATTGTTAGTGAAAAGTTTGTAGTCAAAGAGGTTGCGGTCTTGAGAAAAGGGACCGTGCTTACACACCATGTTTTTTATCCACCGAGGGTATGGCATATCATGACGACGAATGAAAAAAATCAAGCGAGGTGGCTGACGCGGAATCACCACGGTCTTGGATGGAACGACGGCGATACGGAGTACTGTCACGCTAAGAGCATCATCCGAGAGGCTGTGTACGGAAAACTTGTTGAGGAAGATTCTTCTTCAGATTCCGCTTCTGCTTCCGCTTCTGCTTCCGCTTCCTCTTCCGTCTCGATTGTGTACGTGAAGGGAGATGAGAAGAAGAAATGGCTGAGAGACCTCATCGGGGACACGTCCGATTTTGATGTTACGATCGAGACAATCGATGCCGATTACGAGGACATCGGTAGGCTGCGAACGCTGACCGCGGTCAGGCCTTTTCGCTGCCATCGTCACGTAAGAAACTGCGCGATGGAGAATGTGATAAAGGTACATGAATGGTGGACCGAACGGCAGGAGCGAGTGAAGCACCTGTGATTCCAACAGGATGCGAGATCTCAGACAATGAGAAGAAAACCTTATATTGTATAAATTTGGTGAAAGTAAAAAAAACTGTTTTTAACACTTATGTTTTAGTACCTTATATTGTATAAATTTGGTGAAAGTAAAAAAAAACTGTTTTTAACACATATGTTTTAGTACCTTATATTGTATAAATTTGGTGAAAGTAAAAAAACTGTTTTTTAACACATATGTTTTAGTGTTCATTTATTTTTATCCCAGCTCGTTCGTGTATCGACGATTAGTAATTTATTATGCGATTATATTTTCTTCGTTTTTACTCCTTTTTAATAAAAAAAAAAATCTTTTTCTAAATCTAGATCGTTAGCGACAACATCCTCCCCTCCCTATCCGTCTAATCGATGGTACCCAGATTGTAACGTTTATCGTCTCTCGGTATTTGTTTTATATATTAGCGATTATATTTACGACGACGATTAGTATTGTAATTTATTTGAAATGCAAATGAACCGTGTCTTTTCCTCTTTCCTTGTTCGTTTTTATTTATAGCGACGACTATTAATTTATCGCGATGTGACTGAACCTTGCTTAACACTTATGTTTTAGTACTTTATATTGTATAAATTTGGTGAAAGTAAAAAAAGAAACTGTTTTTAACACATATGTTTTAGTACCTTATATTGTATAAATTTGGTGAAAGTAAAAAAACTGTTTTTAACACATATGTTTTAGTGTTCATTTATTTTTATCCCAGCTCGTTCGTGTATCGACGATTAGTAATTTATTATGCGATTATATTTTTCTTCGTTTTTACTCCTTTTTAATAAAAAAAAAAAAATCTTTTTCTAAATCTAGATCGTTAGCGACAACATCCTCCCCTCCCTATCCGTCTAATCGATGGTACCCAGATTGTAACGTTTATCGTCTCTGGGTATTTGTTTTATATATTAGCGACGATTAGTATTGTAATTTATTTGAGATGCGAATGAACCGTGTCTTTTCCTCTTTCCTTGTTCGTTTTATTTATAGCGACGACTATTAATTTATCGCGATGTGACTGAACCTTGCGTGCATTTTTTTCCTCAAACGTCTCGTGAATTGATTTTCCTCCTTTGTTGTTTTATTTATTTTTTCCGAAACGTTTTCACGAGATTTCTTCTTCGTTTTACTCCTCTTGAGAAAAAAATATTTCCCTAAACATTTAGATCGTTGGCGACAACAGCCTCCCCCCCCCCCCCCCTCCGCGGCCGTCTAATCGATGGTGTCCAATTACGTTCGAATCGCGATCAGACGCTTATCGTCTCTCGGTTGTGAGTGAGTCACCTCGCTTTTTCTTTGTTCTCTCAACTTCTCGATAATGTTGTTCTGGCGCATCGTTATCCTCGCGATTTACGTCGTTGCGGTGAACTGCGAATTTAACGCTAGTGATACTAAAGCGGTGGTCCATTATTTGAAAAAATATGGCTATTTGCAGGAGAATGCGCAAAAGTTTTCAGCAGGCGACGATACGACTGCGGCTATGAAACGAGCTATCGTGTGGTTTCAGAGATATTATAATTTGCCCGGCAACGGTGAATTGAATGAGCCAACCCTGCAATTGATGAACACACCCCGCTGCGGTGTCGAGGACATGTCGGAGCGCTCGATTGGCCCACTCTCGCAGAAATGGCCTAAAACATATCTCACGTGGAACTTTCACGGGGCGACGGGGGATCAACTGACAACAGCTCAAGCCGCGTTCGATCTATGGGCGGCGAATTCGTCGTTGACGTTCGCGCGTGATATACAGAATCCAAACATTCTGATATCATTTCGCGATGGCTTTCACCCGTTTCTCATTCCCCGATATGGAATGTGTACGGATTCGATGGACGGCCCCAACGGAGTAGTCGCTCACGCGTATTTCCCTACTGGAGATATTAACTATGTCTCGGAGATACACATGGACAACGCGGAACGATGGCACATAACTCTGGACAAGAATCCTCCGGGAACTTACCATATGCTTCAAACGCTCACGCACGAGATCGGTCACGCTCTAGGATTAAGGCATAGTCCGAACGGGGATTCAGTGATGTTTGCATTCGTGCCAAAGAAATCTTTTCCCACCAAATTAAGCTATGAGGATATTCTTACCATCCAACATCTTTACGGTCTTAACGTTTACTTTCCGGTTTCCATGCCGATTACGACAACGATCGCGCCGATGACCACGACTACGAGGGCGACGACTACGAGGGCGACGACTACGAGAGCGACGACGGTAGCCACCACGATCGCGACTGATACGAAATTCTCGAAAGACGACGTCGAGACGGATCTGTGCGCCTTACAACGCGTGGATCACGTGTTGGTATTTAACAGTCGAATTTACGTCGTGCATAAGCGACACGTATGGTCGATCGATATAAATGGAAAGACCTACAGGAAACCGTTTTTGTTGACGAATTATATTAATTATCTCCCCGTAAATTTCACACTTTCGGCTGCCTATCAAGCGCCGTCGGGCGATCTCGTGCTGTTTGTGGACAATAAGGTATACCTGGTGAATTACCCGAGTTTAGCGCTGGTACCAACCTGGCCGCGATATCTCTCCGAGCTTGGATTTCCAGCGAACGCGAGGATCAACGCCGCGGTGAATACCAACCGAGGACGAACCTTCGTGATATACGACGATCAGTTTGCGGCCGAGATGAACGAGTGTTCGATGAAAGCCTCCCAATATTTCTCGATTCAAGCGATATTTCCCGGAATACCGTCCGGTATTTCAACGGCCTTCCGATTTATCGATGGGAATCTTTACTTTTTCAGCAAACGACAATTCTACAAATTTAACGAATTTACGAAAGCTGTAACAACCATCGGCGGATTTGAACCGGAGATGCTCGGTGTGACTTGTCCGAGGGACGGGCTGTTGCTAGAGCTGCGAAATCTCCTGAGTCGATTCGTTCGAATTGACGCACTGATGAGTAACCGTGACGATACTCTCGATGATATTGAAGAGGAAAAGAGCGAGTCGACGGTGTAAAAAAAAAAAACAAGTATTATAAATTATCATACAATTATCCGGAGAGTCCGAGGATGTTGAAGAGGAAAAGAGCGAGTCGACGGTGTAAAGAAGTATTGTAAATTATCATAAAATTATCCGGAGAGGGGAATGACGTGTTTCTTTTAAGTCGACACCCTGTCACACGAGCGTTTATTCTTGTGCGGTCCACCTACCGCGCGCAAACGATCAGACGCATAGAAAGATACGCTGAGAAAAGAGAGAGAGAGAGAGATGTATTCGACATTGCGCGCTCATCAGCAGCAGGAGCAGCATTTCGATAAATCACCGCCGTCACCGCCGTCACCGCAGCCACCGCAGCCACTGTTGCAGGTAATGCTAACGCAACCATCCCCGCCGCTGCAACATCACTTTGACGACGATCGTGAGAACGCTATCTGCGACGATGGAACAAATTGGAAAAAAAAAAGAAGGAACGACGAGCGATCGGTGACGACGACGCTGCCGCCGAATATTGAGCATGTCTATCCAACTTCGAGCAACAGCGGCAATAACAGTGAAAGAAACGCGTAAGTTGACATTGACACTGACTAGCGTATCCCGCCAAGTATGTAGGTATTTATACACATTGTATTTTACAGATATGACAACGGCAACCGCGCGACAAAATGGATAGCCAATATCGCGCGTTATCGTATCCGTATCTTGGGAAGGAGATACTCGTTGACCAAAACGTTCTACAAATTCATAGACGTCGGTATCGCCGTTAGATTTCCGTCTCGCGTGGACATCATCATAGGGGATTATCATGGCAAGGAGATCAATCTCTCGCCCGACGCATGGAGTCGACTCATGGATGAAAAACACGCCATAATGTCGCACCTGCGGCGCAGCAGCAGCGGCGGCGGTAGGTGCAACAACGACGACGAGAATACGCGCAATCAAGCCTCCAGAACCATCGTCGCAGCAGGTTTGACGTTACGATTTGGAAGACTCAACAGTTTGCCGATCCTGCGTCTGGACACGCTCAAGACTCGTATCGTCCTGTCGATGAATACCGTGCTCGCTATGTTCGACCTTGAGCACTGCATAAATTTTATAGCGGCTACGCTGTGCCAGATAACCGACAAGGTCGACGCGAAACTGTCCCGTTTTGTCGCTATCGCATCCACGGTTCCGGACCCTGCGAACGTGCCACGTGTAATACGCGAGAGCGAATTTTTTGATCGCACTGACATCGTCGACTGCGAGTTGATAGCTTTATGTTTTGGAATGGCTGAAAAGTTGTAATTCTCTCTCACCACTCTCCCCCGATACGAATAAACCTATCTAAAAAAAGCATTTCAATAAATAACAATTACACAATTTATACAATTCACATTTTTTGATATTCTTTATTATTTTACCATTTCCCATTATGTGTACAGAGAGACATTCTTTTTTTACTCTAGGCTACAAATCTCATATCTGTGCGTATATGTATGTAGATAGATGTATGTAGATAGATGTATTCCACCACCATCGCCGCCGCCCGATCTTCGACGACACGATCGATCTGTAACGCGAGCAACTGTATTAGTTTTTACGAAATTATTCACATATTCTCACATTATACGTACCTAAATGTCACCCTGACCGCCGTAGTAGTGAAGATTCTTAGTCTCTTTCACGATTCCCGGAATAGTCGACATATCCGTCGCCACCTGATCCAATAATTCTCGCAACAATTGTCCCTTGCGGTCCGTCATCGAGGAGGAGATAAAGAATTGACTTCTCAGTTTCGCGTGCCTCCACCATTGACGCTTGTCAACGTTTACTACGTCCTTGAAATCGTACAGGTCCAAGCGTACCAATTGATGTCCGCTCTCTCCGGGTGATCTCATAGTCTCCATTCGCCCATTATTTAATCTAGATACGTACTGCTGAATATATTTGACATGAAAATCGGGGGCCAGATCAAACAATGCGTCAAGTCCGCGTCCCTTGTCCACCTCTTCCTCCTTATCATCACTAACATTCCGCTTCTTTCTCTTCTTATCCTCTTTTTCCTCCGCCGTCGAGGTTATCGCCGTCGCTGTCGCTGTCGCTGTCGCTACCTCTTTCTCCTTCATCCTTTTAATGCGTAGATCCAATGAGGCGTCATCATTTTCGCAAACGTTTTCACCGTTGCCGTCGTTGCCGTCGTTGTCGTCACCGTTGTCGTCGTCGTCGTCGTCGTCGTCGTCGTCGTCCTCGTCGTCGTCGTTGTTATTGTCGTGATTGGTCACGACGGGAACCTTGCGCGACGCGGAAATCTGCCTCGCCGCTCCGAGCGGTAAACTGGCGATATATGTTTTATAATGTATCACCAATTCGGTGTAAGTTTCCACATTCATAGTGTTCTTCGTAAAGCACTCGTAGATTGGATCAGGAATTTGGGCGCGAATAAATCTATGCATCTCATCGGCGGTACTAGTAGGGTTCAATGAGCCTTTGTCGAGCCACAACTGGTAGAGATCCTTCAGAGCTTTTCGCATGCCACGTGCATCGAAATTAGTTATTGTTTTCGAACTCTCAGCGGACTTCATCATACTCAAACTGACTAGTAATAATCTTAGGTTGCGCGTCGCTGTCCAAGAGGGATTCCATATGTTATACAATAAGTCAAGGAGGTTAAAATGAGTGCCGATTTCATTCGTTTTCTTCTTTTCCTTAGCAGTCGAAAACGGCGCTTCCATAAGCAACATTACCTCCAAATCTTCCTGAGAGGGCTGAGATTCCACATTTTTCTTACTCATCTTGACGTACACTTGCGCGATTTTTTTTGAGAGAAAAAAACGGTACTTTGTGGTTCTCGATATTCCGACTTCTGACATCGAGCTGGTCTCGTCTCGCACTTATATATATGTACTTATATGTTTATGCATATACCACCGACTCTTGTCATAAGTAAAACCATTATGTAATTTTAAGGTGCGCCTAATTGTAAGTTTTTTATTCCTTCTCAAAACAGTCATCGCTTTAAGTTTTTAATTTCTTCCCCACATCATCGCGTAGTTTCCCACGAAACGCTCGAGGCTTTGAGGTGTGCCAAACCGCGACGCTTTTATTTTAAGTTTTTAATTTCTTCCCCACATCATCGCGTAGTTTCCCGCGAAACGCTCGAGGCTTCGAGGTGTGCCAAACCGCGACGCCGATGATGAAATCACAACACTCCCCCTTCCCACACAATTGTTATTCCTTTCAAACATTCGTCGCATAAATGTTTTTTTTCTAATTCCAAACGACGCTTTTATTTTAAGTTTTTAATTTCTTCCAAATGTCATCGCGTTTCCGCGAAACGCTCGAGGCTTCGAGGTGTGCCAAACCGCGACGCCGATGATGAAATCACAACACTCCCCCTTCCCACACAATTGTTATTCCTTTCAAACATTCGTCGCATAAATGTTTTTTTTCTAATTCCAAACGACGCTTTTATTTTAAGTTTTTAATTTCTTCCAAATGTCATCGCGTTTCCGCGAAACGCTCGTGGCTTCGAGGTGTGGCAAAACTTCGCGACGCCGATGATGTAATCACAACACTCCCCCGCACAAACTAGTATGGGCCGGTATTCATAGTAGGATCATATATTTTTGAAGACCGTCTTAAGTATTTTCTTACGATGTCATGAACCAATCACAGAGCCGTTGCTTAAGACTATCTTGAAATACGTTTCGACTATGAATGCTGACCCCTACGACTTTTTTTAAAAAATCGTAGGACATAAAAAATGCGATGGGCGCATGTATACTAGGGGGGTTCTGCCCCACAGGGAATTTTGGCTTACATGCAACCTAAACCGGTATTCATAGTCAGATCTTATTTCAAGACCGTCTTAAGTAATGTCTTAAGATGCTAATACGGCTCTGTGATTGGTTTATAACATCTTACGATTGTCCTTACGACGGTCTTACTTCATATTTAAATCTTATTTCAAGACCCTTCTTAAGTACTGTCTTACGACGCTACTACGGCTCTGTGATTGGTTCGTAACATCTTACGATTGTGCTTAAGACAGTCTTATTGCGTGGCGTCATCTGTCGAGCCTACTGAACTAGCTCCACGCTTAATGCGTCGTGCGTGGCGTCATCTGTTGCACGATGCTGTCACTACGCGCTTCCCCCTCACACCGAGCCCCTGACGGCTGAGTTTAATCCCGTCCGAGGTAAATCCCGTCTTGGTCTGCTACTTGTGGGGATTGGCAGCACCGCTGCAACATTAGTATCCTCTCTATGTAGGCTATGCTCTAAGTTAGATATAAAGCTTCCTCTCTATGAAAAGGTATACCTTATGTTTAGATATAAAAAAAGACGCGTCCTTCCGCCTATTCTCCTGTAGAACGCAACATATTTTGGTGGAATAAAGTTACGATTGAATATTATCCGACTGCATCCAACGTCGTTCCTGTCTCTAAAATAATATCATTCCCACAAATTGGTGACCCCGACGAGGAAATATCTGATCGCAAAATCGCATCGCGTTAAATAACGAGAGAAGAGAATTAAGCGCACGGCACGCTTTTAACGAGGAGCACGTGCCCGTTCATGTGCGAGAGGAGAGCGTTATGTTCCGGCTTCTTGTACAATCCAGCAGAAATTCCAGGAAGATCAATGAAGAAGGTAGTGCATTCCCCGAAGGCCGATACCAGCGAGCGTAACAAGGACCTCAGAGACCAAGAAGACGCACATTCACGCAACGAGAGTCTCATCGAATTGAGCGACGAATGCAGTTCGGAAGCAACGGTACAAACCGACACTACCGTTACACCACCAAGCCAACACACTGGGGCAGCGATGTCGAGGCACAACCGATACGTTTGCGTGACTATCCAGCAACACAGGTATTTTACGAACAGTCATATCTACCGGTAGCAATGCAATATACGGGAGACGCACGTACGGCGACGTTTCAAGGATATACCAATTACAGAGTCAAGCTACGTAAATTTAAACTCGGCAACAATGTTAGAGCATGGTTTGAGATCGCCGAAAGCGAATTTTGGGCGCGAAGAACATCCGAGCTAGACAAATTCAACGCGTTAATATCTAGTCTCGACGATGACGTATACGAGTGCATGAGTAACGCGATTTCGGGACTCCTCTCTACGAACCGTTACGAAGCGTTAAAATCCTTATTAATTGAACATTACTCATTATCCAGAGGACAAAAGCTCAGAAAATTATTATCCGGATTATCGCTAAAGGGGAAGAAACCCTCGAGACTACTCGCAGAGATGAAATCGCTTGCCGTCCCGGGAAGATTCGACAACGAAGATCTAAAGACCCTTTTTCTCGATTATTTGCTGAACGATGTGCACATGACCTTACAGGTTGTACCGGGAGATGTTAATGCATTAGCTGCGGTTGCAGATAAAATCGTGGAACACCGACCTGCGGATGCCGGCCTAGAGATAATGGCAGTTCAGAAGACAGAAAACAGCCTTGCTAGTCAATTAGCAGAAATTACTAAGCGACTTGACGCAATGTAGGCACGTTTTGAATCATCTACCCGACCACGTTCACGCTCACGCGCACGTTCGCGCTCTAGGGCAACATCAAGAGACTCCTCACAATCGCGAGGATCAAAACTGTGTTACTATCACAGAAGATTTAAGGAGAGAACAAAGAAATGTGCAGAGCCGTGTAATTGGGAGAAAGGAGAGAAGCAAGAAAGTCCAAAAGCGATTTTAAACTAAGACAGTCATCGTTGGTTTCGGCGACAACAGGCGGCACCCATTTTTCCCGCCGACTTTTCGTCTTAGACAAGATATCGGGAATTCGTTTTTTCATAGTTATGGGAGCAGACGTCTCGGTAGTACCACCACGTCCTACAGATCTTAAAAAGGCTCAAGGCGCTCTCTACGCTGCGAATGGCTCACGTATAATGACTTTTGGCGAGCGTGCAATGGCACTAGACTTCGGGCACCGCCGACCAATTCACTGTGTCCGTCTCATCGCGGAAGTACCCTATGCAATACTAGGAGCCTTGTACCAACATAACTTAACGCCGATTCTACGAACCAGGACGCTGGAAGACATGGAAACAGGTTTGTCAGTTAAAACAGAGATAGGAAATGCTACTCTTATGGGAGTTTCCAGCTTTGATAAGACTACACCTATCGCTGATATTTTAGCTGAGTTTGCAGAAATTACTAAACCTTCCGTACAGACCACCAAACCTCGACATCCTGTAAAGCATCACATTGAGACAGTTGGCCCACCAGTTTCTGAACGACCACGACGCCTTCCTCCTGACAAATTAAAGGCAGCTAAAGCCGAATTTCAAGTTTATGATGGAACAAGGCTATTGTCGTCCATCGAGCAGCCAATGGGCCAGTCCGCTGCACATGGTAAAAAAAAAGACGGTTATTGGCGTCCGTGCGGGGATTACCCCGGTTTAAATGCAAAAACCCTGCCGGATAAATACCCGATAGCTCACGTTCAAGATGCTTCGTCGATATTACACGGTATAACAATTTTCTCTACAATTGATTTAACGAGAGCCTACCATCAAATTCCAGTCGCAGACGAAGATATTCCTAAAACCGCTGTAATAACGCCTTTCGGCTTATTTGAGTTTTTGGTAATGCCATTCGGATTGCGAAACGCAGCCCAGACGTTTCAACGTTTCATTAATCAAGTTTTAAAAGATCTCGATTTCGTTTTCGTCTACATCGACGACATTCTTATCGCCTCTTTGTCCCTGGAAGAACATAAACAACATCTGAAGATCGTCTTTAGTCGACTCAAGGAACATGGACTACACATCAAAGTAGAAAAGTGTGTCTTCGGAGCGGACACGGTTGAATTCCTGGGATACCAGATCTCAACGGAACGGCACCGTTACCGAACAGAATCAAGGAAATTCGTGAGTACAAGAGACCTGTAGATATACAGGGACTTCGTCGATTTTTAGGGGCAGTTAATTTCTATCGTCGCTGCCTTCCAAACGCAGCAGCTACACAAGCTCCATTGAACGAATATTTGAAGGATGCCAGAAAGAACGACAAAAGACCAATTGAGTGGAAGAGCGAAGCCATCAAAGATTTTGAAAAGATCAAGCAACAGTTGGCCACGGCGACTCTGCTGGCTCACCCAGCTTTTAATGCAAAATTGCGCCTATCTACAGATGCTTCCGGAATAGCAATGGGAGCAGTGCTAGAGCAGGCAACAGACCAGAACAACTGGGAGCCCTTAGGATTCTTCTCAAAGAAGTTCTCGGCAGCACAAAGAAATTACAGTACGTATGATAGGAAACTTACTGCGATCTACTATGCAATCAAATTTTTTAGGCATTGGATCGAAGGAAACACGGAGGTCGAGATCAGAACAGACCACAAGTCATTGATTTATGCCTTTTCACAGAAAGCAGATAAAGCCTCACCAAGGTCACTCCGCCAGCTTAACCTTATCGGACAATTTACAAAAAAAATTTTGTACGTGCAAAGCCAGGAGAACACGGTGGCAGATTCCTTATCAAGGGACACGGTAGTGTCCTCGCAAAGTGTGCGCGGAGCGAGACCGCCGTGGCTCTATTAACGCGACGCAACGAGTTGCGAGTACCTGAGATTTTGAAATCTCGATAACCAGTGAACAGATCAATTTCTAACTAGGTTTATCGTAAAGCTTGGACCAATTTTATATAGTGAAAGTGTTTTTACTTTTCCGCTACGTGCCCTACGAGCGGAGATATCACGATGCAAAATCCGAACCCGAAAATTTACAATTAAGAAACGTCGTTCTCCGTTTGCTTTGTTCGCCACGGCGCGCGGCGCGGCACTAGTAGTGTCTGATTTTGTCTCTTTTATATCCTTGCCGTTATGCGGCGCTAGTTCTACGCGTAGAGATGTGTTAGTTCGATCACATGTGATGTGACATGAGTTACGTGAGTCAAAGTGAGGTTATGATGCTTAAGATGTTTACGTGTGCGTTTAGTCGCTCATAATTAAGATACGTCGTCGTTTCACAGATCAAAAACGTAACTTTCATATACTTCGACTGCATGTCTTCATTGTCGGTAAATTAGATTTCCTCTAAATAAATCGCGTTCGCGAGAGAGATCGATCGAGTCATCATCACACGCGTCAAAGTGAGTGAGGTTAACGTGTCATGTCATATTGACACCGAAGGGAGGATTGATTCGCACAATCCGACGAGCCAAATTTCGGGACTATTCGGGAGTGTGTGTGTGGTGAAAAACGTTCGAGTCCGGCTCGCGGATCAAGCTCGCCGAGCCGGACTCGCGAGTCAAACTCGTACATGTAATGGGCCACTTTAGACGTCCGCGTCGTCGAGAAATATTCCGTCCGCGTCGTCGCAACACTCCGAATGGAGTGCATGAGTGCTGGATTGACAGAGTTCGCGCCTTGCAGATGGCTGGTTCCTGGGATACACCCTGAGCGAGGTTGGCGAGGTTATATTGTACGTATTTATCTTTCTTTCTCGCGCTCGCGTTTGCGCTCGCTTTCCCCGCTTACGTTCTCTATCTCTCTCTCTAATAATAAATATCGAATATATCTGATAAAATTAAATCTAAATATTTTTTGTATTATAACACAAGAATTATATCTGACGGTTTGACATCCTTAATTAAATGTGCAGTGTAGTTTGTATTTTATAAATCATTTAAAAAATTAAGACACAAAATATGAATATATTACGCAAAGTCAAGTTTGTCGAGAGCAGATCATGCAGTGTTTGCTATATACATAAATTTTGTTGAAAGAAAAACTACTGATTTGTTACAGGATTTGGCATATATGTGCAATGTTGTTGGCAGAATGTTAGGTAGTAGATAATATATGTATAGTAAAATTGGTTAATAAAATAAGGCAATTAATAATTTATAAATAGGTACAGCTTGACAGTACTATATAATTCGATGCAGATTAGCGACAGAAACGTATAATTTGTTGTTACATATAATTTGTTGTTAGATATAAAATATCAGACAGCTCCTTCGACTGTATCTCTTTTATCTCCATAATATTTGTTTACATATGTATATAAGTAAATATCTTTAAAATAATAGTTTTCTTGTCACTTATTAATTAATTAACTGATGTTTTGAAATAAAATTATTCATACATATCCTTTAATTTATCATACCAAAAATATCTTATCTAATAACATGTAACGATACGCCATTTAGGGCATCGTTTTAACCTGCCGACGGCCGTATATTTTAAGCTTGCGATATCGGGCCGCCGAAAAAGCCCGACCGCCGCCGAGCGCTGTGGGACCGAGACCCACGATCTTGCCCCGCTCCGGATCACCCCGACGAGCGCGCAACGCCGACAACCCCCACTGAACGCAACCGGGGTATAAAACCGGGCTACCGAGCCGAAAACGACGACTCGCTTCCCGGCCAACATCTGATCCGGATTGCTGGGAGCGTGCTCCACTCTTCCCCAGAGCAGTCGTACCGAGCGCTCTCAGGCGCTGCTCGAACTTCCTGACCGTCTATCCGTCCATACCTGCGAAGGCGAAAAACCGGGGTGGAGAGCTCTCCGTCTCGGTCGAGTGCTCTCGACGCCGACGCATTCTGTTACTTTCCTGGCCGAAATGGCCGATCCGACTACACGTCGTAAAACCCGAGAAGCCGCGTATCGCGACCGCTCCAAAGTCCGCGCTCCGTTTCGCTGATGATCCGCGCGTCGGAATCAAACGTCCGGTCCGTCCGATAGATGACCGCGTCGTACCGTACCGATAAAACGAGGCGTCGCTACCGCGACCGCTCCGATCCCGCGTGCCGTATCGTGATGATCCACGCGTACCTGCCGATTTAACGTCCGGGCCGATTTCCGATGAAATGTCCGTGACGATCCGAACCGTACCGATGTATATATATTCGCGCCGTCCGAACCGACCCGATGTCCGGTTTACCGCGTACCTGTATGTATTTCCGTTCCGACTTAGCTGGAATTATATTGTATATATCTGCGCCGTTCCAGTCCGGTAAAATGTCCGATCCGCCGCGTAACCGTATGTATGTATTTCGTTCCGTCCGTAATACCATAGATGTAAGTGTACATATCTCTAGTTTTAATAAAGTAGCCTGTAAGTTAAAGATCTTGTATAATCGGCGTTTGTTAATTATCTCTGACCTCCCTATATCGAACACCTGGCCCGGCGAGCTAGTCCGCGGTTCGATTAAACTACAGCCGAAAGGCAGGTCGTTACAAACAAACAGAGTTGGGAAGTAACGCGTTACTTGTAACGCCGTTACCGTTACCGTTACTTTTTTTCGGTAACGAGCGTTACTTTTTTCTGTATGTAACGGTAACGGTAACGTCGTTACATTTTGGCGGTAACGGTAACGAATTCAACCGTTACTTTTATCGTTACTTTAAAGATTGACAACCCTGGGTTTTATGACTACTAAAGGGGCCTCAGAGGCCCGACAATAACTGAAGAGTGCTGACATTATCAACCGTTTTGGCTGTTTTGAAACTTTTGAAGATAAATTTATCATAAGAAACAAATCTTATAATTTTTATATTTAATCTATTATCCCACGCTGATCGCGAACTCTATAGGAGGTGTCATACTGAAGCGGCCTCAGCTCTCCAATAGGAATGCTCAGGCTCAGACGGCTCAGTCTATTATAACTTATAAGTCAAGTCTATTGTATTGTCTATGGTCAGTATCATGCGCATCATGTGTGAATCGGAAAGTACCCCTAGTCGAAACATGTCAGTGCGCGAACTCGTGCGCTAGGCCACTTCCCCGGCCGCTCCGCTCGGCAACGTACCCCCACTACTCGCGTGTTTTCTTAGCGACGCATACGTAACTGCCGGCGATGCCGGTCAAAACACGAGTGGTGGGGGCGCCCGCAGTACTTTGTTTTTTTTTGTTGTGCCTGCGCGCTATTTGTGCCTGCTGTGAACAGTGAAGATTGAAATGAATGAAAACGCGAGTACAAGCTCGAGTGAGCTAAGTGTAAACGACAATGTCGGCAATGACGGCAATACATCGAGTGAACAAACATCAAACGAAAAAATGCCATGGCCGGCATTCTCCGAAATATTTACTTTTCGACCCACTTTTGGTAAGGAAAACAACTTCGCATTTTCTTGCAAGCTTTGCGTAGGTGGAAAAATCATCCATGCTAATAAAAGCTCATCGGCAAATTTAAAGAAGCATATAAAAGTAAGTTTTATTTCTTTAATTACATATAATATTATATTTTAAATTTCAATATTATGACTGCAGTGACTGCACATATCAAGATTCACAAGATTGTTATTTTTGAAATTTTGTTATTTTGTATTTATATTTTAGTTTTCTTATTTCTTATATATATATAACATGCTAATATTTAATATATTATGAATTATTAGGCAAAACACCCACAATATCTACGAAATATAGAGAAAACAAAAAGTTCTCTTTTAAAACGACGAAATGAGGATATGGCAGATGATTGCAATACAAGTAAACAACCAAGATTGGAAAAATGGGGCTCTGGGAAATTCGCAATAACCCAAAGCACAATGGATAAATATATATTGCAATTTATTATTCAAGATCTACAGCCCCTCTCGATTGTAGACAGTCCGGCATTTATTAACTTAGTAAGAAATGGACTTCCATCGTCTATTCGAATATTATGTAGAAAAACAGCAAAAGCGAAACTTCAACAAGCATTTTGTGAAATGAAAACGACTCTCATAAACAAATTAGCTGAAGTAGAATTCGTATCAACTACAGCGGATCTATGGAGTAAAATGAAAAGGTTATTTATATGTATATAAATTTTATATTTTTTTATATTTACGTATAATTTTTATATTTAATCTAAAAATTTTATATTAATATTGATATTACAATGTTGAAAAATGCCTGGTTTTACTTTCTTTATTGACATATTTAAATGTGTTTGTAGAAGCTATTTAGGTGTAACGGTTCACTGGATTGATAACACAACTTTAAAAAGAGAATCAGCTGCGCTGGCTTGTCGTCGAATAAAAGGAAGGCACACTTATGACATTTTAGCTAAAGCTATTAATTCCATCTTCCTCGAATACCATATTCAAAACAAGGTTTGCTGTACAACTACTGATAGTGGGTCCAACTTTGTCAAAGCGTTTCGGTAATTTTTTATACTCAATATACACATTTTAATATTTTTTCTTGCACTGTTCGGTATATGTTTATAGCAAAAGAAATTTGTTTTAACATACTAATAGAAAAATCATATTTCTTAGAATTTTCCAGAAAGATGATGATGATGATGATAATGATGATGAATCTATAACAGAATTTCACAACCTGAGTGATTTATTAATTATGAACGAAGAAGAAGAATGTAATATAGAATCAGAAGACGTGATCACACTTCCTGCACATCACAGATGTGTTGCTCATTTACTGAATCTGATCGCTGTTAAAGATTCAGAAACGGCCTTGAAAAGTAGTATATTATACAAAAAAAAATACAGAACGGTATTCGCAAAGTTAACTAAACTTTGGAACAAACAAAATCAATCAACACAAGTAGCCGATAAGATAAAAGAAATATGTGGTGTTTATTTAAAAACTCCTGTTGTTACAAGGTAAGAAATAATTTTCTATCGCTTTTATTTATAATAATAATAAATATAAAAATTTGTGTTTAAAAATAATAACATAACTTTCCCAACTCATTAATTTCTTATTTTAATAGATGGAATTCTACGTTTGACTGTGTATCTCAGCTCGTAAACCTCCTGAAACATAATCCAGAAAATATAAACACATGTCTGGATCACTGTAGCTTGCAAAGACTGACCGATAACGAAGTAACATTCCTAGAAGAGTATTGTCAGGTGGGAACGAAATATTGCATACAAATTTAACAAATTTTACTAGTTATTATTTATAATTATTCAATTATTTTATATACATTATTTGTAATAATAAAAAAATGTATATATTTCAATGTTTGATTTAATTTTTAGGTAATGGGACCTTTGGCACGTGCGTTGGATATTTTGCAAAGTGAAAACGGCATGTATATGGGGTATTTGTTACCAATCTTAAACACTTTAGAAGAAAAGTTAAAAAATTTGAGCGCGGAGGGAGTTATTACAGAGTGTCATTCACTACTTACTTCTATTCAAGAAGGATTAACTAAAAGGTATGAGAAATAATGCAATAAATAATAAACTTTATAAAAAATGTAACACAATATTTCGGCGATCAATCAACTGTAAAAGAATTAGGTCATAAAAAATTATATGCTGGCGTTGAATATGGCTTTGTTTGTTACATATGTTTCGACTTTAACTCATACGTTTTGAGTTTTTTCCAGTGAGATATAATATAACATCACGAGAGAAATTCAAATTATGCATGCAAATACATTTAGTAGTGAGTTCCAAGTAATACAGAGCTAATTAAATATTTACATAACAAGAATGATGTATGATCTAATTTTTCTACATTTAATAAATAATAAATCAAAATGAGTAAATAACAGCAAATAAATAAATAATATTTACAACAATATAATAGTTAAGTTTTTAAATAATAAAATTATATATCCATCAAATTTAGTAATTGAAAGAAATAATAAAAGAATATTAACAATAAAAACTAATATTACATCCCATACTATAATTACTTTCAGATTCTCTACACTGTACGAGAAAAAAGAACTAATAATTGCAGCTTGTCTACATCCAAAGTTTATACTAAATTGGTTGACTGGAAGCAAAAAGAAATTTGCTGCAAATTACTTACAAGATTTACTAGGAATTCAATCAAACGAAAATACTCCAGATCTTACTAAACAAACTGTTGATCCCGATAATGATTTTTTTTATTTTCGCCAAAAAGCACAACCTGATGAAGAAGAATTGCAACACTTTTTAAAATCAAATAGCACTAATATTGAATTGTTGCACAATTATTCAAAACTTAAAAAATTTTTTATTAAATACAACACGCCACTTCCCAGTAGTGCATCAGTTGAAAGATTATTTAGTTGTGGAGGTTTTGTATTAACGCCACAAAAAGGCCATCTTAATGATGACACAATGGAACAACAACTTCTTCTAAAAATAAATAAAAAATTTTGGTGAGATGTACAAGTTTATTGTAACTCTTATAAAGGTATCAAACAATAAGTTATTAAATTTATTATATTTTATAAGTTACAAAGAAAGCCTATAAAGAAAAGTGATATATCTGAGAGCCCTTAATATATATTTTATTCTTTATGAGTTAATAATAAAATGTTTATCTTTTCAGGATTAGAAAAATAAAAGAAGAATACAACTAAAATACGAAATTAATGTGACTTCGGAGAAAAAATACATTCACTATGTATCTGAACAATTGAGATACGGTTACCGTATCTTTGTGCGTTCGAAAATTAAAGTTTGGTTTCGTTTTTGTTTTTTTAAAAGACGGTATTGCAAAAATTCCCTATTAATGTAATTACCGTGACGTACTTTAAGTAATTATATGTGCAATTATAAGTGCAACGTTTATTTTTTTTTTAAGTTGAAAAGTACAAATTTTAAATAATAAATATTTTGTATGTACTTTATAAAAGAGAAGTTTTCCTTTTATTTCCTTCTAGCATCTTTTCCGGCGTTACACAGTTAAGGCTCTTGGGATTATTAATTATTAAATAACTTAATTTTAAAGTTAAATATCTTAATTTTAGTGTTACATAAAAGTAACGAAAAAGTAACGAATCGTTACTTTTGTAGTAACGGTAACGGTAACGCGTTACTTTTTAAAATTAGTAACGAGTAACGGTAACGAGTTACTTTTTACAAAAAGTAACGGTAACGGTAACGAGTTACTTTTTTGGAGTAACGTTCCCAACTCTGCAAACAAATACCTTGTCTAATTACAAATTAACAGTAAATTGGCATTGTCGAACGTAGATTCTGCTGTTTCTGTCGCTAATCTGCATCGAATTACATAGGACTGTCAAGCTAAATTATTAATTACCTTATTTTGTTAACAAAATTTACTATACATATATTATTTACTATAACATTCTGCCAATAGCATCGTATATGCAAAATTCTGTATCAAATCTGTTTTTCTTTCGAAAAAATTTATTCATAGCAAACAATTTGCATAATGTGCTCTCGAAAAACTTGACTTTGCCTGATATATTCATATTTTATGTCTTAATTTTTTAAATGATTTATAAATTTATACAAACTACACTGCACATTTAAGGATGTCAAACTCTCAAATATAATTCTTGTAAGTTATAATACAAAAAATATTTACATTTGATTTTATCAGACATAAATGTCGATGTCGATAGACATTATGGCGTTTGATGTATCTGTAACTAAAAAAAGGGGTGATATCAGTACAAAATTACCTTTTACAAAAAGGTAAAAAAAAGACGCCAAGTACACGCGCGGTGTATGTATCTTGAAAAAACCTATATCTTTCTACCTCGAAAAAACCCAAGTAGTAGTATCTTTATTTCAAAAAAATAAAAACCCAAGTGGTACATATCACAAAATTGCGTTACCTTATTCAATCCAAGTGATTACCTATTACAAAAAAAAAAAAGAAATGATCTTTAAATTGCGCCAATTATATACATATATATTATCTCGAAAAATAATTGTACTTTTAAAAAATAAAACCCAAGAGGTTCACAACATGAGTCACCCGAGCGGGAAGATCACCACGAAGACGAACGGACAACGTTATGTCTGGCCCTCCATGAAGAGAGATATCAGGGAGTGGGCCAAGACGTGTGTACAGTGTCAGCGTGCTAAAATCGGACGACACGTTCTTACACAACCAGCGACATTTCCACACCCAGACGCACGTTTTGACCACGTATACATCGACATAATCGGACCACTGGCGTCCTGTGACGTCCTGGTCGATAGATTTTCGAGATGGCAGAAAACAGTTCCTATAAAAAATCACTAAGCGGAGACGGTAGCAAAAGCTTTCTTCAAGAATTGAGTCGCACGATTCGGATAACCTAAAATAGTGACAACAAATCAAGGTTCAGAATTTGAAGGTAAATTGTTCACAGCCTTAGTTCAGCTAATTGGCAGTAAGCGGATTCGCACAACAGCATACCACCCAGCTTCGAACGGACTCGTTGAACGGTGGCACCATACTCTTAAAACTGCAATAAAGTGCCATGAGGGAGAAAGATGGATTGATGCACTTCCAGTGATACTGCTTGGCTTCAGGACATACTACAAGGAAGATTTGAAGGCGTCACCAGCAGAATACTTATACGGAACAACTCTAAGAATTCCAGGAGAATTTTTCACGCACGAGGATCTACCAAGTGACCCCAATTTCTTCCTCAAAGAATTTCGAATTCATATGCGAGCACTGAAACTAGTCCCAGCGGCTCATCATTGTCGAAAAAAGACTTTCAGTTTTAGAAAGCTACACAGCTGTTCACACGTTTTTGTACGTCAAGTGAACATCCGAAAAGAAACGCTCGACAAACCATATTCAGGCCCACATCGCGTTATTGAAAGAATCAACGATAGACTTTTTACGGTGGACATCAATGGCGTACCAACCAACCTTTCAATCGAAATACTTAAGCCAGCCCATTTGCCAACAGACAAAGTTCTAGAAAGTGGTGGTAATCCAGGTACTGACCAATCATTCAGCTCACAAACGATTCCAGAAACCAGCCTGAGACAGCAACTCAGCGGAATACGGCAATACATTGGACCCAAGAAGAAAGTACAATTCAATATTAGCTCGCCAGCTCAGAGTTCAAGCCTGTGATTCACACACTAAAGAGACGTTGATGACACACACACACACACGCATACATACACACACTTACGCACATACACACACTCACTAAATTTAATAGATAGCAATATAACGATACTGATCTGTTCTAGTTTAACTCATTTTTTATAAGATACAATATGTCTTACTATTTTCTTTTATGTATAATTAATGACTAACTCAACTTTTCTAATATTTTAAAGTCAAATAACTTTTGATATGCATTACAATAGAGACATTATAATACCTTTTCTTTTTTTTCAGAGCGTAAGACTTTTCTCAAGGGGGGAGTATTGTGGGGATTGGCAGGACCGCTGCAACACTAGTTTCCTCTCTATGTAGGCTATGCTCTAAGTTAGATATAAAGCTTCCTCTCTATGAAAAGGTATACCATAAGTTTAGATATAAAAAAGGCGCGTCCTTCCGCCTATTCTCCTGTAGAACGCAACATACTTTGGTGAAATAAAGTTACGATTGAATATTATCCGATTGCATCCAACGTCGTTCCTGTCTCTAAAATAATATCATCCCCACAAATGTCTGGATAGGCGTAACATTTGTTGTGATCTAGGCGTACTATTATCGACACTCAGCTGAATTACCGTGTGACATCGATATGGAAGAGAAGGGTGTCGAGTATACTTGCTCGGCATGTAAAAAGGAGATAAAGAGTCAGATTGTAGCTTGTAAATCATGTACCAAGATTTTTTTCCACCCGGGTTGCAAAAGTAACCATAAAATTTATAATGCGAACAACGAGTACGTGAATTGCCCTGGCCCATTCGAAAAATTCGATGCAAGCAAGACATCGACATCGTCAGCGACAGGAAGTATAATGGGAGTTGTAAAAGCGAGTACGGCGCCGGGGAGTGGAACTAAGGTGGCGGGTGCGAGTGGAACATCTGATATACAGGGTGTTACTAAAAGACCGCCCACTAACTACATAGCGGTATTCCTTGTCAAAAACTGAGTCGAAAAGTCCTGAACCACTTTTTTCTATAATGCTTAACAAAGCCGCAATCATTGAGTAAAGTTAGTCCAACCAGCATCGTTCTTTAACCGGGCGAACGTCGGTGAGCCGCGCGCCTGATAGTGTGCGTGAGCGCTCCGCCGCGCAACGCGCAGCGGCACGGCGGCACGACGGCACGGCCGCGGTTGGCCGCGGCGGTCGCGCTATGCTTTCGCGCGCGTCGCGTGCAATATTCTTACGCATTGTAATAATAGAAATAATTTTTTCTTGCACTAAAAATCACTTTTTACTCTTGTCAGAAGTACCTTCTTGCAGAAAATTTTGATAACGGATAAAACTTTCGCCAAGACATAACTATTATTAACATATGAAAATTTAAACAAACACAAAAAATAATACTGTGTATTTTACGATACAAAATTTTACAATACAAAAATTATTTTCTAAACAATCCGTTTTGTTAAATATCTTTGCGTTAACTTAATTTAAATTATAACACAAAGCACTTATTGAATCTTTCTACGAGGTTTGCCCAGTTAGGCAGTTACTCAGGAGTAATAAATTCTTTAAGGGAAATTTACTGTAACAATTAGATATTTAAATAATCTCGTACTTAAAAGGAAATACATTAAAAATATTGTTAAAAGATAAAGTATTCAAAAATAAAAAAAATTTCTTTTTTTACAAAAAAAAGATTTATTTTAAGTTATAAATAACGCTGTCCAGATGTACAATCTTTTTGAATTAAGGCAAATAAGAGCAAACCGCCGAGCGAACAATATTAATTTTTATAGCGAATAATAAATAATAACACGTTTAATAACTTAAAACAAAATACAATACAAACGTTTCTGTCTTAGTTTAGACGCATAAATAAAAGCGAAATGTTATCGTATTCATAAAACATTAGTCAGCGGTTAAGTTGTTGGAAAAGGTTGAACATAAGGTAAATTACGCGATAACTGCTGCCTTTTAAATAAAGTAAAATTGAAAAGTTAGCTGCAATTCGTATAAGTTTTTTCATAAAGATGTAAAATTTACTTATCGGACAGTATAATATCAATCTCGTGATAATCTACCGTGTCTGGTTTCAGTGATGAAACAATGCTTATGAGTTAAGATCAGTGCACGGATTGAAGGCTTAGGCTGATGCGCAAGGTGAAATGAGTACATACAAATGTCATGAAGTATCATATAACAAAATAACATTAGTAAATAAAAAAATATAAAGTAAATAAATAAACTAGTAAATAAAAAGTCTTTCTAATGATTATTCTCCTATTGTCGAGAAACTTCCACACAATTGACATCTGTAGTCTGTTTTATTTCAATTCAATTCAATTAAGTTTATTGTTTATCCCCTATGGGGTTTACAAGGCGTTTTTGAGGAACGTTCCCAAACCTGTAGTCTGTTTTATTTATTAACTTATTTGTATTTATTTACGAGTGTTACTTTGTTATATGATGCTTCATGATATTTCTCTGTACTCATTTCACCTTTCGCTTAAGTCTAGGCCTTCAATCCGTACACTGATATTAACTCATAAGCATTGTTTCGTTACTGAAACTAGACGGTAGATCATCATGACACTGATATTACACTGTCTGGTAAGTAAATTTAACATAAAAAAACTTATACGAATTGCAGCTAACATTTTATTTTATTTAAAAGACCGCATTTACTTTATGTTTAATCTTTTCTAACAACTTTACCGCTGACCTACGTATTACGAATATGATAACATTTCATATTTATTTATGCGTTGTTAACGATTCGATTTAAGATTATTGTGAAATATTACAATAAAGAGGGTCTAAACTAAGGCCAAAGCGTTTGTATTGTACTTTGTTTTAAGTTATTAAATGCGTTATAATTTATTATTCGCTGTAAGATCAACGTTTTGCTTTTATTTGCCTTAAGTTTCAAAAATATTTATTCTCTCCTTATAATATTAAACAGAAATTTTCTATATTCAATGTTTTGAAGATTAGGGGAACGTAGAGAAGGAATGTTTTATTTATATTTGCGAATAGAAAGTTTCTTGTTGTTTTGAAATATTAATAGCCCTGATAAGGACTGTTTTTCAGTGAGCTGCTAATTCTGAAAAGAACCGGCTTCATCCTGGTAAGGACTGCTACGCATGAAGTTGCTAGCCCTAAAAAAAACAGTTTCTTAAACCTAAAAATGACTTTTTAAATTAAATTTTTAAAATAAGCCCCGCGAACCACAATGCATGCTTCCGCACGAAGAATTAAATTTTCTCGTACGCATTGAAGCATCGGTCCATCGACAGTTTGGACAGATATTTGTATTTTTATCCATTTCATGAGTAACAGTCTTCTTTAGGATTTAATAACGGCTTTTTTCAGAGCAAGCAATTCACTGCAAAACAGTCCTTTTCAGGACCACTAATTTTTCAAAACATCAGGAAATTTCTTATTTGCAAAGATAAATAAAGCATTCTTTCCCTACGTTTCCGTAACCTAAACATCTAACGAAACGGATTGTTTGGAAAATAATTTTTGTATTGTAAAATACAGTTTATTTTTTGTACTTGTTTGAATTTTCATATGTTGATAATCGTTATGTCTTGGCGAAAGTTCCATCCGTTATCAAAATTTTCTGTTTATTGTTTTTTTATAAACTTACTTTTATTTATTTATTAGTGTTACTTTGTTATATGATGCTCCATGATATTGTCTCTGTACCCATTTCCCCTTACGTTTGAGCATCGGCCTTCAATCCGGGCGCTGATTTTAACTCATAAGCATTGTTTTGTTACTGAAACCAGACACGGCGGTAGATTATCACCGTAATGATATTATACTGTAGAGATTGATATTATACTGTCTGATAAGTGAATCTTACATCTTTATAAAAAAAAATACAAATTGCAGCAAACTTTTCAATTTTATTTTATTTAAAAAGCAGCAGTTATCACGTAATTTACCTTATGTTCAACCTTTTCCAACAACTTTACCGCTGACCAATGTTTTATGAATACGATAACATTTTACTTTTATTTATGCGTCTAAACTAAGACAGAAACGTTTGTATTGTATTTTGTTTTAAGTTATTAAATGTGTTATTATTTATTATTCGCTATAAATATTAATATTGTTTACTCGGCGGTTTTCTCTTATTTGCCTTAAGTTTCAAAAGGATTGTACATCTGCACAGCGTTATTTATAACTTAAGATAAATCTTTTTTTCATAAAAAAAGAAATTTTTTTTATTTTTGAATACTTTCTTTTAATAATATTTTTAATGTATTTCCTTTTAAGTACGAGATTATTTAAATATCTAATTGTTACAGTAAATTTCCCTTAAAGAATTTATTACTCCTGAGTAACTGCCTAACTGGGCAAACCTCGTAGAAAGATTCAATAAGTGCTTTGTGTTATAATTTAAATTAAGTTAACGCAAAGATATTTAACGAAACGGATTGTTTAGAAAATAATTTTTGTATTGTAAAATTTTGTATCGTAAAATACACAGTATAATTTTTTGTTTGTTTAAATTTTCATATGTTAATAATAGTTATGTCTTGGCGAAAGTTTTATCCGTTATCAAAATTTTCTGCAAGGAGGTACTTCTGACAAGAGTAAAAAGTGATTTTTAGTGCACGAAAAATTATTTCTATTATTACAATGCGTAAGAATATTGCACGCGATGCGCGCGAAAGCATAGCGCGGCCGCCGCGGCCGACCGCGGCCATGCCGTCGTGCCGCCGTGCGTTGCGCGGCGGAGCGCTCACCTACACTATCAGGCGCCCGGCTCACCGACGTTCGCCCGGCTAAAGAACGACGCTGGTTGGACTAACTTTACTCAATGATTACGGCTTTGTTAAGCATTATAGAAAAAAGTGGTTCAGGACTTTTCGACTCAGTTTTTGACAAGGAATACCGCTATGTAGTTAGTGGGCGGTCTTTTAGTAAGAAAGATAGATTGGCTTGTCAGAACGGTGAAAGAAGTGAAAGATGAAATGGCGTGTAAAAAAGAAGTTAAGACAATGATCAAGGAGATAGTTCGAGAAGAGATGGGAGGCATTAAGCAAGAATTGGAAGAATTGAGAAAAATGATACGAGAAGGAGTATATGGACCGACAGGAGGACTGCAGAGGAGCTATAGTGAAGCGGTTAAAGAGAAGAAGAAAGAGAATATTTTGATTAGTAAACCGAAAGTACAACAGGAGAGCGAAGATACAAAAAAGATAGTAAAAGAAAAAATCGGTATTAAAAACATGGAAGTTGGAATTTCAAAAATACGAAAAGGAGGTAGAGGAGCGGTCATTCTTGGATGTGAAACTGGTGAAGAAATGAAAAGGTTGAAGGACAAGGTACAAGCGACAATGGGAGAGGATTTAAAGGTCAATGAGCCACAGTGGAAAAAACCCAAGATTAAAGTAATTAATGTCGGAGAAGATGAAATAAAAATGGATGATGATAAGTTGTTAAATGCGATTAAGAAACAGAATAGAATGGAAGACGTAGCAGGAGAAGATCTTTGTATGCGGATAGTGAAGAGATTATTTAAAGGAAGAGACAAGAATAACGAGCGATCCTGTGGAAGAAGGGGAGATGAAAAAGGATCTCTGATATTGGAGGTAGATGATGGTACACATGAAGCGATAATAAAAAAAAAAGAAGATTAAATATAGGTTGGAGAAAATGTGTAGTATACAACTTCATTAGCGTCGTAAAAGTGTTACAAATGCTGAGGTTATTTCCACATGGCTAAGAATTGCACAACGCAGGAAGCATGTTTCAAATGTGCAGGAAACCATAAGGCGAACAATAGTACGGTAGCGAGAAAGAACTGTATAAATTGTATGTATAAGAATAAGACGTATAATTTGAAGCTGAATTTAGAACATGAGTCGTTAGATTCGGAGTGTCCGACATTTAAGAAGATATTAGAGGAGGAGAGAAAAAGAGCTGGTTGGGAAGTTACGAAGTAGCAACCACTGAAGCAAGAGGAAGCACGGTATACGAATGCACAAAGTCTAATGGCGCACAAAGATAAGATACAGCACCTGGTTATAAAGAGGATGAGACCTGCGATATTGGCATTAACGGAAACTAGATTGTAGACATTGACGATAGTGAGGTTAATATACCGGGTTATAGTAAAGTGAGATGCGATGCTGAAAATAGAAACACAGGAGGTGTCCTTTTATATGTTAGGGAGGATATTAAATGTAAGATAATTGAAAAGAAAAAGTTGGTGTCAAACTGTTGGTGTTTGGTGATAGAAGTTAAAGATAACTTGTATAAAGGAGTGATAGCAGTGGTGTATCATTCGCCGAGTGCGTCAGATGGTGACTTTGTTCGGTTTTTAGAAGATATAGTAGAAGGCCTGACAATAAAAGGTGATTGTATAGTAATCGAGTACTTTAATATAGATGTAATGGTAGAATCTTTCTACACGAGAAAACTAATAGCGGTAATGCAAAACTTGGGAATAAGGTAATATGTGGATAGTCAAACAAAGATTTCAAAAGATAGTCAAACGATTATAGATTTAATTTTTTCGAATAAGATTATAAAGGTATAAGTGTTCGAAAAACCTAAAATTACGGACCATGCTTGGCTAAAAATAGATTTCAATATAACGAAAAAAAGTAACAAATATAAAGAATTAGAGGCAGAAATTATAGCAGATTTGATATAGATAAATTTCTTAATATATTGAAGGATAAAATCGAGCTAAGTCAAAGTTTAGACATTAATTTAAGGGCTGAAAAATTTGTTAAAAAGATTGTAAATGTATTGGATACCGTGGCACCAAAGTAAAAGTTTGGTAAATATGCATATTAGGTCAAACCTCACTGATGACCTTGACTTTAACCTCGACATATGTTGTCAAGGTCACCCTCCTGAGTGACCTTTAGAAGATTTTAGCCGGCGGTCATTGTTTATTAAAAAGTTATAAACAAAAAAAGTTTGACAAATATAGCAGTTATTTTGAGTATTGAAAGGCATAAACGACCTTGATCTTGACATATATGTTGTCAAGGTCACCCTCCTGAGTAACCTTTAGAAGGTTTTAGCTGGCGGTTATTGTTCATTAAAAAGTTATAAACAAAAAAAATTTGGTGGGGAAAATTATTTAAAGCAGTGAATTGTTGGTATAATCATGGTAAAAGCATGTTAAAACTTTGTTAAAAGAAATAATAGTTGGTTATTGACAAAAACCTATAGGTTAGTGACGCGCTTTACAAGTATGAGCTTTCTAAGTTGAAGCACATACAAAGCACACTTATAAAGCGCGCCACTAACCTATAGGTTAGTGACGCGCTTTACAAGTATGTGCTTTGTAAGTTGAAGTACATACTCTCTATTCTCTGCTTTAAATAACTTTTCTTTCAATATACCAACAATTCGCTACTTTAACTAACTTTTCTTCGTTCATACCTGTACTATTTCCACATAAATATCAGTCATTTATGTCTATTAGTACTCAAAATAACTGCTATATTTTTCAATTTTTTTTGTTTATAACTTTTTAACAAACAATGACCGCCGGCTAAAACCTTTTGAAGGTCACTCAGGAGGGTGACCTTGACAACATATGTCAAGGTCAAGGTCATCGGTGAGGTTTGACCTAATATGCATATTTATCAAAAGTTTAAGATACTGAATGTTTAGGAAGGAAAAAAATGGTATTCAGACGAAATTAGATTAGCGGCAGATGGAAGAGATGTTGCCTACAGTAAAGCGTTAAAAACAGGTTCAGAACAAAACTGGAAATACTTTAGAATTGAAAGAAATGTAGTAGTAAAACTTATTAGGTCGAAAAAGAAAGAGTATTTTGAGAATATGATAGATCATAATAAGGGTGACCTTACAAAGATGTGGAAAACTTTGAAAGAAGTAATTAAGGGTGAGCAAGGGGGTTCAGAGGACCGTGATAACTTTGATAACATAGATTTCGAAATACTGGATGACGTGAAAAATTGTGATATAGCTGATAAGTTTAACGTATATTATGTTAAGAGTATAAGTAACA
The DNA here is from genome assembly GCA_035220615.1 of Leptothorax acervorum. Taxonomy (NCBI): domain Eukaryota; kingdom Metazoa; phylum Arthropoda; class Insecta; order Hymenoptera; family Formicidae; genus Leptothorax; species Leptothorax acervorum. Next base: position 237,273 of record JASTWQ010000148.1, on the reverse strand, counting down.
TTGTGAAATCTATTGATAGCAAGGGGTTGGAAGGGGCAGATGGGAGAGCGAATTATGCATTTGAGTGTAAGGAAACTATGGAAAATTTTGAACCAATTACTGCAAGTGATCTGGAACAAATTGTTAATAAACTTCCCCAAAAGAAGGGAACAGAGGAGGGGATATCTAGTAGTATATTGAAAATGGTGTTACCTGTGATAAAAGATGAGTTTGTAGAAGTGATAAATGACTCACTTCGTACGGGAGTATGTTCAGAGAGTTGGAAAACATCCACTATAATACCGATACCAAAGGTAAAGAAACCAAAGAAAGCAAGCGAATATAGACAGGTTAATATGCTTTCGATATACGAAAAGGTTCTCGAGTTAGTTGTAAAAAAGCAGTTAGAAAGGTTTCTAGAAAAGAATAAGATATTAACAAAGCATCAATAAGGATTTAGGAAACACCATTCATGCGAGACAGCGTTACAAGACATAATCGAGGATTGGAAGATGATAATTAAGGAAAGAAAAATGGTTGGTACTTTTTTTAGATCTTAAGAGAGCGCTCGAGACGGTGGATAGAGAAAAATTATTAGAAAAATTATACATGGTGTCCCATTTTAAAAAACGCACCTCGATAATTCTTCAACGAAGCATTTTCAGCAAAAATGTTTCAGACAAAAGTTGGAGGGTTTTAAGTGGGACATAAGATGGTGACAATTATTTCACCTTGGATGGTCGTTTGAAGCTCACATAAACGTTACCTTTAATTTCTCATGGAACCCTCTATATTGTAGTATATCGTTTAAAAGGGCATAAAATAAGAAAAATTTTGGCGCTAACCAGAGGTCGATACGTTGACCTGTTCTGGAGTTATTTAAGGTCAAAGTTGGAAAAAGTCAATTTTTGACCATAAATAATTCCCGAACGGGTCAACGTATCGACCTCTGGTTAGCGCCAAAATTTTTCTTATTTTATGCCCTTTTAAACGATATACTACAGTATAGGGGGTTCCACGTAAGAAATTAAAGGTGACGTTCATGTGAGCTTCAAACGACCATCCAAGGTCAAATTATTGTCACTGTCTTATGTCCCCCTTGAAACCCTCCAACTTTTGTTTGAAATATTTTTGCTAAAAATGCTTCGTTGAAGAATTATCGAGGTGCGTTTTATAAAATGGGACACCCTGTACAACTATGGAATATGAGGAGCTGTATTAGATTCGTTAAAATCATATTTAAGTAATAGGAAACAACAAGTTAAATTAGGTGATAAGTTTTCTAGCATAATTGATATTATATATGGAGTACCACAAGGTTCCGGGCTGGGTGCTCTGTTATTTATTGTACATATGAACGATATAGTTAAAGTATGTACGAAGGGTAGTAGAATAAAATTATATGCAGATGATACGACAGTATATGTGGAGGTAGAAAGCTGTGAGGAGCTTAAGATAAATATGAGTAAGGTGTTTGGTGCTGCCGAAGAATGGTTGAGTATGAATTCGCTAAAACTGAATGTGGATAAAACCAAATTTATGATTGTTAGAAGTATAAGGAAAGATTTAAGGGCAAATATTGTACTAAGATGTTTGGATGGTACAGTGATAGAACGTGTAGAGATTATGAAATTTTTGGATGTAATTATAGATAGCAAGTTACGTTGGAAAGTGTACTGTGATTATATGCTTAAGAAAATAGGGAAAAAAGTCAGTTTTTTTTAATAGAATATGTAATGATTTATCAATGTATGCTAGATGTAATGTTTATAAGTCAATCATTGCACCGCATTTTGATTATTGTTCGACAATATTAGTTGGTATTGGCGTAACACATCTGGGCAGGCTATAAGTGGCACAGAACCGGGCTAGGCGAGTTATACTCAAGTGCAATCGCCACACCAGGATTGAACAGATGCTACAAGCGTTACAATTTATATCAATAAATCAAAGGGTGGTGTACACACACCGGCAATGTATGACCTCTCTGAAGTTAGTCCCCCATTATTTAAGAAATTAATTTTTTTTAAGAGTTTTGTAAAGATTTCTAATCGTTCCAGAGTTCCTGATAATTTTAAGAAATAGTTCTGGCCATTAAAGGCATTAAAATGCGTTTTAAACTATAGGGGGGCTAACTTCACGCAGCCCCCTATTTTCGAAAAACGTCATTTTTTTATTAGAGTTTTGGGTAAATTTTATATAACTAGAGTTCCTGAATTCATTTCAGAAATAGTTCCGCTCGAAAAAGTAAAAAAAACCGAAGTTGCTCCATCATCGTTTAAATATCAGGTATCTTGCAAACCGTTGGACCGATCGCTTTGTGTCATAAGACTTTTCGTCAGAACTCATCGAGAACTACCCAGAACTCTCGTCAGAACTGCTCGGAACTCTGAAAAAGTTTTCAATCTTTGTTAAAAAATCTGGTATCTTGCAAACCGTTGGTCCGATCGCTTTGCGTCATAAGACTTTTCGTCAGAACTCGTCGAGAACTACCCAGAACTCTAGTCAGAACTTCTCGGAACACTGAAAAAATTTTCGACTTTGGGACTTAGAAAACTTTCGCGATTATCGTTAAAATATCTGGTATCTTGCAAACCGTTACAGTTCTGTGAGTTCTATTATAATTTTCCTGTAGTTCTGAACGTGTCCTAACATTTTCCGAAGAGTTCTGGCGATAAACACTATTTATTCATTTTTTAAATAATTTTTATCTCCCGAAAAAGCCGCATTTTCGGGTATATGGGTGATACGCTGGCCGATTTTCGACAGTTCTGTGAGTTCTATTATAATTCTCCTGTAGTTTTGAACGTGTTCTAAAACGTTTTCCGAAGAGTTCTGGCGATAAACACTATTTATTCACAGGAGTCTCTTTCTCGATCTTTCTCGCTGTCTCTCGCTCTCTCTTGCTTTCTATCGATCTTTCTCGCTCTTTCTCGCTTTTTCTCTTTTTTTCTCGCTCTTTCTCGCGCTGTCTCGCATTCTCTCGATCTTTCTCGCTCTTTCTCACTCTTTCTCGCTCTTTCTCGCTTTTTATTGCTTTTTCACGCTCTCTTTCGCTCTTTCACTTTTTAACGCTCTTTCTCTCGTTCTTTCTCGCTCTCTCTCACTCTCTAACGTTTTTTGACGGTCTCTCGCTCTCTCTCGCTTCTGTCGCTCTCTCTCTCTCTCTCTCTCTCTCTCTTGGTTTCTCTCGCTCTCTTTCGCTCTCTCTTGTTTTCTAACTATAATTAAATTTTACGCAGTTATTTTGTAAATGATACTAAGCAAAATATTTAAATATTTTGCTGTAACATCATACAATATTATTATGTTTTTAAATATAATTACAAAGTAATATTAAAACGTAAATACATATACAATTATTTTGCATTGATATATCAATACGATATTATTGTGTTTTCAAATGTAATTACAATTATGTATCATTATTGTAACAAAAATACTTAACAAAAACTTGTGAAATCCGCCTAAAAAAGAATGAAAATGTAAAAAAAAACCGCCAAGTATATTTTACGCAAAATAATGTTATAAATAATATACTAGGCACAAAAATAGTAAAATATTTATTTAAAAAAAATAATGGCACAAAAAAAAAGTGAAATTAAAATATTATTGCAAGTATATTTATTAGAGTAAGTAATATCTCGCAAAATATATATATTTTGTGCGCGAAATTGAGTTTAAAGAAATATCTCTCAAAGTTGCAGTAAACTTAACATAGGATGCAAAAGACGTTTAAAATGTATGACATACAATGGAAAAATAAAATAAAATATAACATACAATAGATAGCTTAATAAGAGGTGCAGGAATTGAAAAAGGTTTAATTGCATCGATAACAAGCACCAAATTATGTGAGAGACAACAATCGAAGATGGACATAATCTCCAGCAGCATACTTGGCGTGCCCGTATTTGTTGTTATAATTATAGGCAATACGAGCACGCCAAGTATGCTGCTGGAGGTTATGTTTATCTTCGATTGTTGTCTCTCACATAATTTGGTGCTTGTTATCGATGCAATTAAACCCTTTCGAAGATGGACATAATCTCCAGCAGCATACTTGGCGTGCCCGTATTTTGTTGTTATAATTATAGGCAATACGGGCACGCGCCAAGTATACTGCTGGAGATTATGTCCATCTTCGATTGTTATCTCTCACATAATTTGGTGCTTGTTATCGATGCAATTAAACCCTTTTCAATTCCTGCACCTCTCATTAATCTATCTATTGTGTTTCATATTTTTATTTAATTTTTCCACTGTATGTCATACATTTTAAATGTCTTCTGCATCCTATATTAAGTTTACTGCAACTTTGAGATATATCTTCAAATTAAACTTATTTGTTAATAACTTTAACAAACAACGGCCGCCGGCTAAAACCTTTTGAAAGTTATTTAAAGTAATGACCTTGATAACATATTTCAAAATTATTGAAATCGGAAGGTGTGTGGTATCTCTGCATAATTACCCGAAAAAGGTCCGTACCATTCTGCGATATTCGCAATAATAATCGAAATATTGAGTATTAAATTCAGGCGAATAAGAGCACGCCCGGTTGTATGAGGAAGTGTTCGAGCCGCTCGAGCTATAGCACGGCCCAGTGTATCCAGCATTGGCATGCGGCGAGACGTAGGAGCGGCGATGTAAGCTAGAGCTCTAAATATATAAGAGTAGCGCTTTTATCTCGCGAATGCTGACCACCGCGTGTTTCTATTAGCTCCCTTTCCTTTTCGGCCACCATCTTTGACTTATATATTTGAGAGTAACAAAGACATAATAAATAAGAACCGCCTATGAATACCGGCCTAAAATCGAAAATGGAGATTGTTTACGCTATTCTTATATGTATACTAGCTGGTTACCCGGGCTTCGCCCCGGAGGACCTCTCGCCCCTTTGTAGACATTTGTGCATAGAATTTGAAATTCGACAAATTTTTTGTATTGTACAATCATTAGGAATGTCAAAAATAACAATTAGTTAAGAAAAAACTCGATCCGTAAAGCCAAAATTAATTATTAGTCTGCGTATAGCACTATGGTACTCACTATGGTACACCTAAGCCCTTTTTATGATAAGTAAACTAATAAAACATTTTCGCTTATTATAGTGCACTGCCACTATGTTAACGTCATTTTACACTACAATGTATCGTCCCCAAGATAAAGGTAAATACAGCTCATGGTAAAAAAAATTTTTCTTTTTACTATTTAATGTATTCTACAGGTTAATAACATTTTTTATTAGACCCTGGGATGAATCTCGCGGACACACATCAATTTTCTCGGTATTTTAAAGTAGAGCTGTTTAAAGAAATATTCTTAATCTTGGTACAGAAATCTTATATTATTGTCTAATTGTTTTACTGTATATAGACAATATTTTAATAATTGAAGGTTTATTGTGACCATGTCAAATAGAACAGATAATTTAAGTGATCATCTGAGTTTTAAAAAGTAAAAAATCTTTATAAAAAATTGTGAGCTCGCATAAAAAGTTGTTTTATCTGCAATTATCAAAAAAATCTAAGACGTGCTACTCCGGCATTGAAAAAGAATGTATTTATAGAGAAAGCAACTTTTATGCAAGTTCAAGAATTTTTAACAGAGACTTTTAACTTTTTAGGCCTCGGAAGATCACTTGAATCTTCTTTTCTTTTTGACATAGTCACAATTAAACTTCTGTTATTGAAATATTGACTACAATAAAACAATTTGAATAAATCTTGAATATAACACCCCCCTCTCGATTCATTAAAAATTTTAAAATTTGGTGTATTTTGGGTCGTAAAAAAGATTCTGAGAAAAAAAATCGTCGTTCATGTTCCGTTTGTTTATAATTAATATTTAAAATATCACGATTTCGGTAAGTGTAAAGAAATAATAATTGAAACGCTAATTTATGGAAAAATTATTAATAAGGCAATAGTTAAAGAAGACAACAGTTTGTGCTTTTGGTTAAGGCAGAGAATACTTACTCTGTACTTCTACTATTTTCTGCTTTAATCAAGATTATAATTTTAAGATATATAATTATGTGGAAGTAATAGGAGGAAATAACATATAATATGATCTAATTATATTCGTAATTTATCATTTTCTTATACTGACATCGTGATATTTTAAATATTAATTATAAACAAACGGAACATGAGCGACAATTTTCCTTCTCAGAATTTTTTTTACGACACAAAATACACCAAATTTTAAAATTTTTAAAAAATTGGAAGGGGGGCGTTATATTCAAGATTTACCTAAATTACAATTTTAAACAATAAGCAAAACCCGTTCGTAATTACCCCAGCTACGATTCGGCATCGCTCCGCGTGTGGCGGGTAACTCCCAATGGCAAGGTTTTACTTTTTGTTTAAAATTGTAGTTTATGTTGATAATCTATAAATATTAATTATTGTAATTTAAAGCCAAATAACTGGAGTATCATTTAAAATAAAGACTTTTATAATTGACAAATAATCGTCGGCTTTATTTAACTTTTCCCTTAGATGTTCGCAATTCTTCGAATCTCCCCTACCCTTAAAATTATGTTTGTTAATAAATTTATTGTGGAATAAAGAACCAAATGGTATTTGTTTAAAAGTAATTGTTGAGCTGAGTATAAGAACCGAAAAAAAATACATTATAGGAATTAATTTACAGGAGATACGAAGGGTTGTATAAATCACCACTGATTCTAGATTTGCCTCTTTAGAGGTTGATTAGGGCAAAATCCTGATTTATGTTTTTAAGCATTTGTATGGGTCATCTTTGTAAGCAAAAATCAAGTTAATATCTTATCGGGCCTAAGAAATATTAACGAATCTCTGAAAACACATTTTACCCCTTTTCACCCCCTTAAGGGTCGAATTTCTAAAAATCCCTTCTTAGTGGGTGCTTACGTCATGAAAGGAATACACTCCCCGAATTTCATGTTTTTAGGTTCAGGGGTTTGGGCTGGGCGTTGATGAGTCAGTGAGTCAGTCAGTCAGTCGGGACATTTGTTTTTATGTATATAGATAGATACTAAATATATATTACTCTTAATTAGATTTAATTCAAGTCTAGATTCATTTGTATAGCCGGTACAAATTCCAAATATGTATTACATCATTGCAAAGTAATCTTAAACTAAAAAAAAATTATTAATATCAAATGAGAATTTATTAAGTATTTAAAGTAATTTATTTAATTCACATTATTATTACAATGTATTTTAATGCCATTGTATCTAGTTTTTTACGTAATTTTAAAATAAATAATCACAAAATTAATAATCACCAATGTGACCACAAAATGCGCTTTTAGAGGTTGATTAGGGCAAAATCCTGAAATATGTTTTTAAGCATTTATATGGGTGACCTTCGTAAGCGAATACCAAGTCGATATCTCATCGGGCCTAAGAAATATTGACGAATCCGTGAAAATATTGTAGATTTTAACCCTTTTCACACCCTTAAGGGTCGAATTTCTAAAAACTCCATCCTAGTGGGTGCTTACGTCATGAGAGGAATACACTCCCGGAATTTCATGTTTCTAGGTTCAAGGGTTTGGGCTGGGCGTTGATGAGTCAGTCAGGACATTTGTATTTATATATTTGTATATAGATAGATAGATAATAGATACTAAATATATCTCACTCTTAATTAGATTTAATTCAAGTCTATATTCATTTGCATATCGCAGCCGGTACAAATTCCAAATATGTATTACATCATTGCAAGGTAATCTTAATCTGAAAAGAAATTATTGAATATCAAATAAGAATTTACTAACAATAAGTCTTTAAAGTAATTTATTTAATTCACATTATTATTACAATGTATTTTAATGTCATTGTATCTAGTTTTGTACGTAATTTAAAAAAAAGTAATACTAAAATTATAAATAATACTAAGATTTAAAATACTAAGATTACAATTAAATCGATTTATTTCGAACGACCAAACAAAGAACAAACACTATTTGCATATATACAGGACGTTTGTTGACATCTAAATTTGTTTTTAGTCTTTATCACATAGTATATAGTACATAGTACATGAATAAATTTGATTGTGCTTGCTTATCAACATAAATTACAATTTCAAAAAATAAGCAAAACCCGTTCGTAATTAAATAAAGACGTTTATAATTGGTAAATAATCGTGGGCTTTATTAAACCTTTCCCTTAGATGTTTGCAATTCTTCCACTCTCCCCTACGGCCCTTAAAATTATTTTTGTTAATAAATTTATTGAGGAATTCGGAAGCAAATGTTATTTTTTTAAAAATAATTGTTTGGCTGAGTATAACAACCGAAAAAATACTATTAATTAATTAATTTACAGGAGATACGAAGGGTTCTACAATTCACCCCTAAATCCAGATTTATCCCTTTACAGGTTGATTAGGGAAAAATCCTGAAATATGTTTTTGAGCATTTGTATGGGTGACCTTCGTAAGCAAGAATCAAGTCGATATCTCATCGGGCCTAAGAGATATTGACGAATCCGTAAAAATATATTTTAACCCTTGTCACATCCTTAAGGGCCGAATTTTTAAAAATCCTTTCTTAGTGGGTGCTTACGTCATGAGAGGAATACACCCCTCGAATTTCATGTTTCTAGGTTTAGGGGTTTGGGCTGGGCATTGATGAGTGAGTCAGTCAGTCAGTCAGTCAGGACATTTGTTTTTATATATATAGATTAACGAATCTCTGAAAACACACATTTTACTCTTTTTCACATCCTTAAGGGTCGAATTTCTAAAAATCCCTTCTTAGTGGGTGCTTACGTCATGAGAGGAATACACTACTCGAATTTCATGTTTCTAGGTTCAAGGGTTTGGGCTGGGCGTTGATGAGTGAGTCAGGACATTTGTCTTTATATATGTATATAGATTAACGAATCTCTGAAAACACATTTTATCCTCTTTTCACCCCCTTAGGGGTCGAACTTTTAAAAGTCCCTTCTTAGTGGGTGCTTACGTCATGAGAGGAATATACTCCCCCGAATTTCATGTTTCTAGGTTCAGGGGTTTGGGCTGGGCGTTGATGAGTGAGTGAGTGAGTGAGTCAGGACATTTGTTTTTATATATATAGAATACTAGCTGGTTACCCGGGCTTCGCCCCGGAGGACTTCTCGCCCCATTGTAGACATCAGTTAGTACATACACAACAGAGGAAATGAACAACACGATGAAGAAATTTAAATATGAAGCAATAGAATTGGAGCAAAAGTACGAACAAACACTAACATAATTTTAATTCATTTTGTAACGGTACGCGTTTTCTCGCTCGGAATTAGCTCGTCGTGCCAGGGTGAGAAAACGTGGAGACACTGGTTGGTTTCAAAATAAATAATTTATTCCTTTCTTCATATACACCAAGATGAATGTGTGTGTGTGTGTGTGGCGTGTATGCTCCGCCGAGCCGCTGTATGAATGTATTATGCGGTCGGGCCGCTGTGTCGGTCGAGTAGACGCGGAGGCACCGTTGCCTTACGGATCGCGAGTAAACGCGGAGGCACACTTGCCTTACGGGTCGCGAGTAACCGCGGAGGCACACTTGCCTTACGGATCGCGAGTAAACGCGGAGGCACGCTTGCCTTACGGATCGCGAGTAAACGCGGACAGGTGGTCTGGGTAGGAGCTCAGTCGGGAGCACCCGACTGAGCGGCCCGTACACCGGGAGCGCCCGGGTTGACAACGGGAGCACCCGTTGCCTGTACGGCGGAAAGGGTCGGGAGCGCCCGACCCCGAAGCAGGAGATGACAGGTAGAGCCAACCGGGAGCGCCCGGCTGGTAGGCCCGTACCCTGGGAGCACCCAGGTGAGAACGGGAGCACCCGTTCTCTGTACGGAGGAAGAAACGTTGGGAGCGCCCAACGTGGTCAGGAGAGCGGTCGTGTCGAGACCAGGATCAGGACAGGACTGGTGTCTGGTGTCGGCTCGAGCCCCCTATTTATACCCCGAGCGCGGATGGTGGGGGCCGCCCCACCGCTCGGGTCGCCCCACCGCTCGGGCACTGGAGTGCACGCTGATCAGGCGTGCACGCCGAACCAGCGCGCGGTGGCCGCCAGGGCCGTAGCGCGAGTGACGAGTACGCGTATCGTCACAATTTTTATTATGTCATGAGATAATATTGTTCATTACAATCAAACGAAAGTTTATTTTAGTCAAAATCGATTTAAAATAATTAAATACTGTAACGAAGCACGGGTACTTGGCTAGATAAACGTTTGATGATAATTTATTCAACACTATCATTAGTCAGTCAGGACATTTGTTTTTATATATATAAAAAGATTTAAAGCTCTAATGTGAACAACGGGCAGCGCGCCGCTGTCTATCCCTCCCTTGCTACACGCCAGTGGCCTTCTGGATACACTGTGCTGTGCCATGGTGTAAGTAACAAGGTGTGTTGTCTTCTCGGACGAATTTTCGTCACATTCTGCACCAAGTTTCTGCCATCTTGCAAAATCAACATAGCAACCGATAGTAACGCAATGACAAATGTAAACAAAATAGTGTCACGATACACAGGTTATGCACAGTTTTGCAGCAGTTTCGTGAGCTTTGTGAATGCAATATAGGATTGAAAGAAAAAGACGTTCTATATTATGTTTATGTTAAAACAAGATCATACATAAGACTTCAAATAATTTATAAAAATATTTCGACAGAAAATAATAGAATTAACATAAAAGAAAAATAACAAAATATACAAATAAAAAGTAATTTTATTTTTGTTTAGGAATTGTTAAATATATTTCTCATTTGTTAAATTTCGACCAGTATTTCTCGCTTTGTTGTCGTTCCGAGTGTTTACCAGCGAGACCTTTTCCCTAGCGTTTTCCGGAACCCGGCGTTCGCTATCGACTTTCCGCGAAAGCTAATCGTCATCTGAATTTCTCGTTCGCTTCTCGGAAACGATCGCGCTATTCGTCGAATCTATTTTCCCCCTCCTCGCGCTCGCAATTACTGCTTCGAAACTCAATGTGAATACCACTCGCTGCAGAAGTCATTGTGACATTGTCAAGTAACCAATAAACTCGTTTTTCAATACCGCATATCCGAACATAGTCGTTTTCGCAAATCAAACCAATTTTCGTTTGGCTGATGGCAGAAAACAAAACGTAAGCTCTTACGTCTATCGTAAACGTGAACGTAAAGCAAGGCAGAGAAAACCGTAAACCTAACTACGCAAGTCGTGACATGATAGATAACGCTTGCATTCGCGAGATAAAAGCGCTACTCTTATATATTTAGAGCTTTAGCTTACATCGCCGCTCCTACGTCTCGCCGCATGTCAATGCTGGATACACTGGGCCGTGCTATAGCTCGAGAGGCTCGAACACTTCCTCATACAACCGGGCGTGCTCTTATTCGCCTGATAGCTTTTACGATTTACGTAGTTACGTAACTCTCAAGGTTTTCTCTGCCTTGCTTTACGTTCACGTTTATAATAGACGTAAGAGCCTACGTTTTGTTTTCTGCCATCAGCCTTTTCTTGACTGCCGAGCCTTCCTACAAGGCTGTACGAGTCTACCGCGCTTAACGAAAGCTACGATCGTTGAGTGCACAATTTTTATTATAAAATTGGAAGTATAGGCTCTTTTTGTAACAACCAAGTGTAGATAACGCGCTAAATAAAAGCAAGGCGCTGTTGGTGGTCCGCGAATATTATTATAAACCACCACCAACAGCGCCTGGCTCGTCTTGACAAATAATTTAACCAATATAGTTGGAGTCGCGTTGTAAGTCTGACAAACCTAGTCGGCACGCAGTTTTTCTAGCTAATGGTCACATCGTAATTGATGATTTAAAAATATAGCCGTTTATGTAGCATCTTAAAAAGTTAAATTAATCAGGGGGAGGGAAAAAAGTTGGTAATTATGTACTTTAGGGGAAGCACCTCTGATGACCTTGACCTTGACATATGTTGTCAAGGTCACCCTCCTGAGTGAAGTTCAGAAAGTTTTAGCCGTCGCTCGTTTTTTATTAAAAAGTTATAAACAAAAAATGTAGCAGTTATTTTGAGTACTAATAGACATAAATGACTGATATTTATGTGGAAATAGTACATGTATAAACAAAGGAAAATTATTTGAAGCAGTGAATTGTTGGTATATTGAAAGAAAAGTTATTTAAAGCAAAGAATAGAGAGTATGTGCTTCAACTTACAAAGCACATACTTGTAAAGCGCGTCACTGACCTATAGGTTAGTGGCGCGCTTTACAAGTGTGTGCTTTGTATGTGCTTTGTATGTGCTTCAACTTAGAAAGCACATACTTGTAAAACGCGTAATTAACCTATAGGTTAGTGACGCGCTTTACAAGTGTGTGCTTTGTATGTGCTTCAACTTAGAAAGCACATACTTGTAAAGCGCATAAATTTCGGTGGGCCTTTTTTTGTTTATAACTTTTTAATAAACAAAAAAAATTTGGCGGGAAAAATTATTTAAAGCAGTGAATTGTTGGTATTTTGAAAGGAAAGTTACCAACTATTCTCTGCTTTAAATAACTTTTCTTTCAATATACTAACAATTCACTGCTTTAAATAATTTTCCCACAAAACTATTTTTGTTTATAACTTTTTAATAAACAATGACCGCCAGCTAAAACCTTCTGAAGGTTACTCAGGAGGGGGACCTTGACAACACATGTCAAGGTCAAGGTCGTTTATGCCTTTCAATACTCAAAATAACTGCTATATTTGTCAAACTTTTTTTGCTTATAACTTTTTAATAAAAAACGAGCGACGGCTAAAACTTTTTGAAGGTCACTCAGGAGGGTGACCTTGACAACATATGTCAAGGTCAAGGTCATCGCAGGTGCTTTCCTTAAAGTACATAATTACCAAAAATTTTTACTACTCCAACGGTATCTGTGTCAAAAGTCTGACAATTTAGTCGGCACGCAGTTATTGTTGGAAAAATTATATATGTGTAAAATAAGTTATTAATAATATTCGCGCACCACCAACAGCACCTGGCTCTTATTTAGCCCGTTATCTACATTTGATTTTTGTTATATCTTTCATACGTTTATTATGTATTTATTGTTTCTTATATACGCCGTGTTTGTGTCTGTTATATTTGTTTATTTATATTTATGTATTTGACGTTATTATTGACGTTATAGAATATATTTTTAAAAAATATATTGATCATAATTATAATTACACACGAAAAATCTTGTCACGCTCTCTTATTGGTCAGTAGAAATGCCTGCGCAGTAGCACACCTTGTTACTTACACCATGGACTGTGCTATAACTCGAGCGGCTTGAGCGCTTCCCTCATACCATCTCGGCGCTCTCTTATTTGCCTGATTTTAATATTCAATATTTCGATTATTATTGTGAATATCGCAAAATGGTATGAAACTTTTGTTCATCTCTATCCGTTCTGCCTCCTCACAAGCTTTATCTAGAGTGCTTTGAAACACACTCTTTATATGTAGGGTCGCGGTCAGAGTAGTTGCAATACTTTTTAAACAATAAGTTTAGAAAAATAAGTTATAGTTATAGTTTTTAAAAAATAAGTTTAGTTTTTTAAGTGTTGCAACTACTCTGACCGCAACTGTACATACATGAGCACTTTTTGCTTCGCACTTTTGACAGAAATTTGAAAAAATTAGGAGAATTCTATATATTTATTACCTGCATTATACATAAAATTTGTTGTGCCACGACTGATAGAACCTCCAACTCAATACGATTGAACTCGTCGAAGCAAGACCATGCGCCACAGCTCGTAAGACCCTTGAAGAATTTACCCATATTCTTGTAATCGAGACCCTCAGAACAGTTAAAAACCACACATTGCACGGCGATGATTCGACTCAAGTCTTTTGTTGTTTCGGTTTTGCCGGTTCCTGCCGGGCCCTCTGGTGCACCATTCAGATGTAGAGTATACGCACCAATCAATGTGCGGTAGCATCTTTTGATTCATTTAATATTCAAATTATTATTAATGTCTTCTTTAGTGTCAATTCCTTCTTAATATCATTATTTTACACTTATTCAATGAGCGCCCTTACAACTTTTTTTAAGGGAGGACACCACGGTAACTGCCCATTTTCGACTGCCTTCTTTGGTATTTTCTTTTTTAGGAAAGAATAAAATATATGGTCAAAAGAAGTTATGAGCTTTATCACACATATATTAAAGTATTTAAAAAAATTTTTTATTTCTAAAAAAGATACAAAATGGCGGTGCATGAGTCGCTATAGCACTAGTGGTTTTTAGCAAACCCTCTCCGCGGCACGCAGCAGAACTCAAACAATTTTCATCCGATTGACTTGAAATTTTAACTGTAGCTTCTCAGATGAATTTAACAGTCAAGTACGGCGGGAAATTAAAAAATATATAAAACAAAAAAATAGAGGCGAGTTTGAATAGAAAGTTATAATTTTCGACCATAATTTTTCGTATAAAAAGTGATATATTTTTTACAAATTTTTATTAATCGAAAAATGCGCTCGTACTTGACTGTTAAATTCATCTGAGAAGCTACAGTTGAAATTTCAAGTCGATCGGATAAAAATTGTTTGAGTTCTGCTGCGTGCCGCGGAGAGGGTTTGCTAGTGCTATAGCGACACATGCACCGCCATTTTGTAGAAATAAAAATTTTTTTTACATACTTTAATATATGTGTGATAAAACATAACTTTTTTTGACCATATATTTTATTCTTTTCTAAAAAAAAGAAGGCAGTCGAAAATGGGAAGTTACCGTAGTGTCCTCCCTTAAGGGGACGGCAGAGTGTAAATATACTTTGGGGTACCATTTTTGTTCAAGTTGTGAAGAACTGGGAGTTCAGAAATAAAATACTTTATTTTATATAAATATAACAATGAAAAATTGATATTCAAAAGAGGCAAATTTTAAACTTCTTGAATTTTTTGTCTTCCAAGGGGTCGACAATGTATCTTGAAACGAGGTGAAAATTACAAAAGTGAGAAAATTCATCTATTAGAAGTTAGCCCCCCACTTTTAGAATTAACATATTTTCACGGTTGTGCTAAATTGTGCTAGGTTTGTGCTATATTGTGCTCGAATATTATAACCATAATATGAAAAATACGAAAGAAAATGAAAAAAAACAAATTTTTAGGTCAGCCCCCCACTTTTCGTTTTTCTCAATTTTTTCGATTGTGCTGAGTTGTGCTAAGTTGTGCTAACATTGTGCTAAAATATTATTTAAAAAAAATAATAACAAAAAGAGTTACGATAAAAAAATAAATTATATCCAAAAATGATTTTTTATCGCATTTTTTATTGTTATTATTTTTTTAAAATAATATTTTAGCACAATGTTAACACAACTTAGCACAACTCAGCACAATCGAAAAAATTGAAAAATACGAAAAGTGGGGGGCTGACTAAAAATTATTTTTAGGTTAGCCCCCCACTTTTCGATTTTTTCAATTTTCTCGATTGTGCTGAGTTGTGCTAAGTTGTGCTAACATTGTGCTAAAATATTATTTTAAAAAAATAACAACAAAAAAAGTTACGATATTTTTTTATCGTAACTTTTTTTGTTATTATTTTTTTTAAATAATATTTTAGCACAATGTTAGCACAACTTAGCACAACTCAGCAGAATCGAAACAATTGAAAAAATCAAAAAGTGGGGGCTGACCTAAAAATTATTTGTTTTTATTTTCTTTCGTATTTTTCATATTATGGTTATAATATTCGAGCACAATATAGCACAAACCTAGCATAATTCAGCACAACTTCCGGTTTTCTAGGAACAACAATATAAAGAGCACTTTACTCTTGAACGCTCAAATTTTATAATTCAGTACAAAGGAAATAGCCATACGGTCCAAGCTTGGATCTTAGGCAGCTCAATATAATTATTTTCAATATCAAGAGACACGGTAGTGTCTCGCGCCAAGTACGCGCGGAGCGAGACAGCCGTGGCTCTATATACGCGACGCGACGAGTTGCGAGTATCCGAGATTTTTAGATCTCGATAACCAGTGAACGGATCAAGTTCTAACTAGGCTTATCGTAAAGCTTGGACCAAATTTATATAATAAAAGTGTTTTTATTTTTTCGCGACGTGCCCTACGAGCGGAGATATCGCAATGCAAAACTCGAAGCTGAAAATTTTACAATTAAGAAACGTCGACGTATTACGGTTGCTGTGCTCGCCACGGCGCGGCAGCGCTGCTGGGGGGTCTGATTTTCTTGTGGCGTTCATACCCTTGCCGTTATGCGGCGCTCTAGTCTCTACGCGTAAGACTAAGATGCGTTAGTTCGATCGATCGATCACATGTGAGGTGACAGGAGTAAACATAACCGTAAAGTAGCCTATACACGTCGCGAGTCCGGCTCGGCTCGGTTTCCACTCGTTCGTGGGTGAGATGTTACGAGACGGGCTCGGCGTCCGACGAGCCAAATTTCGGGACTATTCGGGAGTGTGTGTGTGGTGAAAAACGTTTAAGTCCGGCTCGCGAATAAAACGTACGCATGTTATGGCCCGCTTTAGACGTCCGCGTCGCGTCGTCGAGATTAGATCAACGGGATCAACGTTTATAGAATCGAGACTATTCGGGAGTGTGTGTGTATGTGTGTGTGTGTGGTGAAAAACGGTCGAGTCCGGTTCGCGAATCAAGCTCGCCGAGTCGGACTCGCGAATCAAACTCGTACATGTTATGGGCTGCTTTAGACGTCCGCGTCGTCGAAAAATATTCCGTCCGCGTCGTCGCGTCCGAACACTCCGAACGAAGTGCAGTGCTGGAGGGACAGAGTTCGCGCCTTGCGGATGGCTGGTTCCTGGGATACACCCTGTGCGAGGGTCGTGAGGTTATGTCTACCTTTTACAAAAAGGTAAAAAAAAGACGCCAAGCACGCGTGGTATACCTTGAAAAAATCGAAGTAGTTATCTTTGTACCTCGAAAAAATCCAAGTAATATCTTTATCTTGAAAAAATCGAAGTAATATATTTATTACAAAAAAAAAGAAATGATATCTTTAAATTATGCGCCAATTAAATATATATTATATCGACAAATAACTATTGTTCTTTTAAAAAATGTATTCCCATTAAAGTGAAAAAATTAATATAAAATGTGAAAAATTTTAGTGAAAAAAACTTGGCGCTGCTAAACATAATAATATATATTAATAAAACAATTTCTATAAATGGAAAAAGTACTTTAAATTAATGTGTGAAAGTCTCTACATTCACATTGTAATTATTAATTTAATATTTTAAAATAGTTATTTATTGCTTTCAAATATTTTAAAATTTTGCAGCGCCAAGTTTTTTTCACTAAAATTTTTCACATTTTATATTAATTTTTTCACTTTAATGGGAATACATTTTTTAAAAGAACAATAGTTATTTGTCGATATAATATATATTTAATTGGCGCATAATTTAAAGATATCATTTCTTTTTTTTTGTAATAAATATATTACTTCGATTTTTTCAAGATAAAGATATTACTTGGATTTTTTCGAGGTACAAAGATAACTACTTCGATTTTTTCAAGGTATACCACGCGTGCTTGGCGTCTTTTTTTTACCTTTTTGTAAAAGGTAATTTTGTACGGATATCACCCCTTTTTGTTACATCAAATGCCATAATGTCTATCGACATCGACATTTATATCTGATAAAATCAAATGTAAATATTTTTTGTATTATAACTTACAAGAATTATATCTGAGTTTGATATCCTTAAATGTGCAGTGTAGTTTGTATAAATTTATAAATTATTTAAAAAATTAAGACAAAATATGAATATATTAGGCAAAGTCAAGTTTGTCGAGAGCACGTTATGCAGTGTTTGCTTTAAATAAATTTTGTCGAAAGAAAAACAGATTTGATACAGAATTTGGCATGTACGATGCTATTGGCAGAATGTTATAGTAGATAATAATATATGTATAGTAAAGTTTGTTAAAAAAATAAGGCAATTAATAATTTATAATACAAACTACACTGCACATTTAATTAAAAATGTCACTGTCAGATATAATTTTTGTGTTATAATACAAAAAAAATTTAGATTTAATTTTATCAGATATATTCGATAGTCATTATTAGAGAGAGAGAGAGAGAGAGAGAGAGAGAGAGAGAGAGAGAGAGAGAGAGAGAGAGAGAGAGAGAGAGAGAGAGAGAGAGAGAGAGAGAGAGAACGCGAGCGGGGAGCGCGAGCGGGGAACGCGAGCGTGACCGCGAGAAAGAGCAATACGTACGATAGATATAACCTCGCCATCCTCGCTCAGGGTGTATCCCAGGAACCAGTCATCCACAAGGCGCGAACTCTGTCACTCTAGCACTCATGTGAGATTCGGAGTGTTCGGACGCGACGACGCGAACGGAATATTTCTCGACGACGCGGACGTCTGAAGCGGCCTATAACATGTACGAGTTCGATTCGCGAGCCGGACTCAAACATTTTTCACCACACACACACTCCCGAATAGTCCCGAAATTTGGCTCGTCGGACGCCGAGTCCGTCTCGTAACATCTCACCCACGAACGAGTAGAAACCGAGCCGAGCCGGACTCGCGACGTGTATCGGCCGCTTTATGGTTATGTTATGTTTACATGTGTCACATCACATGTGATCGAACTAATGCCAGCGCCGCATCGCATAACGGCACGGACACGAAAGTTACAAAATCAGCAACTCCAGTGCTGCTGCCGCGCGCCGTGGCGAGACTGCGAAAGTTACGATCTGGGACGATGATGACGTATCTTAATTGAAAATTTTACACTTTATCCTATGTATCGTAATATCTCCGCTCGTACGGCACGTAGGGAAAAAATAAAAATACTTTTATTATATAAATTTGGTCCAAGCTTTACGATAAGCCTAGTTAGAACTTGATCCGTTCACTGGTTATCGAGATCTAAAAATCTCGGGTACTCGCAACTCGTCGCGTCGCGTATATAGAGCCACGGCTGTCTCGCTCCGCGCGTACTTGGCGCGAGACACTACCGTGTCTCTTGATCGTATGTATTGCTCTTTCTCGCGGTCACGCTCGCGTTCCCCGCTCGCGTTCTCTCTCTCTCTCTCTCTCTCTCTCTCTCTCTCTCTCTCGCTCTCTCTCTCTCTCTCTTTTTCTCTAATAATGACTATCAAATATATCTGATAAAATGAAATCTAAATATTTTTTGTACTATAACACAAAAATTATATCTGACAGTGACATCCTTAATTAAATGTGCAGTGTAGTTTGTATTATAAATATGCGGCCATAGTTTGGGCTCCTTACAATCTTAAATATAGTATAGAAATTGAGAGGATTCAACACCGATTTCTTCGAAGAGTTAGTTATTATACGGAGAACCCGATGCATTATTACGATCATAATTATGTTTATATGTTAGATAGGATTAACTTATTATCACTAAGTGATAGACGAACGTATTTAGATTTAGTATTTCTTTTCAAATTGATTAACGGACGTATCACCTGTTCCGACTTGTTAGAATGCGTCAAATTACATATCCCGGCCAGACCTCTCAGAAATAACTTAGTCTTCCACGAAGAATCACATCGTACTTTTTACGGTAAATCTAAACCTTTAAACCGAATCTACCTTCTAGCGAATAAATTTTCCAATCATGTGGATTTTTTTCATGAGGCCATGGACTCATTCAAACGATCATTAATTCAATGTCTTCGATAAATGTTCTTTTGCGTATTTTGCGTTTCTTTAATATGTAACATATCTACCTGTACTAAAGGGACCATATCCCGTTCTAAATAAATAAATAAATAAATAAATTATTAGTTGCCTTATTTTGTTAACAAACTTTACTATACATATATTATCTACTATGACATTCTGCCAATAGCATCGTACATGCCAAATTCTGTATCAAATCTGTTTTTCTTTCGACAAAATTTATTTATAGTAAACACTGCATAATGTGCTCTCGACAAATTTGACTTTGCCTAATATATTCATATTTTGTGTCTTAATTTTTTTAATGATTTATAAATTTATACAAACTACACTGCACATTTAAGAATGTCAAATTCTTAGATATAATTCTTGTAAGTTATAATACAAAAAATATTTACATTTGATTTTATCAGACATAAATGTCGATGTCGATAGACATTATGGCGTTTGATGTATCTATAACAAAAAGAGGTGATATCCGTACAAAATTACCTTTTACAAAAAGGTAAAAAAAAGACGCCAAGCACGCGTGGTGTACCTTGAAAAAATCGAAGTCGTTATCTTTGTACCTCAAAAAAATCCAAGTAATATCTTTACCTTAAAAAAACCGAAGTAATATATTTACCTTGAAAAAATCGAAGTAATATATTTATTACAAAAAAAAGAAATGATATTTTTAAATTATGCGCCAATTAAATATATATTATATCGAAAAATAACTATTGTTTTTTTAAAAAATGTATTCCCATTAAAGTGAAAAAATTAATATAAAATGTGAAAAATTTTAATGAAAAAAACTTGGCGCTGCCAAATTTTAAAATATTTGAAAGCAATAAATAACTAATTTAAAATATTAAATTAATAATTACAATGTGAATGTAGAGACTTTCACACATTAATTTAAAGTACTTTTTCCATTTATAAAAATTGTTTCATTAATATATATTATTATGTTTAGCAGCGCCAAGTTTTTTTCACTAAAATTTTTCACATTTTATATTAATTTTTTCACTTTAATGGGAATACATTTTTTAAAAGAACAATAGTTATTTTTCAATATAATATATATTTAATTGGCGCATAATTTAAAGATATCATTTCTTTTTTTTTGTAATAAATATATTACTTCGATTTTTTCAAGGTAAATATATTACTTTGGTTTTTTTAAGGTAAAGATACTACTTGGATTTTTTCGAGGTACAAAGATAACGACTTCGATTTTTTCAAGGTACACCACGCGTGCTTGGCGTCTTTTTTTTACCTTTTTGTAAAAGGTAATTTTGTACGGATGTATTTAATACGCGTATTTTCCAACATATTAAACTGCGCGCCGATTATTTGTCGGACTTAAAACACAGCTATTGTTGGAACATTAGAAATTCCCTCTCCCTTCCCTAATTAAATCGATATCGATTTAATATTAAAATCACTGTAAAAACTGTGACGTGACAAATAGTCACGTCCGACACCCTGACCGGCGGGGCGGCCGAGGGGAAAGTTCGGGGATGGCACCTCTCCCGGGGAGGGGGCTGTCTCTCTATTTCGGCGGGCTTTTGGCGTTTTCGGGCGATTTCGTGTATGATTTTGGTTGTGATTGCGTGTATTCGTGTGTGTGATTGTTGCGATTTAGGGAAGGCGGGCAGACGATGCCGAGTGTGTGGCCAACTTCTCGCGATGTACAAGGGCATTCGTATAAGGGGAGGAGGAAAGGACTGCAGCAAGGATGTGCCGACGGGCGGGTCACGTTCGGGCCTCTCGCCGAGTGACGGCGGCAGAGCGTTTCGCAGGGCGAGCGCTGGACTCCCGCGATCGACGCCATTTGTTTGGAGGACGCGGAGGACCCGAGTCAAGGATGCCGAGACAAGGGCCTCCAGCCGGGGGTGTCGTCGCCGCTGAGGAGCTTCGGGCTCGCGGAGCGAGCGGACGACCCTACGAGACGTACGAAGGATGCCTACCGGGTAGGAAGCGTACCGCATACCGGTCCACGGAGCCATGGCCTGGCCAGCCTGGCAGACGGGACACCGGTCAATCTAGTCGCGGCTCAGCCGGACTATCGAAAATCAGCTCAAATCTACCGCGGTTTGGCAGACCGAATTCCGGGCGTCGAGGGTGGCGCTCGAATCGGATGGATGGATCGCGCAGGGCGGATCGACGTGGGGACTGTCGCGGGCTTGGTGCGCAGGTGCGGGGGCCTGACGTGATCCCGCCGGGCCATCGGGGATCGATCGTCACTGTCGTGCGGACTGTGAGGGAGCATGGTGTCATCCAGGACGACCGGATGTCGGCAGCGATCAAGTATTGTAAGGCCACCACTCAGGTAGTCGTCGCGCCTTTATTGCGGGATCCGATCGAGGCCGAGACTCTCATTGGTTTAAGAAAACAGTATCTCCGAGAGACAGAGATCTGTATAGAGTCAAGTACCGTGTTCCGTATCAAGAGTTATACGGGGAGAGCCGGCCGAGTGACGATCCAGACAGCTCCTTCTGGGGAACTCCGCCGCCGACAGTCACCTTGTAAATAGCGTGTTAGTGGGTGTAGACTCTCCGCGTGTTAGTGTGTCGTGTAACGTTTCGCGGTCTCAGGTGAATCGGGATGGGGACGGTAACGGTCGGCTCCGACGACCCTCGGGGATCTCGCGCATCGTTTCGTAGCGATCGTGCGGGGCAATGGCGTATTGCGTTCGTGTGGCGGATGATGTGGCGGTTGTCGTGTCCGGATCGCGTATGTACGATCCCGCGCGACCACTTTGTGCTCCGGTCCGCGTCGCGATCGTGTCGCGTAATATTGCGCATGGCGAATGTCGTGAAATCTCGCGCTTGGTGTAACGATAGCTTAGCGGGTATCGCGTGTTGCGAATATAATTACCCGAGATGCCATCCGCCGGGGAGATCTGTCGTGAATTTGAATCGGCGTGTAGTACCGTTTGAGAGGAACTTATTTCTGTTCCGTACGAAATAGATTACTGATTGTACCGAGTTAATTTTGCTTTCTACATTATACGACTTATATTACTTCTTTTAATTGTGTTGTGTGCCTTTATTACGTTGCGCTCCCTCCCTCCATTCCCCGAACTAACCTCACGAATTCCGCCCTGAGCTTCGACGACTTCGCGAAGATTCTGCTTTTGCAAGGACGTGTGAGCAAGTAAAAACGCGGTGCGCGTAATCGCACCTGGCGCCCAGTTTTCGCGTATTGCCCTTTGCGACTCGATAGTTAAATTGAGATAATTTGTGGGAACGCCCCCGCGAGTGGCGAGCTCGCGGGAAAACGGCTCGCAAAACTTATTGCGAAAAATATTACCCCAGCCAGGGTTCGAACCTGGAATCTCCCGCATTCCGTTCGGGTGTCTTTACCAATTCGACTACCGGGGCATGTGGTAATATTTATCGCAATAACCGGATAACAATAATTTGAACGTCTTTCTCAGGCGACGTGAATAAACAATATATGTTAAGACCGTTAAGATATATATCAATACAAAGGAAATAGCCATACAGTCCAAGCTTGGATCTTAGGCAGCTCAATATAATTATTTTCAATATGTATTTAATACGCGTATTTTCCAACATATTAAACTGCGCGCCGAGAAAGACGTCGCCTGAGAAAGACGTTCAAATTATTGTTATCCGGTTATTGCGATAAATATTACCACATGCCCCGGTAGTCGAATTGGTAAAGACACCCGAACGGAATGCGGGAGATTCCAGGTTCGAACCCTGGCTGGGGTAATATTTTTCGCAATAAGTTTTTACAGTGATTTTAATACTAAATCGATATCGATTTAATTAGGGAAGGGAGAGGGAATTTCTAATGTTCCAACAATAGCTGTGTTTTAAGTCCGACAAATAATCGGCGCGCAGTTTAATATGTTGGAAAATACGCGTATTAAATACATATTGAAAATAATTATATTTAGCTGCCTAAGATCCAAGCTTGGACCGTATGGCTATTTCCTTTGTACTGAATTATAAAATTTGAGCGTTCAAGAGTAAAGTGCTTTTTATATTGTTGTTCCTAGAAAACCGGAAGTTGTGCTGAATTATGCTAGGTTTGTGCTATATTGTGCTCGAATATTATAACCATAATATGAAAAATACGAAAAAAAATAAAAACAAATAATTTTTAGGTCAGCCCCCACTTTTCGATTTTTTCAATTTTTTCGATTCTGCTGAGTTGTGCTAAGTTGTGCTAACATTGTGCTAAAATATTATTTAAAAAAAAATAATAACAAAAAAAGTTGCGATAAAAAAATATCGTAACTTTTTTTGTTATTTTTTTAAAATAATATTTTAGCACAATGTTAGCACAACTTAGCACAACTCATCACAATCGAGAAAATTGAAAAAATCGAAAAATGGGGGGCTAACCTAAAAATAATTTTTATTCAGCCCCCCACTTTTCGTATTTTTCAATTTTTTTGATTGTGCTGAGTTGTGCTAAGTTGTGCTAACATTGTGCTAAAATATTATTTTAAAAAAATAATAACAAAAAAAGATGCGATAAAAAATCATTCTTGGATATAATTTATTTTTTTATCGTAACTCTTTTTATTATTATTTTTTTTAAATAATATTTTAGCACAATGTTAGCACAACTTAGCACAACTCAGCACAATCGAAAAAATTGAGAAAAACAAAAAGTGGGGGGCTGACCTAAAAATTCGTTTTTTTTCATTTTCTTTCGTATTTTTCATATTATGGTTATAATATTCGAGCACAATATAGCACAAACCTAGCACAATTCAGCACAACCGTGAAAATATGTTAATTCTAAAAGTGGGGGGCTAACTTCTAATAGATAGAAAATTCACTATATAGAGTATCTATGATATATTTTATTTATCGAAATCTAGTAAATCTGTTCACTTTTGCAATTTTTACCTCGTTTCAAGGTACCTACGCATTTGACCCTCTGAAGACAAAATACTGTCGATGAGTTCGCTCATTCTAAAAAAGGAAGCAGTTTCCATGCATATGGAATTTTTTGATTTATGTAAGGCTCTGCCAAACAAACGTATTTTCAAATAATATTTTCTAAAAAAAAGTATTTATACAGATTTTTATTTTTAATTGTATAAATCTCAAATAAACTTATCTGGATGTCAATCATAAAATCATTCTATATTTAAAAAAATTAAAATTTAGGGAGCATATGCCCTTCCTTGCTCCTCTTTATGGGTGGCCATGTTAATAAGAACTTCTCTTTTATTATTTTTATAAAATTTTTGCGTTAACATAACATCTTTTAGTTTTATTAGTAGTACCACCAGGGATAAAATCAAGTTTAATATGTACTTAAAAATTCGATTTAAATCCGACAATCAAGTTTTATTTCCTTGGATTCGAGTAATATTCATAAAAAATAATAATAGGTCTGTACCAGACCTAACGTACCACCCGTTAATGGCAGATTCCTGAGATCATTTGGAGACAAAAATCTTAATGCCAAAATGTCGAGGCTGCCAAATTGTTTAAACAGGAAAGGTTCAAAGTTTACTAGTGTGCTTGTCAAAATTTTACGCATTCAGGGACGTCGCATGTCAAAACAACTCTTCCACACTTTACTCAACTCGATAGAAATATTTGAAACTATTATTCACTTTATTTCTTTGTACACTGTTCGCAAGACCGACGAATATCGGGATGACAATTTGGCAGCCTCGACATTTTGGCATTAAGATTTTTGTCTCCAAATGATCTCAGCAATCTACCATTAACGGGTGGTACGTTAGGTCTGGTACACCCATATTGTACTTGTGAAGTACCTAATCGAATCCTGATTTGTGTAAAATTGACGTTTAGGGGAGGCAGCCCCGATGACCTTTACCTTGACATATGTTGTCAAAGTTACCCTTCTGGATGACTTTCAGAAGGTTTCAACCGTCGTTCGTTTTTTATTAAAAAGTTATTAACAAAAAGAGTTTGGAAAATATAGCAGTTATTTTGAGTATTGAAAGGCATAAACGACTAATATGTATGTGGAAATACTACATGTATGAACGAACGAAAGTCATATAAAGCAGTGAATCGTTAATATACAGAATAGTTTTTTGTCAAAGCAGAGAATTGTTGGTATATAGAAAAGTATATATACAATTTTATGTTATAGAAAAGTGTAAATACAAAGTATTCTTTGCTTTAACTATAATTGTATGATTATAATTGTAAACTATCTTTAATTGTACAATTATAATCATACAATTATAGTTAAAGCATAGGATACTTTATACTTATGCTTTTTATTATAACACATAAAACTATATATATGCTTTTCTATATGTATACCAACTATTTTCTGCTTTAACAAAAAGTTCAATATATCAACGATCATTTATTCATATAGACAATTAGTGGTGTACATAATTATTTTACATAATGAAAATTATATACGTCAAATGATACACCATTCGGCTAATTATGTAGATCCTGAAACTGGTGTTCACATGCACACAAAATATAGGAAGATTGTGGAGAGACA
Organism: Leptothorax acervorum; assembly: GCA_035220615.1. Classification (NCBI taxonomy): domain Eukaryota; kingdom Metazoa; phylum Arthropoda; class Insecta; order Hymenoptera; family Formicidae; genus Leptothorax; species Leptothorax acervorum. The sequence goes on along the minus strand of JASTWQ010000148.1, from coordinate 211,177 downwards.
TGCAAGCAAGTATTCCTCGCTACGGAACACGTGATTATCATTTAACGAGATATCTCGCTGAATTTTTATTTAAAAGAATACACAATTTTGACAAACGCATTTAGGCTTTCTTTGAAATAATGAGTTCTACGTATCCATTAAATTGTTTAAATACTGATTAAAATTCTCATTTTGTACACCCGTCGACTATTTCTTAAGCTGGGTATACACTTAGCAAACGAACAGCGAACGCGAACGTTCGGACACTTGCGTTTGTATTGCTAGATTGTTTATTCTTCTTTCGGTTGCACCAAATACCAGAATTCGACCAGATTCGGTGTTTGCTGCATGTAGCAATTTGAGATTTTTTATTATATCTGCTGAATAATGACAACGAATGTTTGCGTTCGTTGTTCGTTCGCTAAGTGTATACTCAGCTTTACATCATAATCCTTTGTCCATTCATATATTTATTTATTCCACGCATTTAATAAATAATATTTACGATTATCATACAATTATGGTTAAAGCAAAAAATACTTTGTATTCATGCTTTCTAACATATAAAATTGTATATACATATATACAGAGTGGTTCCGGATATTTGCGACAAACCTAAAGGGGTGATAGATAGAGCCCATTATTTCACGTGTACACGGGTACACGAATTACACGTGTAATTAGCATTGGCGTGTATAAACACGTGTATCGTGTATCCGCGTGTATTACACGGATATCCGGGTAACACGTGTTTTAAAAGCACGAATAAATAAATTAGTAAATAAATAAATAAATAAATAAATAAATAAATAAATAAATAAATATTAAAATTAATAAATAAATAAATAAAAAAATTCGAATTTCACACAAATATCTTATTTTATGTAACATAACAATTACAAGGTATTTAACAAAAAAAATAAGTATTCAAAATTAGCAGTTATTTATCATTACTTTATAAGAAAAACTTAAAATTTGTATTTTATAATAACAATATAGACCTAAAATTTAAAAAAATAAAAATTTTCTAAATTGCAAATACATATAAATTTTCGTTTATTGGCCATTTAATACACACATTGGTCGAATAAGAACGTATCCTCAAAAGTAACAAAATTTTTTATTGAAAAATATTTTTATTAATGTTTTTTTATTTTTTTAAACAAATTTATATGTTACCATAAAAAACAACCAAAAAAGTGAATGAAACGTACGGTATTGGTAGTAATAATAGATTGACTAGAAAACAATAATACAATAATAAATATGCATTATTTAAATATAAATCAAATATGCATTTGTCACAAAAATAAATTGTAAAGAAATTTCTGTTAATTTCGTAAAAATATAAAAAACAAACAAAAAAGTGAACAAAACGTACGATATCGGCAGTTATAATAATAATGGATTGACTAATAAAAAACAACTAAAATACAATAATAAATATGCAATATTTAAATATAAATATGCATTTGTCACAAAAATAAATTGTATAAAAATCACTATTATTTTCGTAAAAAAAAATGGCAAGAGGTTATGCTACTTATGTAATTTGTTGCATTTGTTTGTTTTTTGTGATTTACACTGTCGACTGTGTGTGTATAGATCGGTACACAAAAATTTTCTATAATTCTTGCTTTCGCGACGGATAAACGGAGATTACCCGTAACGAGAAAGGAATAACGAAATAAACAAACAAGCGTTCGTAAACATCATCCGGGTGTCTTCAGCCATATAGACATATAAGATGTCTATGCCTTTAGCAGCCCAGAGTGACATTTTGCTAAGACATAGGATTGGTCGCGCGCATTTTATAAATATAAATATGTTAAAGTATCTTTGGTCGAGTGCATGACACACGAACACGAAAATACACGCGGGTACACGTGTACCCGCGGTGTACACGGGTACCCGTGTCAGGTGTAACGTGTAGAACGACTACACTTGTCACGTGTACCCGCGTATTTTAAAACACGTTTCTGACCGGGAGCTCTAGTGCTAGATCTCGGTAAATTGAACAATTTTTATTAAGTAACCCATGTCCGGCGATGCCTCCTTAAGGCGCTAAGCGTCGTTTTTAGACTTGTTGAACGCTGTTTGATTTCTGTATGGTTAGATTAGAATTTAAAAAATCATACGTTTTAATATTTATTTTGTGTATTTTATTACAACAAATGTTCAAAATTGTGACCGGCAACCTCAATACAAGCATTGCATCTACGGTGCATTGACTGACTTACCCTCTGGAAAATTCCAGGAGTACGATGATTAATAGCGCGACTAGAGAATTGTAAACAGTGACTGAGCCTGCAATAGAGATGGGCGATACAATAGAAAATATCGATATTTTGTATCATAAATAAGAATATCGATACATTAAAAATATTGGATAAAATATATCGATATTTAATAGTATTAATACTATTGATACTTCTATTATTAGTTATATTTTAATTTAATTTTGAGAACAAAGCAGCCCGCTAATCCGTCGTTGTCGTTAAGTTTGTTTTCTTTGATTAGCTATTTACATATGTGTATATAATGATAAGAAAAAAGTTACAGGAATACATTATTAATATACACTATTATTTTAAGTATAAAATCAAAGTATGGGACTATTGTAAGCGGCAGAAATCAAATTACTGTTCGGAAAGGAGAAATCAGTGCGTTTTCCAGCAAGCGACACAAGTCGACACAAACGTCGTTCTGTCTTTCTTAGCATTCAATGAGTAACAGGACAGAACGACACTTGGTGTTGACTTGTGTCGCTTGCTGGAAAAGGCACAATTATAACAGATACATATGCGACAAGTAGTTTTATGCTGATTTTAATAAATTATTAGATACAAAATTCACGCAAACGGAGAACAAAAGAAGGTACATGTTCCTGTAAATCGGGAAGTCTACAATGAGAATTTAAAACGTAGAATTTAAGCTTTAAGCCGTAAGAAATTGACAAATTGCAGTCGAATGCGAAAAGAATATTTGACTGTGATTTGTCAATTTCTTATGGCTTAAGGCTTAAAGCTTAAATTTTACGCCTTAAATTCTCATTATAGACTTCGCTTAAATGGTTAAATAGAAAGTTGACAATTTGACATTGTACCTTATTTATACACAAGATATATGACTATATTCGCACATGCGAATTACATTTTATAATATTCGTTAACTTAAGCATCGATCATCATTGCAGATTATCACTAAATTATAGAACTGACGCAAAACTTATATTCTGTAACTTCTTTCTTATCATTATATACACATATGTAAATAGCCAATCGAAGAAAACGAACTTAACGACGACGACGGATTAGCGAGCTGCTTTGTTCTCAAAAGAATAAAAGTAACTTATGGCCATCGGAAATATCCGTCGAATTACGGACTCTGTATCGAAAGTTTGATATTCCAGTTCGAATATCGATACAGGCTAATATCAAAATATAAAATATCGATACAAAATATCGATATTAGAGTCCAAAAGTATCGATATTTAAAATATCGATACAGTATCGCCCATCCCTAGCCTACAACGCATGACCTTGTATCAGGGGCAAGAAATACACAACCGTCAATAATGTTCAATAGAGCCTAGCGCTTTAAGGAGGCGTCGCCGGACACGGGTTACTTAACAAAAATTGTTTAATTTACCGAGATCTAGCACCCCTTTAAGTTTGTCGCAAATGTCCGGAACCACCCAGTATATATACTTTTTTATACCAACTATTCTCTGCTTTAACAGAAAACTATTCTATATATCAACAATTTACTGCTTTAAATGACTTTCCTTCGTTCATACATGTGCTATTTCTACATACATATTAGCCGTTTATGCCTTTTAATACTCAAAATAACTGTTATATTTTCAAACTTTTTTGTTAATAACTTTTTAATAAAGTACGTGTAACGATGCACCCCGGAAGATGCATCGTCCCGGCCGTTCACCAGCCGAGCCACCCGGCCGACCACCTGTCGGGCGACGAAAGGGGGCGGAATGCCCCCACACATTTTTAAACAACCTAAAGTCGGCGCACTCGCCGCCGGATATCAATTCGGGACAAACGGATCGATATCCGTACGCGCCCGAAGAGTATCGAGCGCGTTTGCAACGCCGGAGCGCTAGGCGCCCCTACTCCGGCCCGACATCCCCGCCACGTGCGTCTCCGCGTCAGCGCTACCCCCCGCTACCGAAATAACGAGCCCAGGGGGTATAAAAAGGCAACGAATTTGCCTAATTAGAAGACTCTGTCGTGAGACAGTAATCCGTCCAGACCTGTCCGCTGCTCACGACTTCCAGTCCCGCACTGGTAACCGAGAACTCTCGGAAGAGACGAGCACGCTCAACCTCGCCAGTACGACCGGGGCTCAGGAAAGCGATGTCGGCGTACGGGAACTCCCGAATAGAGACTGAGTACTCTCAACCTCGTCGACACGGCTGGTGATTGCTGGGAGCTGGATCGGGCCGATATATATTTCTCTGTAATGGCAGAGAATCGTGCACGCCATATATCCTATCAAAAAGAAAACTGTTTAATAAAAACATGTTTAACAATAAATCATAATCAGCAATCCATTATATGAAAAGATATTCAATAGCTATAGCTATAGCTATAGCTTTAACATCTACAAGAATAATGTACAAGCAGCTCACATTTATATGTAATTTGTAACGATTTGTAACACTCCCAAAAATCGCATCGTTCCGGCCGTCCACCAGCCGAGCCGCCCGGCCGACCACCCGTCGGGCGAAGAAAGGGGGCGGAATGCCCCCACACATCTTTTTAATTCACCTAAAGTCGGCGCACTCGCCGCCGGATATCGATTCGGAGTGACCGATCAATATCCGAGAGCGCCCGAAACATATCGAGCGTGTTCGCGACGCCGGAGCGCTCGTCGCCCCTACCGCTCCAGCTCGGCATCCCCGCCACGTGCGTCTCCGCGTCGGCGATACCCCCGCTACCGAGATAGCAAATCCAGAAGGTATAAAAAGGCGACGATTTCGCCTAATTAGCAGACTCCGTCGTGAGACAGCAAGCCGATCCGGTCCGTCCGCTGCGCTGCTCACGACTCCCGGTCCCGATCCTGCTTCCCAGTTACCAGCCGTGCCGACGATGTCGAGAGTACTCGGTCTTTATTTGGGAGTTCCCATAAGTCAACATCGCTTTCCTGAGCCCCGGTCGTGCTGGCGAGGTTGAGTGTACTCGTCTCCTCCGAGAGTTCTCGGTTACCAGTGCCGCCGTTTATCACACGCTAAAAGTCCACGTCCCGTACGGAGCGTTCTCCGTACGTCGGGCGTACCCGGCCGTGGTCTTTTACTTTCCTTGACGTGCACTGTACAGAGCGTGCTCTGTCCTGCCGGGTGTTCCCGGTTGCCGTCCACGTGTACTGCGGAGGAGAGTACTCCTCCCAGTCGGGTGTACCCGATTACACGCAGCTTCCTGGCATTATATCCACGATCCTCGTGCCGCGTATCCACACGCCATTTGCACGCATTCGCCCGTGCAAATTATACACGCCTCGTGTCACTGTATCGCGCACCTACTCGCGCCGCGTGCACGCCTCGCGCCTTTCTAGGGCATTTACGCGAATCTACGAAATTAGGCGCCGCCTACTTACCGCGGTACTTTCACTTTCCAGCGCCGCCCCGCGTGGGCCATCGACGCGCCCATCGATCGCGAGTCGAAACATCCCGCTAGCTACCGCCGCGAGCCGATTCCGTAAATTCGGGAAACTAACGACGCCCCGCCTTGCGTTACTACTTAAAGCGTATTCTGTCAACCACGATTAATACTTGCAAAGATTGTAATACGTATACGAACTCGCCGACTAAATTGAATGTAAACCAGCTATTTAATTAGAGCGAATAAATTATATTTAAACCAGATATTCGAGTATAAACCTGAGCATAAGCGCTTTTTCCTCCGCACCTTTTTCTCGACCCTGACCACGCCGCGAGCTACGATCCGAGCTTCGAGAATACAGGTTGTTTTAAACGAGTGACGGCTAAAACCTTCTGAAGGTTACTCAGGAGGGTGGCCTTGACAACATATGTCAAGGTCGAAGTCATCGGGGCTGCCTCCCCTAAACGTCAGTTTTATCCTGATTTGTTAGTTTCGAATTGTAGAATGACTGCAGGATTCGAAATGTACTTATAAGAAGCCATTTCAATCGTAAAGAATCGAATTTTTGGTAAAGTTTTACAATTAGGGCCCCAACGAGAAATCAATCGCCACTTAAATATGTTGTAGGGGAGGTCTTTCTGAGTATTTCTACGCAAGAAAAAAGTGGGGGACGGCATTGGTTTAGAAGATATAGCAAATTGAAATTTGCTTAATCAACAGTTATTTTGAGTATTTGTGATATATATATAAGAGACTAATATACCAAAGTACATGCGTGGACAGAAGAGCGTATTCCACAGGGGCGGGGGGAGGGTGGACCTCGCTTCACAACTTACAAAGTACATGCGTGGACAGAGGAGCGTGTTCCACAGGGGCCGGGGTGGGTGGACCTCGCTTTACAAATTGTAAGTTGAAGCGAGGTTTACCCCGTACAGGGGGGGTGCGGGTAAGGAGGCGAAGCCCCCCCTCCCCCGCACCGCCCGACCCTGTGGAACACGCTCCTCTGTCCACGCATGTACTTTGTAGGTTTTAAAGCGAGGTCCGCCCACCCCGACCCCTGTGAAACACGCTCCTCTGTCCACGCATGTACTTTGTAAGTTGTAAAGCGAGGTCCCTGTATAGGGTGGACCTCGCTTCAACTTACAAAGCGCATACTTATAAAGCGCGTCACTAACCTATAGGTTATTGGCGCGCTTTACAAGTATGTGCTTTGTATGTGCTTTAACTTACAAAGCGCATACTTATAAAGCGCGTCACTAACCTATAGGTTTATAATATCTAATAAAAAGCATTAAAATTCTAAAATTTTAATTTGCTATATTTTCTAAACCAATGCCGTCCCCCACTTTTTTCTTACGTAGAATTACTCAGAAAGACCTCCGCTACAACATATTTAAGTGGCGATTGATTTCTCGTTGGGGCCCTAATTGTAAAACTTTACCGAATATGTTATTATAACATATAAAACGTAAAATTGTAATAAAGAGGTATTCGTGTGTGCATACACACACATTATGCTTCACACATTCTAGTAAAGTATACTTATACAGGATGACCTTTGGGTCTAAAATAAACGGGGTAATTTTTTAGAAAAACTTACACAGCTCGGATGACATTGACCTTGACATATGTTGTCAAGGACATGATTCTGATTGTAACTTTTCCTTATAACTTGATCGGCGGTCGCTGCTTATTAAAAAGTTATTAACAAAAAAATTTGACAAATATAGTAGTTATTTTGAGTATTATGAAACTTATATATGACCAATATACTCAAAATAACTGCTACATTTGTCAAACTTTTTTTGTTAATAACCTTTTAATAAGCAGCGACCGCCTGTTACAATCCAGGAATAATCGCAGATCGAAGACCGTTATCGTAATCGCGCGCTGAGATCTCGAGCGCTTGGATCAAAAGGCGTTAAGCGCGTTTGTTTTTCACCTTGACATATGTTTTCAAGGACATGATTCTGAGTAACTTTTCTTTATAACTTAAGGCTCCTGGATGGTCACCGCGGCCATATTGAATTCTTACTATCGAGGCGTGGAAAACACCCAATTTTGTTGTGCGTGCCATTTTCAAATAAAAAGACATTTCAATAAAACATCACTCTAGATCGTTTCAGAACACTTCCAAAATTGACCGAAAACTATGCTTTTCCCTCGACAATAAACAAACAGCCATAAAACGAAGCTTAAACATACGGGAAAACAGCCGTTTAACGACTATCGAAAAAGGTGAAAACGTTCCTTCCGCATGCAAATCTTACTTTTCGGTCAATTTTACGACTTTCACGAATACGTCAAACGTTAGAGCACAAGTACAGAGCGAATAATAAGGAAATGGCACGCACAACAAAATAGGCTTGTCAACATGTCACTTTCCACGAATATGGCTATTTTCTCGCCTTATAGTTCTTATTTCTACCGATTCTACCGATGTCGCCACCGTCAACGCGGAGTTCTCGGCTCAGGGCCCAGGAGCCTTAAGGATGTACAAAGCGCTACCAAGTGGATAAAAATTTGTGAGAATGTTCTTTTAGTCTTCCTGATGTGCTACAAAAAAGTAGAAACAAATCCACTAAACGGTTGCAGAGATATAACGATTTTAATTTTTACTGATTTTACACGTATTCTTATGGGAAGAGACGATTTTGACGGATAAAACAGCTAAAATAATGTTGAAGGAGCGCTACCAATATTTTGAATTTTTTTGTACATCTAGTATACGAATAGATGAAAATATCTGCCAAGTTTCAGTTGTCTTCACTACACCGTTTTAAAGAAATAAATTATAACTTGAGATAATTGTGCTGTCGGCACGAATGTATCTCGATGGCTCGTGAAAGCGCGGCAACGTCGCAATCAGCTGGGTAAGCAAAGCATAACGTATAGCTGTCGCTACACGTATATCTATGCCTTCTAGCTAACTTTTTGTCTCCGTTGCACTCGTGAAGAGATAGCGAGTCTTATTTCATAAACTGCTTTTGTCACTATTTTGCCTTTCCACCAATAACTTTTCGTGTCTGATATTATAAAAATGTAAACGAACAGACATAACCTCGCACGTCGCACCTCGCAGCTCGCATCAAGTCTCGCACTGTTTTGGTACTGTGCAAGGCTGCCAACCTACGTGAATCGAGTCATACAGCGCTGTCACGTCTCTTTTGAGAGAGTCGCATAACAATGTTTATAATAAATAGTATTCAAAATTATCGTTTATGTGATACATATTTATCTTTTTTGACGTTATTAAAGTCACATTTGTTTATCAGCACTGCTGAATAATGTCTTTCGTTTTAAAATAATTTGACGTTATAAAGTTGAAATCAGGACATTTTCACTGCCAAAAGTTTAGGCTCATAAATGACAAAAATCGCAAATAATGCTGGAAAAAACATTTTAAAGTAAAAAGTCTACCTTTCTAGGAGTAAAAATAAGACTCCTACTATCATTTGAGTATCTTACATCTAGATTTAATATGCGTTAGGCGTGGATATTCAAGTATTTCAAATTTCATGCACTTTTGTCTAAGATTGTACCTCCGATACATCCTTAACCGGTAATCTTGTATAGTTTTTCAGATATACTTATCTATAATAAAAAAATCCATGTATACCAAGAAGTGAGCGTTTTATCGTGCCGTATTGTTGCCGCTTTTCCGCGTGTGTGATTGGCCAGGTCAATGCCGGCGATCGAGATCGCGGCGAGTTTCGTATGTGTGGTGTGTGATATGACAGCTTGCGTCGTGTCGCGTGAGGTTAGTATGTGCATATTTATTGCGTTTATTTATACTTATTTATACTTATTTATTGTACTTGTTCTTAATTGTACAATACATATTACGTATTATAATTTTATTTAGCTGTCGAGTCTCGCGCGAAGTGAGAGACAAGACGAGATAGAGTTTATGTCATGTCGCATGAGGTTAGTGCTTATATTGTATAATATATATATTATTAAATGTATAATTCACGTTATTAGTTGTATAATATATATTTGTAATTTTATTTGGCTGTCGAGTCTCGCAAGGTGAAAGACGACGGAGATAGTTTGCGTCGTGTCGCGCAAGATTAGTGGAGTTGAAAAAAATATATTTTAGTTTTATACACAAAGAGAGAGAAGAAAGAAGAAAGAGAGAAAGACGTAGGTAAGACGTTACAATAATATTCTATATCGTACATGTCAGTTTTATTGTTATAATTATTTATGTGTCATATATTTTACGTTTAACACGCTGACTGTTACATATTAGTCACCGACCAAAAAAAGCAAATACATATTTATATGTTTCTTTAAATTTTATAAAGGATAGCCGAGAGACAGAAAAAAAAACGAGCAAGAGAGAGAGAGAGAGAGAAGAGAAAAGAGACAAAAAGACAAAGAGGTAAAGTCTTATAATATATTGTACCTACATATCAGTTATTGCTTTAAACATCTATGCTTTCCGTAATGTTTAACACATTGATTATTATTATGTCAGTCACCCACAAAAAAGTAAATATCTATCTACATATACGTTTCTTAAAATATTTATAGCAATAACTAATATAACTCATGTTATATAATTTATGATCATATTAACGATGAAGACAGCGATAGCATGTTTACATATAATATACAATCCTTTTATTTTTTATAATTAAGATACTATAAAATTTAAAAATAACTAAGAAGAAGAGAAAAGAAATAAAAGGAAAAGGACAATGGAGAAGTAAAGAGGGAGAGAAAGAAAGAGAGAGAGAGAGAGAGAGAATTGTTGAATCGTTATTTATTAAACGCTATAGGACGTCCCTGAAGCATAGAGAGTGAGAGAGAAGAAGAAGAAAAGAGAAAGAAAGAGGTAAAGTCTTATAATAATATTTAAATATATTGTACTTATCAGTTATTGCTTTAAACGTTTATGCCTTCCGTATTTCATATTATCATATTCATTATTATGTTGGTTACCGACAAAAAAAGTAAATACCTACCTATACGTTTCTTAAAAAACTAATTTGACTGATATTATAATATGTGTATAATCACGTTAACAAGATGAAGATGGCTATAGCACGTTTATATATAATATAATAATATACATATAATTTTTGTATTCTTTATAATCAAGGTATTATAAAATTAAAAAAAAAGGAATAAGAGAAAGAGGAAAGAAAAGGAAAAGGAAAAGGAGAGTTGAAAGACAGAGAGAGGAAGAGAGAGAGTGAGAGAGATTGATTGATTGATTAGGTTTATTTATGCCCAAGCATAAGCTAAAGGGCAAAGGTACAATAAAAGCAATAAAAACAATATAATACAATAGTAGCAAGATGTAGTACTAAAAATAAGTAGTAGGAAATATCCCGATACGCAAAGCAAGAACTAATAAGTAGCGAAATATAAAACTAAGAATGTAAAGCATAAGAACTAAATTAATATTACGCAACGCAACTAACCAAGATAATTATATGTGTAAAGCGACGAACTAGATACTCGACTAGACAATGATTTCATTGCACAATATAGTTAACACGAGAAGGCCAAAAGCATTAGCCAGATTACTAGCCAGATTCAGAAGCAAGCAAAAATAAGTGAAGAAGGTTTTTAAAAGATGCGATAGAAGATGCAGATGTTATACCAGTAGGAAGAGTATGCCAAAAACGAATTGAGGAAAGACGAAAGGAGTGCATATAAGTGGCAGTTCTACAAGTCGGAATATGAAAAGTTTGTGATGAGGCACCAAGACGGTCAGAACTCCTTAGCGATGAATCTGGAAGAGTGAAAAGCTCACTAAGGTAAGAAGGAGATTGTAAGAAAAGGATACGATACATCTGATAACCAAGAAAAGAAAGCCTTCTATTTTCAACAGAGAGCCAACCCAGTCGACGTCTGTATGGCGTAATATGTTCGTCACGTCTGATATCATAAATAAACCGAATACAGCAATTTACAAGTCTTTGCAATTTAGTATTCAACTCATTGCTCAAGCCATGATAGACAAGACAGCAATAGTCAATATGAGGTATAATCAATGCTGTAACTAATTTGATTCTTAATTCAGTGGAAAGAGAGTTTCTATTAAATTTTAGTTTGTATAGCGCATAATGGACTTGCTGCGAGACATGTAAAATATGTTTCCTCCAAGAGAGAGTAGACGTGAACATAACGCCCAAATTCCTCACTTCACTTACAAAAGGAAGAGGTACTTGGTTTACAATAATAGGCGGTAGAAGACAAAAATCAATATGACTAACATATGCTTGACTACCATAAATAATCGCCTTTGATTTGGCAGGATTCAGTTTAAGGCCATTAGACTCAGCCTAATTAAAAATAGCGTTCGCATCCCTAGAAATTATCTCTAATCCACGAAGAATGTCAGCCGGTGAGCATGATAGATAAATTTGAATGTCATCAGCAAACATCATATGTAATGCATGCGACAAGACGCTACCAATATCGTTAATAAAGAGAGAGAATAAAAGTGGGCCAAGCACGGAACCCTGAGGGACGCCAGACGACGTAGATAGCCAATCAGAAAGCTTACCAGTATCATCAACCACTGCCTGAGAACGACCAGTCAAATATGAAAAAATCCGTGTAAGAACGACGTCGGAGAAACCGATCATCTTAAGCTTAGTGAGGAGACGAGAGAAGATGTGGAACAGTATCAAATGCTTTGCTAAAATCAAAGAGAATCATGATTGTGACAAGTCTGTTGTCAATTCCCTCTTTGATATCATCACAAATGCGAAGTAGTGCTGACTGAGTGTTATGACATGGTCGATACGCAAACTGTCTTGGATTTAGGAGATCATGCTCGATTAAGTAGTCAGTAATCTGTGAGGCAACAATCCTTTCAAGAACTTTAGAAATTTCGGGCAGATTGGCTATCGGTCTCGTATCAGACGGAGATGACGGAATGCGAATTTTCGAAAGAGGGCGGATAAGCGCTTGCTTCCACTGAGACGGAAATGAAGAAGTTTCTAATGAGTGGTTAAATAAGGTAGTCAGATACGATGAAATCATAGGCCAAGCAATACGTAAAATATAAAGCGGAATTCCATCGGAACCTGACGCATACGAATGAAGCGGTCCTACAGAAATGAGCTTAAAAATCATGCAAGGTGTAATGGCAGAGAAAACAAATTCTGGACACTGAGATGGACGAGTAACCGGTGCAATGGCAGAAATGAAGTCGGCATACAAGCAAGGCAACTGAGCGTTAGAAACAGAAACATAAAATAAATTTAACAGATCAGGTGAAAAAAAACGTAGAGAAGAAACCAAGGATGATTTTACAAGACCCAAACGAGCCAGTTCTCTCCATAGTTTAGCAGGATCCACGATATTTTTAAGAGTATTGAATTGAAACTCCCTTTTGGCACGCTTTATATCAATATTAAGTCGGTTACGAAAAAGTCTATAGGTGGCATAACCAAGTAAACTGTTAGAACGTTTTGCCTGCTTATACAGCTGATCACGAGTACGAAGCCGGGTTTTAAGTTCAACTGTAAGCCACCGCGCAGGAGGCTTCCTGATAACGAATTCACGCTCAGGAGCCAACACATCAAGCGTTCCAAGTAAGGCATTGGACAGCACCGCACAAAGCTCATCGACTCCAGTAACGCCAGTCCAGTCACCAACTCGCGGGGATCCCCCCATCGATCTGGTCGCCCTGTCCCAGGCGGAGACGTACCGTCGGGTCAGACGGATCAAGGAAGGGGGGATCGTGGAGCTAACTCCACGACAGAGGGCCGCGCTGAGGCTGCAAGCCAGAGAGACCCTTCTCCGCAGCTGGGAGGAGTATTTAGGCAACCCCCGGCTGCAGTCGGGGAGGAGGGTCCGAGAGGCCATCCGGCCCGTCCTAATAGAGTGTGCGGGCCGGAGGGGGACGCGGAATATCATTCCACGCGGCGCAGGTGCTCACCGGGCATGGTTGCTTCGGTGAGTACCTGTGCCGCATCAGGAAGGAGCGCACTACGGGATGCCACCACTGCCCGGAGGAGGCGGACACGGCGCAGCTTACGTTGGAGTTTTGTCCGGCGTGGGAGGGGCTGCGCCGTGTCCTCCGGGCGGCGGTCGGGCGGGATCTCTCTCTCCCGGCGATCATCGCTGCAGCGGTCGGGCCGGGAGGAGAAGAGAAATGGAGGGCGTTTGTCTGCTTCTGCGGCAGCGTGATGTCGCAGAAGGAGGCAGACGAGCGCGTCAGGAGAGGGGAAGTTGCCCCCCCCTCCTGACAGCGATGAGGAGGAGAGTGGTGACGGAGGACCGCCGCCGCCGCCGCGGTCGCGTGGGCGTCGCCGGGCTCGCGACGACCCTCCCGTTAGAGTCCTCCCGATGAGGGCGGCGGCGATTGGGAGGAGGAGGAGGGCGGCTGCTCCTCCTCCATCCACCAGTGAAGAGGAGGATGACGGGGGACTGCCGCCGTCACCGCCGCGGCGCCGAAAACTGCGCCGCCAGCTGGGTGGCGGCCCCCTGCTATGGCCCACCCAGGGGCGGGCAGGTGACGGCGGGTGGGGGGGGGGGTGCTTTCTGGTGTTTGAGCGCCTAATTCCCCCCCTCCTGTTGGTCTCGCTAAGGTCAAGTTGCCCCTCCTCCCCTTTTGACGACGACGCTGTGCTCGGCCCGGCCCCTGCGCCTGCGCCCGCGGGGGGGGGGGGGGGGATGGTGGGATGTCTATCATCCCGAGCCCTGTCCTCTCGTGGGCGGCGGGGGCTTGGGGGGCGCTGTTCTTTGGGAAGAGGTGTGTGTGGGGGGCGGGCGTGCGGGCGGGGTAACCGCGCGTCCGCAATCAAAACCCCCCAACGTAAGGACCGGTGGGTTGGAGCCGTTGTCCCTTCAACCCGCCACACTGTAGAAAAGCCCATCAGGGTTTGGGAGTTTTAATACTCCCAGGATGGTGCCCAGTTATAGGGCGTGGCGCGGGGGGGCCTTGGAAGAATCATTGCGTTTCCCGGGGCCCTCCCACTTCAACGCGCTGCGAAGGACAACCGCGGGGTTTTAGCCGGTAAAAATCCGGCACTCCCCCTGCCTCTCCCCGGAGTCGGGGGGTCTTTCCCCTTCTCGTCATAGAGGGGGCTACTGGGCAAACCGGGCTTAATATCTCTCATGGAAAAACACGGTATTGGGACAGACGTTTCGATCCCTGTACATATAAATAACATCTGCATTAGAAATTATGTCACTGTTGCAGCAGGCAGAAAACTAATACCTACTTCTCTTAGTATTGTTTTGGTTCATTGATACCAGAAGGTATTTTTGGTTTTAATTCGTCAACATGAATACAATGTCTCTTTTATAAAATATATACATGTGTATTGTGTATCTCCTTTTCATTAGATAGATCCTGAATTAATTTTGCTTACAATGAGATCTGCAGTCGAAGAACAATTACACCTAATAGCATTAGGTCAAGCTGATTTTCATGCAGTATTACAACATACCGTAGAAATTTTTAAACAAAAATTCCATTATTTTGTACAAAGTATAAAAACTATGGATCAGTTGTTCGAAGTTTTGTTCTCGCCGCTATCAGCATCCGGCAAAGCACACTCGAGGTATACAAATAGTCATAATGAGTCAGTTGCGTTGATCTTTTGCTGACTTCGTATAAGCGCTCTACATAATTATCCGCTCTTCTTTCGATTTCTCATCATGTATATATATGTTACAGATGTGGCAAATGTTGTTGATATATAAAATACATACAAACTAAGCCGTCTAGAATGCATTGTGCACATTGTATCGAAACTTACAATTTACCACAAAATGGAAACATACGAATATACAAAGAATTAAAGTGTCTATTGGACGGCTTTGAATTACTTTCATGGTCGACTGGTACACAAGGAAACAGTTATACATTTTGTCCATATTGTTATAATAATCCACCGTTCAGGTATGTCAGGAATATGGTAATTGGATTATTGTATATCGAAAGGAGGACTAAATAAAAAATTCTCAAATTTAGGGATATGAAAAAAGGAATGAGCGGTTGCAATTTATGCACGCATCCGACATGCCTGCACGGCATGAATTCAAATGGCTTATCCAGCTGTTTGGAATGCAATCTAGATATACTAGACAACCAGAAAGAAACGGTTCTCATTGAATTGATAGTGTGTTGCATAAAACAAGCTGCTACGGGCGAAGCACCGGTTGGTCGTGTATCTACTCGAAAAATTCTGTCAGCGGAAGAATTTAAACAAGTTCACAATAATAAGCAAAAATTTACAGAACACTTAATTCAAACGTTACCACTGTTACTCGATAAGTATAGGGCAGGTCCTGAAAAATTGGCGAATTTACTCGCAATCTGGCAATATTTGGATTTTGATATTTACAAAAAATCTGGATAAGAAATGAATTTAGACTCTTTTAAGTAAGATTTACACGATCGTAGAAAAAATGCATGTAGGTACCGAAGTTTTACCATACAGCGGCTAAAACTTTAAAACATATGTGTGTGGAAGGTCATGCTATTTTCACCAGGTATATATATATATGTATATATACAGGATGTCTCAGACTACCCGCATCACCCGATTTATTCGTAAACGCGACATTTTAGAGAAAAATGTTTCATACAAAAGTTTTGTGACTTTGACGGGTACATAAGATGGTGTCATTGGTTTGGCTCTGGATAATTGTTTGAAGCTCACATGAACGTCACTTTTAATTTCTTACATGGAATTCTCTATATTGTAGTATGTTGTTTGAAAGGGAATAAAATAAGAAAAATTTTGATGCAAACCATCAGAGGTCGATAAAAAAATTCCATAAACTACATTATGTCTACAAAACGTTTTCTTAACTTTCCTACAATTCTTTTCACCAAGTTACACAATTTTAAAACTAAACCTATACTTTCTAGAAATAATGTCGGTTTTTTAAACTTAAAAAACCACCGATTTTTTACCGAGCTTTAACGGTTTAAAAAGAGCTTAATTTTTAGTATATAAAAAGTGTCGTTTTTTTAAATTAAAGTATGTGCTGAGAGGGACCTACAATGTGAATAAAGAAATAAATAAAAGAAGAAAAATCTTTTTATTCCTTGTTGATCTTAAGGCTACGTTTAACAAAGTGGACAGAGGATAATTACGAGAAATGTGTTGAAAATAACAGCTAAGATTATAGAAAAATAATGGAAACATATAAAGAAATAAAGAATAAAGTAAAGATATAAAAAATAGAAAAAAAGAGAGTTGGAAGGAAATTGATAAAATGGAGAAGGATGGGAAGGTGTAGGGATAGGCATAGGGAGAAGAGGCAAGTATATAAGAAATTATGTGAAAAAAAGAAAAAAAGGAGTTGAAAAGATGGATGGACGGAGAAAATTAAGGAGGTTAAAAAGAAGAAATAAATGTAGGGGCAATAAAGAAGGAAAGAAAAAGACAGAAGAGGATAAATAAGAGAATAGAGATGGAAGAATAGGATAGGTATTTTAGAAGGTTGTTGGAAGAGATAGAATGTAGGATATCTGGGGAATCTGGGAGAGAGGGATGAAAAGTGTAGAAGAAGAGATATAGAGGAAGAAAAATAGGGACGTAGTGAAGAAATTGAAGGATAAAAAGCAATGAGCAAAGTTGGAATTCCAAATAAAGTGTGGAAGTACCGGGAAGAGGAAGGTGGAAGAATGGATATGGAAGGTATGTAATAGGGTTTGGAAAGGAGAAAAATGACTAAGAGAGTGGGAGAATGAGATCATATATGTATAGTACCAGTAGTAAAGAAAGGAAGGTGAAGAAGAGTGGAGAATTATAGCTAGAGGAATGACTTTGACGCAAATGACATGTAAAGTGTGTGGCCCAAAAAAATTATTTTCAAATCAGTATCCAGTCAAGTTTTAAGAGAAGGAAGTAAAGACGTAAATTTGAAGAAATGGATAAGGATAAGATTCAATGATAGGAAATAAACGAAAATGAGAGATTCAGGGAATTACAAAATTGGATGAGAGAAAAAGAAAGAGATGCCCGAAAATGAGGCATTGTGAGTGAGAACAAGTAAAAATAAAAAAGAATGAGAGAAGATAAAACAAAATGCAACTAAATTAGATAAATGATGTGGAATAGATAAAAATAAAGGAGACTATGTAAAATTAACGGTGAAAGAACAATACTGAGTGTGAATCAAAGAAAATGAAACAGAATGAGATAGAGTGAAGAAGAACAAGGCGGTCCAAGAAAGAATAAAAAAAATATGAGATTGATTAATAAGAGAGAGAGAGAGGGGAGAGGGCAAAGAGGGAGGGAGATAGACAGTTAGTGAGACTGAGAGAAAATGGCTATAAAATGCGTAGAAAGAGAAAGAATTAAAAATATAAGATGTGAATTTAAGGGAATGGATGAGGCTAAGATTGAATAATGTAAGAAATGAACGAAAATGATCAGAGAGAATCAGTGAAGATGAAATATAATGACAGAAAAGAAGAGAAGGCAACGATCGAAAATGAGGAATTATGAGTGAGAACAAGTAAGAATAAAGAAGAATGAGAGAAGATAAAGTAGTATGCAACAAAATTAGAAAAATGATACAGAATGAATGCATGAAAATAAAGGAGCCTAGATAATATGAATTTAGATTGTGTAAATTAATAAATAAATATTAATTAGATCTTATTTATACAAATTGCAGTTTTAGTATTATTATTTTAACTATATTGCAGTATTTTTTACATTACTTGCAATTTAAAAAACTATGCATATTAGAAAAAATTGAGAGATATATACAATATACTTACAATTAACAATAAAAGGAAAAAACATTATTTTTATTTGCAAAAGTTGTTGAAAATGTCCACCGTTAACTAAAACACACGCTTATGTGATGATCGCATTATCAACAGCTGCGAAATTATAAGAAATACGCCAGTAGTCTTTGAGCGTGTTATTGACAGACGGATGGAAGCGTGTGTTTTAGTTAACGGTGGACATTTCCAACAACTTCTGTAAATAAAATTAAAGTTTTTTTTTTTCATGGCCTTCCATTTTTTTGAATCAGGTATTAATAATTAAATAAATCGTAACTCCTGCGGGATGCGCTTTTGGACTAACGTTTATGGGAACTTTTTTCATTCTTATGACGAGCCCAATCCAATCCCTGATTTCGACTAACTATTTCAGATCATCCTGTATACAACTACCTATTTAAAAAAAGTTGAGCTACTATTGCAACAATACATTTTTGAGATCTAACTAATTGTAAGTTAAAAGGTACTGTAGTATTTTGTTGTAAGCTAAATATTGAAAAAGTTATTAAGTTTTTTCCTTAAAAATCTCAAAGAATATTAGGAAAATAAAAAATGTTTCTAATAAAAGTTGTTTAAATTAATTAATAGAAAAAGTTGATATAATAAACAATGCAGGTTTTTATTTAAATAATATATATAATAAATAATGGAAGTATTTTTATTTAAAAAAATAAGATTAACCTTGACCTGATCTTGACGACGCCACTCAAACTAATATTGCCATTAAATGCAGCTTTTTAAACTTTACGATTTTTGTCTAGAAAAATTTTTCCTGAGATCCATTGTTTACAAGACATTCCACTGCTTTGGGTTATTCTGTATGTATATACAGGGTTCGATTTAATCTGTTCAAGCTGATATCTCAGAAACTATTAAATTTAGACAAAAGTAAGAGAGAAAAAGTGGAAAAAAGGAGAAAGATAGATGGAGGGGAAGGTGAGACGATGAGTGTAAAGTGGCAAAGGAGAGAATTAAAAGAGAATTGATAGGCATACGGAGAAGAGGCAAGTAGTTTTCTTTTTTTTACATAATTTCTCATGTGAAGAAAAGAAAAAAAAGAAAGGAGTAGGTATGGATAAACGGAGGAAATAAAGGATGTTAAAGCAAAGGGCAAATGCAGAGGCAATGAACAGGGGAAGAAAAAGGATAAATGTAAGAATAAAGATGAAAGAGAAAAAAATTAGGAAGGTAGTAAAGAAGTTGGAAGAAGAAACAACAATAAGCGGGGATAAAATTCCAAATAAAGTACGGAAATATGGAGGGGAGAAGGAAGAATGAACATGGAATATAAGTGGAAAAATGGGAGACAATTATATGGAAGACAATAGGGTTTAGAAAGAAGAAGCATGACCAAGAGAATGGGAGGAGGGGATTATAGTATCGGTAGTAAAAAAAGTGAGGGTAGAAAAGAGGGGAATCGGTCATTGATTACGTAGTAGAGGATGGGAGAAAAAGAGACGGAATAAAGAATAGGAGGGGGGAGAAAGTAAACTTGAACCAATACCGTGTATCAACCGATAACCGTGTGGATAAGAAAGAAGAATTTCGGCATGAAGGAGAATGTGAAAGGAAAAAAGAGTAGAAGTGGTAAATAGTATGGACGTAAAAGAAGAATTTGACGCAAAGGGTCATGTAAGGTGTGTGTATTAGTGTTGGCGAAAAGATTAATAGGGAAGGTGGAAAGGAAGGGTTTATTGCCGAGTGAAACGGAGTTTAGATTGAGAACTATGGATAACATTTATCATGTCCCGAACTATTTAATAAACAAGTGAGCAAGAAAAATGGGAAATTGGTGGTGCATAGATATGAAAGCAGCGTTTGATTTAGTGGACAGGGAGTTGTTGGTGAAGGTGTGGGAGGGGAGGGTGAGGGAGGTGAGAAAAGGTCTGATTATGAAATGTGAAGAGGTTTTGAGGAAAACGGAGAGAAGGGTTAAGGAAAGAAGGGGTGGCGACAGGACAGTTAAGGGAAGAGGAGTTGTATAAAAGGGAAAAGCATTTACAGAGAAAATAAAAGTGGAGAGAAATTTCAGATTTTAAGTACAATGGGTAATGTGGCAACCTCCGTCAGCCACCAGCCTCCAGGGTAACCTCCGCTCCGACGGCACGTGGTTTCCGCGACAGAAAGCGCGGTTAGAATTTACGATTCGCGCGGGGCAGATTTACGTTGTCAAACGCGGAGAGTTTCAAGTCGCAAGTTGACAGATTGCAAGATTCAAGAAACGCAGGTTTCCTAGCAACCCCGTTGTTGATACTCGCCGCCGATTTTCTCGGGTATAAAAGGAGAGCCTGTCGCAAAGAAGATTCGGAGTATTTCGAGCAGCCAGCCAGGGCGGTCAACCCAGCCTCATCACGCCGCTCTCGAAGAACACCCAGAACCCTTCCCGGCTCGCCGGAGAAGAGGTCGTAGCGCGTTCGACGGTTCGCCAGAGAACACAGCCGCTGCCCTTGCAGCTTTACGCTGCAAGACGAAAGGTCGTCCTAAGCGATTGCCTAGCAAAAGGCGCTCAGCCGCCTCCTAGTGCAAAACGCTCGACACCCGACCTTTTTCCGGATCCACCGAGAAAGGTTATTCTCATCGATCCGCTCCCCGATGCCAGTCACCAGGAAACCAGCGCTCGTCGCTCAAAAGCCAGGTCACTCCCTTCCATGGAGAGTCTTCCTGACACCGGCGCTCAGTTGCCAGTAAATGAAGGTAACCTAGCAACCAACAAAGAGTCATTGATAGGCGCTAGACGTCTAGGCGAAATCTCACCAATTCTCGGCGCTAGTCGCCCGATTCTCACAGTTCCTCCTAAAAAAACTCCTAACCTTCCAGTAACCTCGACACCGAAGCTGGAATATCTCCTAAAGGAATTTGAGGTTCCCGACCTAATTTCCCCACTACCTTCCTCTCCGCGACGCCGAGATTCTGGTCCGGAAACCGAGGTATCCAGGAAGGAGCTCTTAGAGAAAGCAACGCAGACGGAGATTTCTCAATTCCCAGAGGTGACACACAAAAGTGTAGCCACGCAATCGAAACCTCGAGGAAGAGGACGGAAGAGAAAATTTAATAAAAATAATAATAAGGAAAACACTGTTTGTTACAATTGCCACAAATGTTCAAAATGTGGAAAATGTTAAAATGTTGATGAGTTAAAATAAAAAGCATTTAATGTAAACCGAGTCAAGTCATCTTAGCGTTCCCCATATTAGATAAGAAAGCGTCGATAAAATTTAGCAAGCGATAAATAGCGAGCGACTAAATTTCCTAAAGGTAATATACGTCATACGATATTAAAGGAGCATGGCATTCTGGGGTATCTGAAAAAAAATTTGGGATAGAGTAAATAAAAAAAGTAGCGAAATTTAGGTTAAGGAACGGGATGAGGGGGATACTGGGAGGGGGTGATAAAGAAAAAATATCGAAGATGTGGAAAAGAGCAGGAAACGTGAGAACATGTATGGGAGGAGTGTGCGGATTGGGGAAATAGAAGTACGTGGAAAGGTAGGGTCTGTTGCCAAGTCAAACGGAGTTTAGATTCAGAACTATGGATAACATTTATGTCTTGAACTATTTAATTAAATAAGTACGTGAGAAAGAAAAATAGGAAGTTATTGGCTATTTGTGGATATGAGAACAGCGTTTTACTTGGTGGACAGGGAATTGTTAATGGAGGTGATAAGGATAAGGGAGGTGAAGGAAGGTCTGATTAGGAGATGTTTTGAGGAAAACGGAGAGAAGGGTTAAGGATGGGTGAGAAGGAGAGTTAGGCAGGATTGCCACTGAGTCTGGCTTTGTTTACTCTTGCTGGCAGACGTGAACGAGGTGTTGAAAAAGGGGCAACGGGAAAGAGTTAACATAGAAAGAAGACAGCTATACACACTGGCATACACAGGCAACGGATTGTCTAATATTGCCTAACGAGTAATGATGGAATTAAGTGGATGCTGGGCAGGTTGAAGAAGTGTTTGGACAGAATGGGGTCAGAATTGAATACGGAAAAGATGAAAGTAGAAACATAGGAAGAAAGAAAGATATCTTGGAGGTAAAAAGAGAGGGCAATAGAGGAGGTGAGAGAATTTAAATATTTAGATTAAACGGTGGGATACAATGGAAATAAGCATATAAGATGGGCATATAAGGGAAAGAATAATTAAGAGAGCAGCATTATTAGGGCATGTATGAGTAATAAGGAAAAGGTTTGGGAGGGATATAAATATAGTTTTGTGATAGGTTGATTTGGTCGGTTATTAGTTATGGAGTAAAGGCATGGAACTGGAAGGAGAGAAATAGAACAGAAAACCTGCAAGACTGGTATTTGATATGGGTGTTGGATGTAAAAAGGAGTACTCCTGGATGTAAAAAGGAGTACTCCTGTATATAAGGTGAGGAAAGAGATGCAAAGAAGAAATATTAAGGGGGAGAGCGGATATAAGGGCATGGAATTATGAGCGGAAGTTGGAGGAGGGAAATAAAGAAGAGTTAGCGAGGGTGTGTTGGGAGGAGATGAGAAGGACAACTTTAAAGGAATTGTAGAAGAGAAAGGAGTTTTTGTAGGAAAGAGGATGGAAGGAGGAGGAATAGGGGAGGTGGAAAAGTTAAAGGAAACAAGACAGTTAAAAGAGGAAGAGTTATATAAAAGAGAAAAGCATCAATAGAGAAAAGAAATGTGGGGAGAAATTTCATATTCTAAGTACAATGGGTGGTATAGGACTATAGGATATTGAAGGAGCAGGTCATTTTTGGGTATCTCACAAAAAATTGGGGAGAGAGTAAATAAAAAATGGTAGCAAAATTTAGGTTGAGAAATGGGATAAGAGGGGAGACCGAGAAGGGGAGAAGAAGAGAAAATGTTGGAGATGTAAAAAAGAAGAGGAAACGTGGGAACATGTATGGGAGAAGTGTGAGGATTGGGAATGTGGAAGTACGTGGCAGGAGAGGATGAATGAAGTATTGGGGGAGGAGAGGAAAAGAGAGAGGGATGATTGGGTGATGGCTGAGAGTTGGTTAAATAAGTTGATACAAAAAAATGACAAATTAAATGAAAATTATTAAAATATAATTATGAAATTATGAAAGATATCTGTTAAACGTAGAAAGCGCGCGCGTTAGCGCGCGCTGCGTGCTAGTAAATCCATAATAAAAGAATCCATGTGTACCAAGAAGTGAGCGTTTTATCGTGCGTATTGTTGTCGCTTTTTCGCGTGTCTGATTGGCCAGGTCGATGCTGGCGATCCGAGATCGCGGCAATTTCGCGAGTTTCGTGTGTGCAGTGTCGTATACCTGTGTCAATGTGTCAGCTCGCGTCGTGTTGCGCGAGGTTAGAATTAATTGATTGATCTTAATATATTATTTAATTTATATCTTGTTGTGTGTGATAGAAGGTAATAAATATATCTCGTTATAGTGCAAACGTTCCGATGCGGAGCGCGTGCGATAGCGCGCGACTATGTCACAGTGATAGTTGGCGTCACGCGCGCGTCGAGTGAGAAAGTTATCACTTCCGAGGTGCGTATTGTGATTATTTAGTATTATGGCTAGATTGCGACAAGGAAGGTGAAAATATTTGCTTCGAAGTTATAAACGCAGTGCAGCAAGGAATGCATAAAAAATTTAAAACAACCTGATTTTCCGATGCTCGGATCTTAGCTCGCGGCTGGTCAGGGTCGAGAAAGAGGCGCGGAAGAAGAGACGAGAGAACGGCACTTTTACAATTAACGAAAATTTATTAGAAATTAACGTTATTATAATACAATATTAGGTGAGGCGATAGCCTCAAGATCGCTTTTAAAGTTTACAAGAATGTCGCGTTATTAATACAAGTTCTGGATCGGCGTTTAATATGCGTGCTAGGCGAACGCAAGGCGACGCGTGACAGTTTCCCGAATTTGCGTGATCGGCCCGCGGCGGTAGCTGACGGGACGCGTTGTGTCGCGGTCGATGGGCGCGGTCGATGGCCCGCGTGGGGCGGCGCAAAAGTGAAAGTAACGCGTGTACGTGGGCGGCGCCTAATTTAGAAGATTCGCGGAACCGTCTTAGGACGGCGCGAGGCGTGTACGGCACGCGGAGCGATTAGGTGTGCGTTACAATGGCGCGAGGCGTGTACAGCACGCGGAGCTGTTCAGACGAGCGCGTTGGAATGGCACGTTGTATACGCGGCACGAGGATCTTGTTAAAATGACAGGAAGCTACGTGTTATCGGGGACACCCGACTGGGAAGAGTACTCTCCTCCACAGTACACGTTGACGGCAACCGGGGACACCCGGCAGGACAGAGCACGGGTAAAAGTTTACAATAACTTACACAGCTCGGATTACTTTGACCTTGACATATGTTGTCAAAGTCACCCTCCTGAGTGACCTTCAGAAGGTTTTAGTCGGCGGTCGCTGTTTATTAAAAAGTTATAAACAAAAAAAGTGGAAAATATAGCAGCTATTTTGAGTATTGAAAGGCATAAACGACTAATATTACGTTTTTTTTTAAAGCAGAGAATACTTTATTTCGCGAGTATGTGCTTCAACTTACAAAGCACATACTTGTAAAGCGCGTCACTAACCTATAGGTTAGTGGCGCGCTTTACAAGTGTGTGCTTTGTATGTGCTTTGTATGTGCTTCAACTTAGAGAGCACATACTTGTAAAGCGCGCCACCAACCTATAGGTTAGTGACGCGCTTTACAAGTGTGTGCTTTGTATGTGCGTCAACTTAGAAAGTTGTTTATAACTTTTTAATAAACAAAAAAAAATTTGGTGGGGAAAATTATTTAAAGCAGTGAATTGTTGGTATATTGAAAGGAAAGTTACCAATCTCTGCTTTAAATAACTTTTCTTTCAATATACCAACAATTCACTGCTTTAAATAATTTTCCCACCAATCTATTTTTGTTTATAACTTTTTAATAAACAATGACCGCCAGCTAAAACCTTCTGAAGGTTACTCAGGAGGGGGACCTTGACAACATATGTCAAGGTCAAGGTCGTTTATGCCTTTCAATACTCAAAATAACTGCTATATTTGTCAAACTTTTTTTGTTTATAACTTTATAATAAAGAGCGACCGCCGACTAAAACCTTCTGAAGGTCACTCAGGAGGGTGACCTTGACAACATATGTCAAGGTCAAAGTAATCCGAGCTGTGTAAGTTATTGTAAACTTTTACCCAGAGCACGCTCTGTACGGTGCGCGTCGAGGAAAAAGACCACGGCCGTGTACGCCCGGCGTACGGAGAACGCTCTGTGCGGGACGTGGACTTTTGTGTGTGATGAGCGGTGGTGCTGGTTACCGAGAACTCTCGGAGGAGACGAGTAAACTCAACCTCGCCAGCACGACCGGGGCTCAGGAAAGCGATGTCAACTTATGGGAACTCCTAAATAAAGACCGAGTACTCTCGACCTCGTAGGCACGGCTGGTAACTAGGAAGCAGGATCGGGACCGGGAGTCGTGAGCAGCGGACGGACCGGTTCGGCTTGCTGTCTCACGACGGAGTCTGCTAATTAGGCGAAATCGTCGCCTTTTTATACCTCCTGGATCTGCTATCTCGGTAGCGGGGTTATCGCCGACGCGGAGACGCACGTGGCGGGGATGCCGAGCCGGAGCGGTAGGGGCGACGAGCGCTCCGGCGTCGCGAACACGCTCGATATGTTTCGGGCGCTCTCGGATATCGATCGGTTGCTCCGAATCGATATCCGGCGGCGAGTGCGCCGACTTTAGGTGAATTAAAAAGATGCGTGGGGGCATTCCGCCCCCTTTCTTCGCCCGACGGGTGGTCGGCCGGGCGGCTCGGCTGGTGAACGGCCGGAACGATGCGATTTTTGGGGGTGCATCGTTACATCACCCCCTTTCTCAGGAAAGCGCGAATTTGGCGCTTAACACATTCGTCGAATGCTGCGAACGCTGCCAGTCCGGTTGAACCGGATGTGCCATTTTCCGCCTTGTGACCTGGCCTTGTAATGTCTGGACACATGTGCGGCGAAATGCGGCACCAGCACAATGTGTCCGGGCTCCACCTGCACTTGAATCGGCGGGTGTGGTTCCGGGCCTTTCGCTAGGAGGACCGGAGTCAAATCGTTCGTGCCAGTTGCTGCCGTCTGCGGCGGCGGTGGTGTTGAGGCCGTGTTCGCTGGTGGCGGTGCTGGGGCCCTTAAAAGGGCCGGTGTAGGCCATGTGGTCAAGGCGGCCGCTGCGGTCGCTGTGGTTGCCGCTGGTTTTGCCGAGGTCTTCTTCCCTTTTGGCAGATGGTGTTGGCGGCGAAGTCAGCCAACTTAATTTTTGTTGCTGCTGACGTTCCGACCGCTGGAATTTGCATCCCACGACAGGGATGTTTTTCCTGGTTGGCATCTGGCTGGTCGTCTCGGTGATGGCGGCGGTCGTGGCAGCTGCTCCGGGTTTGAAGAGTTTCGTCCAAGTTGCTCCGAAATCGGGGTTTGCCGGATCGTATTCGATCGGCTCGGCCAACAACGAGTTAATCTCCTCCATTATGTCTTTCTCAAGAGTGCTCTCCGTCGGTGTGCTCATCGTAGCGGCTGCGAGCTTTTTGAGCGTCTCGATTACTTTTCTGGAGACTCGGACGGTCTATCGTGTACTTTCGTGAGTCTGTTAGTTGGAAGGGGTGTTGATGTTTACGGTTCCCCTGTTTCGTCATCGTCCTCCGTGATCGTCTCATTATTATCATCACCGTCCTCCGTGTCTGATCTATTGTCTTCCGTGTCGGGGCTTCGGCGGGCATCTCACTGTTTTCACTGTCGCTGTTTTCGGAGTCGTTCGTGTCATCGTCATCTTTGGATGGTGGGACGGCTGGCGCGGACTTTAGATCCTGAACGTGGATGTGACGAATCCATTTTTCACTGCGATCGCGCAGATCTACGATAACGGGTGAGATGATGCGCCGTACCTCGAGGGGGCCTCGAAACTTTGGCGCGAGTTTTGCGTTGAACGCGGCGGTTTTATTGGGAAGTGGATACTCGCGTTTCCACACCCACTCTCCTATTTTCGGCGTCCACGGGCGGCGCCGCAAATTGTAATATTTTTGTTGGCGCTGGAAAGCACGTGCGAGATGTATACGCGTAAGTTTGTAGGCTTCCTCGAGGTGTCGGCGTCTTACGTCGGGTGGGGGTGCGGCGATATTCGGGGCGGCCGCGGCGTCGCGGTTGAGCGGGGATACGAGCTCGCGGCCGAAATTCTGGTAGGCGGGCGTATATCCCGTGGCTTCGTGTCGGGCGGTATTGTACGCGAATTGCAACTCGGTGAGCCGTTCATCCCAATTTCGGTGGTTCTTATCCACGTATTGGGATATCATTGTCTTAATGACTCGATTTGTGCGCTCCACCGGGTTGCAATGCGGCGCGTGTACAGGTGTGTATGCGTGTCAAACATTGTGCGCGGCGAGCATTTTTTCTAGTTGCGCGGATCGTAATTGTGTACGGTTGTCGGAAAGAATTATTTCTGGGCATCCGTGGCGGAGTAGAACGGCCTCCGAAATGTTCGTCGTGACGGCGCCGGCGGTGGCGCGGCGCAGGAAGCGCATTTATAACCACTTGGTGAAGCGGTCTTGCATCGTCAGGACCCATGTATGCCCCTTCGTCGAGCGGGGCAAGGGTCCGACGAGATCTAACGTGACTTGTTTCCACGGATGGGCGACGGCGGTCGCGTGTAACGTACCGGCCGGCCGGGTTTGCGCGACTTTGTGTCTGAGACACTTCGGGCAGTTTTAGACGTAACGTGCAATTTCCCTAAACATACCGGGCCAGTAATATAATTGTGCGATACGAGAGATAGTTTTCGCGATGCCGAGATGTCCGGCGGTGGGCGCGTCGTGATTTCGACGGAGAACTTCGGGTCGCATATTCTTTGCCACGCATATTCCTTCCACTGACCGTCGGCGGGAACTTCTTTAAAATCGAGTTCGTGGAGCACATGGCGGAACAATTTCCCGTTTCTGATGTCGTAGTCCAGAAATTCGCGGGGGACGTTTTGCCCGGTGCGGAGCGTTCGTTGGTACCAGCGGCAACGGGGAGGTTCGGTGACCGCGGCGGTCATAGGTTGGCGAGAAAGAGCGTCCGCGACCCGGTTAAGTGTCTCTTTGCGGTATTTAATCTCAAGATCGAATTGCTGGAGCTCGAATGCCCAGCGTCCCAGTCGTCCGGTCGGCGCGTCTAATTTCTGCAACCACCGGAGGGATTGGTGGTCGGTGATGACCGTGAACGGGTACCCCTCCAGGTAGTCGCGCATTCGCCGGATTCCCCAAATTACGGCAAGGCACTCGAGCTCGGTCGCGCTATAATTTCGTTCGGCGGAATTTAACGTTCGACTTGCGTAGGCGATTACCCTCTTCCCCTCCGGGAAATTTTGTGTAAATACGGCCCCGAGGCCGGAGGTACTGGCGTCGGTTTGTAGGATAAAGCGCCGCGAGAAGTCCGGACAGGCGAGAACCGGTGCGGTGGTAAGCGTTTTTTTAAGTTGTTCGAACGCGGCATCTTCGTCCGCCCCCCAGTTAAAGCGAGCGTTTTTCCGCGTCAAGGCGGTGAGAGGCGCGGCGACGGTCGCGAAATCCTTAATGAAACGTCTGTACCAAGAGGCTACCCCCAAGGACCGGCGAATATCTTTCACGCTTTGTGGCCGCTCCCACCGAGTGATTGCTCGTGTTTTCTCCGGATCGGTGCAAATCCCTTCGCGGTCGACCACGTGTCCGAGGTATCGTAAACGGTCGACACAAAACCGGCATTTTTCCGGGTTTAATTTCAGATTCGCGGCGCGGAGCCGTCGGAATACCTCGCGTAACAGCTGGATGTGCTGTTCGAACGTTTCACTAATGATGATTATGTCGTCGAAGTAGACGAATACGTGAGGCTCAAGTTCGGGGCCGAGGACTGTGTCTAATAGGCGCTGGAACGTCGCGGGGGCGGAGTGGAGTCCGAACGGCATGACTTTAAATTGAAACAGTCCTTTCCCGGGTACTGTGAACGCGGTGACCGGTCGACTCGACAACGTGAGGGGGACCTGCCAGTATCCGTTTTTAAGATCGAGCGTTGTGAGGTATTTTGCCCCGCGTAATTTGTCAAGAGTCGCGTTAATCTGGGGGAGAGGGTAGGCATCCGGGTCGGTCGCGTCGTTAACCGCTCGGAAGTCGATGCAAAATCGATGCCCCCCGTCTTTCTTACGGACCACGACGACAGGGGAGCTCCAGGCGCTGTGTGAACGCTCAATTATCTCGTCTTTTATCATCTTTTCGACCTCGGTGTCGATAATAGCCTGCATGGCCGGATTCCGCGGGCGGTATCGCTGTTTGATTGGTCGTATGTTACTCTTTACGCAAATATGATGCTCGGTTCGGTCAGTGGGGCCGGTGATTCGATCGAATAACGGTAGTTCTTCCCGTAGAAATCGTTGAAGCCGTTTCTCCTCCTCGGGCGTGCGCGGGACTATCCCTTCGGTCGTTGCGGCAGCCAGCGTTGGATTGAGCGCGTCCGCGGGTCCAGGGACCGGTATCGTGTAATCTAGTTTTGTTAAAAAATCTACCCCAAAAAGGAGTGCGCTTTTTAAATTTGGCATTATTCGAAACGAATGCCATATTATCCGTTCGTCGGCGAGGATCGGCAAACGAACGCGGCCGGGTAGTCTGATATGATGACCGTTAGCTAATTGAACCTCCCCTTCCTCTGGTGTTATCGGGAAACCGAGAGTCTACGCGAGCTGGGCGGTGTGTTCGTTAGCAAAAGACGCCTCTGACCCGGTATCCAAAAGCGCGTCGAGCGGACGGTTGTTTACGTGTACGGTCAAGTGCGGCCGGGGCGTAAATTTTACTGCGAGGACCGGGGGGCGGCCGGCGTGTCCGCGGTCCCGGTTCCGTTTCCCGGCGGCGGCTGGCAGTCCTTGGTAAGGAATATGCCATCCTTGCCGCATTGCGAGCAAAATTTCTGGGCGGGGCGACGGCAATCGAAACGTGTGTGCCCGCGCTGTTTGCATCTCCAACAACATTCACTGCGATTGTACGCGGCGGCGGCTACCGGTAAATTAGCGATTTTCGCGGGAGCTCGCTTCTTGCGATTGACTTGAAGTCTCTCAAATTCGCCCGCGCGTTGTTGGAGATCCCGGGGATTGCGCACGTCGCTCCGCCAGATACGATTCTGGTAATCAGGGTGGAGATTCTCGTAAAGCTGCTCGACTTGTTCCTCGGGAGAATATCCACCCGCCCGACGCATAAGAGCTAACATGTGTGTCGCGTACTTGACATACGGTTCCCCCTCCTTCTGTACCCGGTCGCGGATCTCATTTATTAATTGGAGCCGGTAACGTCGCGGTAAAAATGTGTCTTTAAAGTCGGCTATGAAGTCGGCCCAGCTATCCCAGTTCTCGCGGTTTTTCCGGCACCATAGGAGTGCGTCCCCCCTGAGCAACTCGGGTAGGCCTCGTAGCCAGTGTGCGTCGGAGAATTCGTACGCGGCTCTTAATTCGTCGATACGTTCCAGGAATGCCCATGGGTCTTTACCGTCAAAATGTAAGCCCCATTTACGCATCTGGTTCATGATTTGAGTCGAGGCGGGGGCGGATTCTACCACGGGCGCGTTTTCTGTTGGCGTTGCTGGTGTTACGGCGATCGCGGGCGTGGGACAGAGGAGGGCTTCGGTTGGCGCGTTATTCGCGAACATTTCGGCGTGTTCGTTAAAATACTGGCGTAATCTTTGTCGAAGTACGCCGATGCTGCCTTTAGTGTCTAGACCTCTAGACCGTATTTCTTGAGTTCGTCACTTAATTCGTTTTTGTTAAGACGGTAATATTCGCTTCGCATTACAAATGTTTCCGCGAGTCTCTTCCTAACAGTCAGGTCCCTGTTCGGGCGCCATAAAACAACCTGATTTCCCGATGCTCGGATCTTAGCTCGCGGCTGGTCAGGGTCGAGAAAGAGGCGCGGAGGAAGAGACGAGAGAACGGTACTTTTACAATTAACGAATATTTATTAGAAATTAACGTTATTATAATACAATATTAGGTGAGGCGATAGCCTCAGGATCGCTTTTAATGTTTACAAAAATGTCGCGTTATTAATACAAGTTCTGGATCGGCGTTTAATATGCGTGCTAGGCGAACGCAAGGCGACGCGTGACAGTTTCCCGACTTTGCGTGATCGGCCCGCGGCGGTAGCTGACGGGACGCGTTGTGTCGCGGTCGATGGGCGCGATCGATGGCCCGCGTGGGGCGGCGCGAAAAGTGAAAGTAACGCGTGTACGTGGGCGGCGCCTAATTTAGAAGATTCGCGGAACCGTCTTAGGACGGCGCGAGACGTGTACGGCACGCGGAGCGATTAGGTGTGCGTTACAATGGCGCGAGGCGTGTACAGCACGCGGGGCTGTTCAGACGAGCGGGTTGGAATGGCGCGTAGTATACGCGGCACGAGGATCTTGTTAAAATGACAGGAAGTTACGTGTAATCGGGGACACCCGACTGGGAGGAGTACTCTCCTCCACAGTACACGTTGACGGCAACCGGGGACACCCGGCAGGACAGAGCACGCTCTGTACGGTGCGCATCGAGGAAAAAGACCACGGCCGGGTACGCCCGGCGTACAAAAAACGCTCTGTACGGGACGTGGACTTTTGTGTGTGATGAGCGGTGGTGCTGGTTACCGAGAACTCTCGGAGGAGACGAGTACACTCAACCTCGCCAGCAGGACCGGAGCTCAGGAAAGCGATGTTGACTTATGGGAACTCCCAAATAAAGACCGAGTACTCTCGACCTCGTCGGCACGGCTGGTAACTGGGAAGCAGGATCGGGACCGGGAGTCGTGAGCAGCGCAGCGGACGGACCGGATCGGCTTGCTGTCTCACGACGGAGTCTGCTAATTAGGCGAAATCGTCGCCTTTTTATACCTTCTGGATTTGCTATCTCGGTAGCGGGGGTATCGCCGACGCGGAGACGCACGTGGCGGGGATGCCGAGCCGGAGCGGTAGGGGCGATATGTTTCGGGCGCTCTCGGATATTGATCGGTCACTCCGAATCGATATCCGGCGGCGAGTGCGCCGACTTTAGGTGAATTAAAAAGATGTGTGGGGGCATTCCGCCCCCTTTCTTCGCCCGACGGGTGGTCGGCCGGGCGGCTCGGCTGGTGAACGGCCGGAACGATGCGATTTTTGGGGGTGTTACAAATCGTTACAAATTACATATAAATGTGAGCTGCCTGTACATTATTCTTGTAGATGTTAAAGCTATAGCTATAGCTATAGCTATTGAATATCTTTTCATATAATGGATTGCTGATTATGATTTATTGTTAAACATGTTTTTATTAAACAGTTTTCTTTTTGATAGGATATATGGCGTGCACGATTCTCTGCCATTACAGAGAAATATATAAAATCTGCTTTGTCTAATCTGATAAAGCCCAATGAAAATGAAGCCAAAAGCGTTGATGCACGTCAGGAGTTGAATTTGCGAATAGGCTGTGCGTGGCACAACTGTCTTTGCATTGCATTGTGTTGCATTATGAAATTTGAATGATACATGATACATGAGGATATGAATATCAAATATGTTATACTTTTGGGGTAAATATGGAGGTTTAGATGTATCCCTTATTTCTTATGGTCCGTGCCAAACGCCAATGTTACGATTCTGTGTACAGAGACATAACGAAATTCAAACCTTTAAACCAGATCCATATTGGGTATTACAAATATGTAACTAAAACATTTTAATTTCAGATCTCTAATCTTTTATTTGGATCGTCTAAATATAACTACGATAAATGATATTTTTTCATCATTTTTAGCTAACTGTCAAGTCTTCCGATGGTCAAGATACTGTATTAAGTTGGAGTCGTGTACGTTCTTCTGACAAAAAAGTTGCAAACATGTATTTAAGCCACGTTAAAGAACACGATCAAGCAACGAAGTTGTATCTTGAATATTTAAGAATCTTAGTATGTTACTAAAAGACTACGCCATTCAAAGTAATTTTTTGTATAGCGTAGTGAGTGTACAAGAAAATTTGGAAGGAGATTTGAATGCTTATAATTATTTTTTGGAAATTCCTAATAGTTTATTATACCCCATTGTATTAAAATATTATATATAATTATGTTATTGTAGGTATGAAAAGAGATCTGCTGCTTTGACTATCAGAAAAAAAAACAGAGATCAAGAAGCAAGAAAAGAAGGATAAGGTCAAGAAGAAGAAGCTGCTATTTGTAAGAATCTGTGGTTTTTCCGCTCTTTTACCTCTTCTATTATTTTCTATTTTAAGTTAAATTGTGCTATTTGATATTTTTTGCTTTCTAACATAATAAAATAGCATAATCTAATAATAAAAACAACAATAATGAAAACATAGTAACAAACTAACATAATAATAAAAGCATAATGTAATAACAATAATTTTTGTAACATAATTACAACATATAACATAATTTTAAAATGTAATTAAACATTTTAACAATTATAACAATTTGAATTTTTATAACTTTGTTTTTCTTAAAATAATATTTTAATTTATGTTGTGCTTAACTCGTCGACGAAGAAGACGGTGATATTTAATAATGCATTTGTCCGTAATTCCTTCACTTTTTGTCATAAAGATATCACAAAGTTGAAGAAGGTAAATAAGGGAGGAAGAAGAAGAGGAAGAAGAGACTTGAGAGAGAAAAAGAGAGTAAGCAAAGGAAACAGAGAATGAAATAGAAAGAAAAAAAGAAATAGAGAGGTAGAGAGAGGGAGGTAAGCTCTAAAGTAATATTTTTTCTATTGTGCATAACTCGTTGACGAAGAAAACTGTGATAACGCGCGTTTGTCTGTAATCCATTTATCCTTTGTCATTAAGATATCACAAAGTTAAATAATGCCCGTTTCT
This sequence comes from Leptothorax acervorum, assembly GCA_035220615.1. Classification (NCBI taxonomy): domain Eukaryota; kingdom Metazoa; phylum Arthropoda; class Insecta; order Hymenoptera; family Formicidae; genus Leptothorax; species Leptothorax acervorum. The sequence continues at coordinate 177,029 of JASTWQ010000148.1, read as the reverse complement.
ACCAACGTCTGCTAACTTTAACCTTAGGTTAACTCACTCATCGTCTCTTTCTAAGGGGGGCAGTTAAAAAGAGACGAAGAGTGAATTAACCTAAGATTAAAGTTAACCGACGTTGGTAGAAACGGCCATAAGACAAATACGAGAAGAAAAAGAAGAGGCAAATAGAATCAAAAGAAAGAGTAGCGTAGGCGAGAGAGAGATTAAAAATAACTTGGTAATCAAAGTGATAATAGGGATGTAATTTTATATACAAAGAGTTATATGTATAATTTCTTTTAGAGGCTTTTAATTCATTAAATATTTATTTATATAATTCATATATAAAATTCTTAAGAACTCTCGAAAATTCAAATACAATATAAATTGGCCATGAGAGTCAAAACGCGGTACTTAGTTCAAATTATTGTTATCCGGTTATTGCGATAAATATTACGCAGGCTCCGGTAGTCGAATTGGTAAGACGCCCGAACGGAATGCGGGAGAATCCAGGTTCGAACACTGGCTGGGGTAATATTTTTCGTAATAGGTTTTTTACAGTAATTTTAATATTAGATCGATATCGATTTAATTAGGGAAGGAAGAAGGAATTTCTAATGTTCCAATGATAGCTGTGTTTTAAAGTTCGACAAATAATCGGCGCGCAGTTAATATGTTGGAAACGTACGGAATATCGGATCTTGTATCTCGAAATTTAATCAATTTTGATTAAACACGCACTAAGTACCACGTTTTGACTCTCATGGCCAATTTATATTGTATTTATTTATATTTTTGCGAAAGACATGAAATTATTTTAAATAACATTTTTCTGTACAAACTTATTTGAAAGTCTCATGTCTTTATAATAATTTAAATAGAATTTTTATTTGCATCAAAGTTGAATTAATTATCTATTTTAATAGGGGGAAGAGATTTTACTGTTCCAACAGAAGCTGTGTTTTAAGTCCGACAAATTATCGACGCGCACTTTACTAGGTTGGAAATACGAGTACTAAATGCACACAGAAATATTATTAAGCTGCTAACAATAAGATATATCCAGCTTGGACTGTAAATGGCGTTTTTTTAATTGATTTAAAAATTATTTTTATTAAATCCTTAAAATAATTAAGAAAACTTGTTATTAAATTGCTTAAAATTAGAATTAAAATTTATGGAAATAAATTTAACCGAAATTACAACAAATGTGAAAAAATAAGGTATGACCTTGGCATATTATGGTTAATGGAACTATCTTCGATTATTCATGAGTAAGAATGGATAGTGATCATATAAAACATTTTTTGTAATTCCATTAAATACAATTCTAATTTTAATGCAATTAATTTAATTTTTAATGGATGAAATAAATAATCGTTTGTTTCTTCTTTTTCGGATTTAGTGTTTTTCTTAAAACAATTAGATTCCTCAAAATAAAAAGGAAAAGAAATGTGAGAAATCTAAGAAAATATTTGAAAATTAAGAAAATCCTGTTTCACAGTTTTGGAGATAAAGGGTATAAAAGTTGTACGTTTTTGGTTTCCTGATAAAATATTTTTTAAAAATTGGTTACAATATGATAGACACATCTTTATCAATAGAAAAAAAATGAAGGAATATCAAACTTAATGGCAAGATCGGACTTTTTGTCGGCAATATAAAATAGTAAAAAATAACACTTTTTTCCCGCATATTGTAAGTCATATAATATAATTGTGCGAATTTCAGCGATTGTATGCGCGAAACTATGAATCTCCAAATTCATATAAGTATTTATAATGTCAAGGTAATCAAATGTCCGCGGTGGTAAAGGTGTCAACTGTTACTAGGATTTCAAGCCATCAGTCAAGAATGTAATTATGAAAGTCTGTATTATTAAAAAATGCCATTTTTTTTAAAGTTAGTATAGAAATTAAAAGATAACACAATAGTAAATATAAGAAAAATATGAATGTATTGAATTGGATTTTGTGGAGGGCAACATTCAGACATATAAATAAGGCGCGAACCTATTGTATATAAGTCACATTGTGTGGTGAATATTTACATAAATTTTTGAGAACTTTAAAATAAAAATTATCGAGCAATTTGGTATCTGTTTAGTACAAACCTCAAAGAGATCTGGCTAGTAGCCCGGGAGATAGCGACACAAAAGTGTCAGCGATTTGATTAGTCTTCGAACCAAGTAATTTCTCTTGTTTTAATAGTGTTGTTGATGAAATGCAGAGTCTGGCTGCGCTGTCTCGCTGGAATGGGCGTTGCGGCGCCTTTGATCTTGTCGTAAAAACACTTATGTTGGAAGAATTTGATTAGTACTGAACTTTTATATATTTATTGTTTTTTGTATAAAGAAATGTTTTAGAAGATTCTGGCATGCAACTGACACTGGAAAATGAGTCTGGCATCCTCCCAAAGTCGTTGTAAATAGTCGATTTGTAGAATTATTTGATTAGAGCTGTAACTTATCAAGATGATAGTTTAAATATATAAAATTATAAAAAAATAAGTCTGGCTACTGGTACTGGCTGGAAAATTGGTCTGGTAGCCCCTTTAAAGTCGTCTGCACGAGCGCGCCGGTAGTTCGTTGCCCGCTGTATCTCTAAATATTATTAACGCATTACTCATTGAAAAACATTTTAATTGTCCAAAAGGATAAACGTAAACTATTTCGTGCTTATTAGTAGTGGAATGATGTGTAATTAATTATGTAATAATCAGAAATAAAGTAATTTAAAAATAAAACTATATTTTAAAGTAGTCAACATTATGCAAGTATACGCTTATAAAAAATCAATTAACTTTATTTATTAAAATTTAAAACAACCTGTATTTTCGAAGCTCGGATCTTAGCTCGCGGCGTGGTCAGGGTCGAGAAAAAGGCGCGGAGGAAAAAGCGCTTACACTTCAAGTTTTTGATTGAATATCTGGATTAAATACAATTTATTCTTCCAAGCCGTATATGTATTACAATGTTGCGTTTTACAAGTCTTGATTGCGTTTGACAAGATACGTTTAAGTGAGAACGCAAGGCGGGGCGTTATTAGTTTCCCGAATTTACGCGATCGGCTCGCGGCGATAGCTGGCGGGACGTTCCGTATCGCGGTCGATGGCCCACGCGGGGCAGCGCGGAAAGTGAAAGTAACGCGGTAAGTAGGCGGCGCCTAATTTGAAAGATTCGCGGAAATATCTTAGGACGGCGCGAGGCGTGTACGGCACGCGGAGCGATTAGGTGTGCGATACAATGGCACGAGGCGTGTACAATACGCGAGGCTGCACAGACAAGTGCATTGAAATGGCGCGTGGATACGTGACACGAGGATCTTTACGAAGTGTCAGGAAGCTACGTGTAATCGGGAACACCCGACTGAGGAGGAGTACTCTCCTCCACAGTACACGTGGACGGCAACCGGGGACACCCGGCAGGACAGAGCACGCTCTGTCCGGTGCACGTCAAGGAAAAAGACCACGGCCGGGTACGCCCGACGTACGGAGAACGCTCCGTACGGGACGTGGACTTTTGCGTGTGATAACGGCGGCACTGGTTACCGAGAACTCTCGGAAGAGACGAGTACGCTCAACCTCACCAGTACGACCGGGGCTCAGGAAAACGATGTCGGCGTACGGGAACTCCCGAATAGAGACTGAGTACTCTCAACCTCGTCGACACGGCTGATGTTTGCAAGGAGCAGGATCGGGACTGGAAGTCGTGAGCAGCGGACAGGTCTGGACGGATTACTGTCTCACGACGGAGTCTTCTTATTAGGCGAAATTGTCGCCTTTTTATACCCCCCGGGTCTGCTATTTCGGTAGCGGGGGGTATCGCCGACGCGGAGACGCACGTGGCGGGGATGTCGGGCCGGAGTAGGGGCGCCGAGCGCTCCGGCGTCGCGAACACGCTCGATATGTTTTCGGGCGCTTTCGGATATCGATCGGTTGTTCCGAATCGATATCCGGCGGCGAGTGCGCCGACTTTGTTTCGATTAAAAATATATGTGGGGGCATTTCGCCCCCTTTCTTCGCCCGACGGGTGGTCGGCCGGGCGGCTCGGCTGGTGGATGGCCGGGACGATGCATATTTAGGGGTGCATCGTTACAAATTATTAATTTATTCATCTGCATAATCTGTTATCAAACTTTCAATTTCTGACGAACTTTCATTTTTATCATCGGTGAGTTCGGTGTTGTCGGTATCGTCATTGGATTCTTTTTCGATTTCCTTTGATTGAGTACGTTCATAATCTGAAAATAATTTAGTTGAATTTATTATTAAAATTACACAATTTTAATAAGCTGCGATAAAAACAAAACTTTTACGAACTAAACTAATTATCTCGCTTTATTTGCAAAAAAATAATTATTATCTTAGAATCATATTTCTAAAGTCATAATTAAAGATTTATTAACAGTATTTAAACCAAAATTCTTTATATTTTTATAAACTAAAATATTACAATATTATAAATGTACACGGAGAAAATTGCTACGGTTGTTACAACAATATTCTCTATGATTAAAAAAGAAATGTATGTAAATTCAAGTTAAATTGATATTACATTGAATGTAGCTGTTAAGATATGCCCATTTATACAGTTTTCATAACCGTAGTTCTTACGATACGTAACATTCGGTTACAATACCCTCGTATATGGTTGCCTCAACCAAAGGATTATTGCTATCTCTTTTATGTGGTCTGCAGCACAAATATTATGGTTGAGAGATCCATAAGATATAGTTGCACGGTACAGCATTGATTGTGAGAGTTCAGTTCCATCGCAGTCATCATGGCGTGCAGAAGTGTTTTCATCATTGCATAAAATAAAGTGTGTGTATATTACATTTGTAGTTTAATTGAGAGATAAGTGGCAATATGAAGGCAGTGGGGATTAACTACGACAATCGGCTGAAAGTGCACTGTCCTAAATTGAATTTTATCAATAGATATCGGATTTTTCATATGCAGATTGGTGATGGAAAAGAGCAATTAATAACTAAGATTATGTTGTTCTATATTTATAATCAAAATATGTAATTATACCTTAACATATGTTGGATATTATAAATAACATAATCTTAGTTATTAATTGCTCTTTTTCACCAATCTGCATATGAAAAATCCGATGTTTATGTTTATCAATATAGTTGCAGGAACCGTACCGAAACGTAACCATTATGGCTGTAATATCTATATATTATGGTTGTAACATTCATATAGCAGCTACCCTCACTATGGTTGGAGCAACCATATAGGTCACTTCCAGAGTACAATGGTTTCCATAACCATTTTGTATGGATGGGCGAAAATTAACATTATTATTCTGTTGTAGCAACAGTAACTTTTTCTCCGTGATATAATAAGTTATTATAATGATAAGTATCTTTATTAATTTAAATTATTTGTTGCATCATTATTATTACTTTGTTATTAGTTTATTTATTTAAAATTAATTTTGCATTCATTTAAAATAAAATTAATTTATGAAATATACCTTTATTTTCATCCTCAATCGAGTCAAGTAATATATCGCTTACGAACGGGGGCAGTTGTACTCCTTTGAACCAAGTAAACTCGTACTTTTTGTCAACTTCTTTCCAGCCAATCTCAATCGGAGACAAATCTGTCATATGCTGCAAATAAGCATTTCTCCAAATGGTTGCAAGTAAAATTTTAGAAAAACTCACTTGCAGAGTTTACGGAATGAACAAAATCAACACCGTTAATGAATCAAGATACGCAATGTTTATCGAAGCTTATTTATGTAAAGATTCAAATAAAGTATTAAAAATCTGCACCAAAAATTTTAATGCGTTAACTATACCTCCATGTAAATCAGAATTGAAGCAACTACTTTTGAGAGCGTCATACATCGCAATGCATTTGGAGAAATGCTTATTTGCAGCATATGACAGATTTGTCTCCGATTGAGAATGGCTGGAAAGAAGTTGACGAAAAGTACGAGTTTACTTGGTTCAAACGAGTACAACTGCCCCCGTTCGTGAGCGATATATAACTTGAATCGATTGAGGATGAAAATAAAGGTATATTTCATAAATTAATTTTATTTTAAATAAATGCAAAATTAATTTTAAATAAATAAACTAATAACAAAGTAATAATAATAATGCAACAAATAATTTTAAATTAATAAAGATACTTATCATTATAATAACTTATTATTCATTTATAATATTGTAATATTTTAGTTTATAAAAATATAAAGAATTTTGGTTTAAATACTGTTAACAAATCTTTAATCTTGACTTTAGAAATATGATTCTAAGATAATAATTATTTTTTTGCAAATAAAACGAGTTAATTAGTTTAGTTTGTAAAAGTTTTGTTTTTATCGCAGCTTATTAAAATCGTGTAATTTTAATAATAAATTCAACTGAATTATTTTCAGATCATGAACGTACTCAATCAAAGGAAATCGAAGAAGAATCCGATGACGATACCGACAACACCGAGCTCACCGATGATGAAAATGAAAGTTTATCAGAAATTGAAAGTTTGATAACAGATTATGCAGATAAATAAATTAATAATTTTAATAAATAAAGTTATTTGATTTGTTATAAGCGTCTACTTGCATAATGTTGACTACTTTAAAATATAGTTTTATTTTTAAATTACTTTATTTCTGATTATTACATAATTAATTACACATCATTCCACTACTAATAAGCACAAAATCGTTTACGTTTTTCCTTTTAGACAATTAAAATCTTCTTCAATGAATAATGCGTTAATAATATTTAGAGATACGGCGGGCAACGAACTACCGGCGCGCTCGTGCAGACGACTTTAAAGGGGCTACCAGACCAATTTTCCAGCCAGTACCAGTAGCCAGACTTATTTTTTTATAATTTTATATATTTAAACTATCATCTTGATAAGTTACAGCTCTAATCAAATGATTCTACAAATCGACTATTTACAACGACTTTGGGAGGATGCCAGACTCATTTTCCAGTGTCAGTTGCATGCCAGAATCTTCTAAAACACTTCTTTATACAAAAAACAATAAATATATAAAAGTTCAGTACTAATCAAATTCTTCCAACATAAGTGTTTTTACGACAAGATCAAAGGCGCCGCAACGCCCATTCCAGCGAGACAGCGCAGCCAGACTCTGCATTTCATCAACAACACTATTAAAACAAGAGAAATTACTTGGTTCGAAGACTAATCAAATCGCTGACACTTTTGTGTCGCTATCTCCCGGGCTACTAGCCAGATCTCTTCAAGGTTTGTACTAAACAGATACCAAATTGCTCGATAATTTTTATTTTAAGGTTCTCAAAAATTTATGTAAATATTCACCACACAATGTGACTCATATACAATAGGTTCGCGCCTTATTTATATGTCTGAATGTTGCCCTCCACAAAATCCAATTCAATACATTCATATTTTTCTTATATTTACTATTGTGTTATCTTTTAATTTCTATACTAACTTTAAAAAAAAATGGCATTTTTTAATAATACAGACTTTCATAATTACATTCTTGACTGATGGCTTGAAATCCTAGTAACAGTTGACACCTTTACCACCGCGGACATTTGATTACCTTGACATTATAAATACTTATATGAATTTGGAGATTCATAGTTTCGCGCATACAACCGCTGAAATTCGCACAATTATATTATATGACTTACAATATGCGGGAAAAAAGTGTTATTTTTTACTATTTTATATTGCCGACAAAAAGTCCGATCTTGCCATTAAGTTTGATATTCCTTCATTTTTTTTCTATTGATAAAGATGTGTCTATCATATTGTAACTAATTTTTTAAAAATATTTTATCAGGAAACCAAAAACGTACAACTTTTATACCCTTTATCTCCAAAACTGTGAAACAGGATTTTCTTCATTTTCAAATATTTTTTTAGATTTCTCACATTTCTTTTCCTTTTTATTTTGAGGAATCTAATTGTTTTAAGAAAAACACTAAATCCGAAAAAGAAGAAACAAACGATTATTTATTTCATCCATTAAAAATTAAATTAATTGCATTAAAATTAGAATTGTATTTAATGGAATTACAAAAAATGTTTTATATGATCACTATCCATTCTTACTCATGAATAATCGAAGATAGTTCCATTAACCATAATATGCCAAGGTCATACCTTATTTTTTCACATTTGTTGTAATTTTGGTTAAATTTATTTCCATAAATTTTAATTCTAATTTTAAGCAATTTAATAACAAGTTTTCTTAATTATTTTAAGGATTTAATAAAAATAATTTTTAAATCAATTAAAAAAACGCCATTTACAGTCCAAGCTGGATATATCTTATTGTTAGCAGCTTAATAATATTTCTGTGTGCATTTAGTACTCGTATTTCCAACCTAGTAAAGTGCGCGTCGATAATTTGTCGGACTTAAAACACAGCTTCTGTTGGAACAGTAAAATCTCTTCCCTCTATTAAAATAGATAATTAATTCAACTTTGATGCAAATAAACATTTTGCATGCAAATAAACATTTTGCATGCAAATAAACACAGAAAAGAGTCTACGTTATCATTACAGAATTTATTTCTTCCTACTTTATCATAGAAATGAAAAAATTATTTAACGATTGATAACATAATTTTAATATGCTTACCATACGAGAAGTGTCACGCGCTAGCTTGTGACACACTTAATTTGACAAACTTGACAGTTTGCTGTGCATACATATTTATTGATATTCCATAATGCTTGCATTAATCTTTATGTACAGCAAATTAAACAATCACAGATAAATAAGACAAAGCTTTAAAGTAATTTCCTTGTCGTTTGCAGAATTATGTCAATATCTAAAAACTGAGTCAATGTACAAGAGCACCTTTACTTGCTAAGCGAAGTACCACACCTGTGCGCGCCAACTTTAGGCGGTCTGATTCGCTAACTCTAAATGCTTATAATTTAATAACTATTATAACCTCAACATTTTTGCATAAGAATTTTCTTCTTAGAATGTCCCACAGAATTTGTCAGTGAAACGGTGACCAAGCTTTTTGGGACACCCTGTATAAAACTATCTTTTGTTAAGAATTTTTTGAGATATTTCAAATTTTGTCATAATATTTTTAATATAAAAAGTATGCAAATTAGGAAATTGCACATTATTTCCTCACAATTTTAAAATATACAAATTATAAATTTGCACATTGCTTTCAACATCTTTGATAGTGTGCGTGTACGCGTATATCATACTCTCTTCATCTGTAATTGAGCGTATGTAAGTATGTATTGAGTACCTATGTATTAAGCGTACTTTTCGACTAACTTGATCTAACCGAGAAATTTTTCGGAAACATTATTAAATTAAAAAAAACGAGTTTTCTAATAAAACTAAAAATTGGTATAGATAATTATGTAGTCTTACTCGTTATGCTTGCAAAATTTCATATTTTTTTCATTATTTTTCACTGAGATATAATAATTTTTCCCCTTTTTCCATAAGACTATGTGTAATTTTATTATTTAATTTCTCAACAACAAGCTTCCTAAACAGCTTCAAACTTTGAAAAAATTTTTTTTATGATAAAATTTACAGAATTTGTTTAGGTTCAAAGAGTTTTCGTCATTTTAGTCGTAATGCCCGAACATCCTTAAATGTTTAAAAGGATCTCTCATACAATAGACAAATTTGTTTTTTTTTACATTGATTAATATTTCAATTATTAAAAATATAAACAGGGCCTATAAATTCAGGTTCTGAGCGAGTTAAGAAGTTTACAGTTATGTATGTATGGAAACACCTCATAATTTGAAGTGTTTAATGAAAAAATAATTTATTATAGTGTTTTGGAAAGCTCTCGAAGTAAGCTATAAGAATGTGCAATAAAAAATGAGGATTTTAATGTAATAAATTGAGATTTTTTTATTTTAAAGCATTTCCAAATTTTTGAGAAATATTTGTGGTAACTCTAACTTTCGCAAATTATGAGATATCCAACTAATTTTTTACAGAAGAATAAAATATTTTTTTCATTGAAAAATAATTGGTATTATTTGGTGATGATTGGTAAAAGGATTAATTTCTTATAAATTTTTTTGTTTTTAAATTTTTGTTTATGAGTGACATAAACTACCCCTTTAATTTCTTCAATTAAAACCCCCATTTTTTATTGCATATTTTTATAGCTTACTTCGAGAGCTTTCCAAAACACTATAACTAATTATTTTTTCATTAAGTACTTTTCAAGTTATGAAGTGTTTTCGTACATATATGTATAACTGTAATCTTCAAGCTTCATAACTTGACCAGTATTTAATGAAAAAGTAATTTATTATAGTGTTTTGGAAAGCTTTCAAAGTAAGCTTTAAGAATTTGCAAATTAATAGAAGGTCAGCCAGTAGGCAAACATTTATCGGAAAATTAAAATTACAAATTAAAAAGTCATTCACCGTTTCTTAACAAATTTAAAATTAACCTTTCTATAATAAAACTTTATTTATATTAAAAATATTCTATTCCTTTTAAAAATGCTCGATTTCTCGGGCTAAATATCCAAAGAAAGAAAATTCTTTCACCGATTCTCACCAAATTCAATAACAACCTTTCTTTAATAATATTATATTTATTTAAAACAATGATGAGCAAGCAATGTACAAATTTCTAATTTGTATACTTTTTTATTTTATTGGCAATTTTTTTTTAATTTATTTATTATATTCTTCAGTCTTTTCTCTCTACCCCTATTTCATATATGTATAATTCTTTAAGATTTGGTTGATCATTTCTTGAGTTATAACCGTTTAACATTTTGGGGAATCTGTACATAGGAAGCAATGTGCAAGTTCCTAATTTGTACACTTTTATATTATATTGCCAATTTTTTGCTTTTTTATAGAGAAAGCTTTGTTTTCGTAAACAATTTTTTTTTAATTGCCACTGCCAATGTGTTCAGAATGTTCTAAAACGTCAAAAAATCGCATTTTTTTTAAATGTCCGTGTGTGTGTGTGTGTGTGTGTGTGTGTGTGTGTGTGGTATTAGAAGTGTTGTGGTTGCTCTAACTTCCGTAATTCTTAAGATATCGGGTTCAATTTAAAATGTAGAGTATCATTAAAGGAAAGTTGGTATTGAATTTGGCGATAATCGGTAAAGGGTTTTATTTTTATATTTGAATTTCGTGAGAAATGTCCATGCTAGCTCTAACTTCCGCAAATTTTGAGATACAAATCGCAAATTAAGATTGCAAATTTTTATATGAGGATTGTTTTTTGACATATATGTATAATTATATATGTGTGCGTAGATTATCAAAAATGTACAGTGTTAAGGAATAAATGGCGCTCGCGTGTATATTCAAGCTATAATGTAGTATTGTATTTTTTTTTCATGTTTCAGCGCGTACTTTGTAGTATTTTGTGATATATACTGTAAAAAAGCTAAATGGCGCGCGCGCAGCGCGCGATTGTGATGTTCTAGTATATTTATAAAATGCATATATATCGCTCGACTTTCGATGATGAATAGGTCGCAGCCACATGGTGTACACACACACACGCGGGGCGGTGCAAGGGGGGCCTTTGGCCCCTCTCCCGCACCCCCTCCGCCGGTAGGCAGGGTGGACCTCGCTTTACAACTTAGCAAGTACTCGTAAGTTGTAAAGCGAGGTCCAGCCTGCCTACCGGCGGAAGGGTTGCGAGAGGAGGGGCCGAAGGCCCCTCTTGCACCACCCCGCGCACGTGTGTGTGTGTGTGTGTGTGTGTGTGTGTGTGTGTGTGCGTGTACACCATGTGGCTGCGACATATTCATCATCGAAAGTCAAGCGATATGCATTATAAGTATATTTATATAAGTATATCTGAAAAACTATACGAGAACGCCATACGCATTTTTTACGCCATACGTACTTTTCACGCATATTTATGCGATGTTCGCTTAATTGCGTTTATCATCTACTTCGTCCAAGAACATGCGTATGTACAAAGTACTTTTTCCACGTTCTCACGATAGAGAACTATAACTTGAATTTTAATTCAATTCTAAATTTATATTTTTTAATTATTAAATAAATTTTAATTAAATATAATTAACAAAGACCTATCAAGCATTGTACCTCTGCTTCTTAATTTATAAAAAGATGCTAAAGAACCAATTGGTTTAAATTAATTCTTGAAAGAATCAAGAAAGGTGTCGCGCCGAGAGATGCAGGTGAGTCGCGCCTGTACCCTTCATAACGCGTATTCTCCGCCACTCTAATCACCGTACGCGACCACAATCAAGGTGGTTGGGCAACGAGGAGGCGAGAAACACGGTCCTTCCTCTCTCACTCTCACTCTCACTCTCACTCTCACTCTCACTCTCACTCTCACTCTCACTCTCACTCTCACTCTCACTCTCACTCTCACTCTCACTCTCACTCTCACTCTCACTCTCACTCTCACTCTCACTCTCACTCTCACTCTCACTCTCACTCTCACTCTCACTCTCACTCTCACTCTCACTCTCACTCTCACTCTCACTCTCATTCTCTCTCTCTCTCTCTCTCTCTGCGCGCATGTGAGTGTGCTAAGACGTGTTGTATATCGCTCTGCATTTTGAGAACATTTTCTGCTGCCTACTGCCCTTCGGGGCCTTCTTGTTCTAGTGCATGGATTGCAGAGCTTGTTTGCTTGCCATTTCCTTCTGCTTTCGAGCTAATCACGGGATTCTTAGAGGTATTTTCCTATATTTCACGGTGGATCTCGATTTAATTTTTCTGGATCTCGGTTTCTCTTGACGGAATCTGAGTGCGGGGCGCATGCGCTGACACCTTCTATTGGTTTCTTTTGACGGCATGCCGAACCCGGAGAGGACGACGGACTTGACTTCTCCCACCCATGCTGATTCAGACGGCGGCGGGCAGATGGAAAATATAAACAAGTCAAAAGGTCTTTCTTGTGTATCATCGGCGTCAAGTTTGCCAACAGCGGCGGATGTATTACAAAATACTGCTTTAAATGCCTCTAGGGTTAATGCCCTGAGGCAATCTCTAAACAGGCATCACGACAATGTGTCGAGGCAGCTTCTGTCTAGTAAAGAGTCTCTCGACAAGAGGACCCAAATTGATTCTGCCTTTCGTGCTTGTAAAGAAGCGTTTGATGAACTTTCGGTAGCATATCTTAATATGATTGAATGCAATTCTCAGCAGTTTAACTTTGCGGAGACAGTTAAAAGTATTGTAAGTGATGCCTTGTCTGATGCCTGTGACAAACTAACAGCTCGCTCGAGTGCTAACTCTACGTCTACTGAGCAGGGGAATGCCGGTGCTTCCTCTGTGCCCTCTTATGCGGCGGTAGTTTCGGGGCAATCGCACGTGCGGGTGGCTCGCGACTCCTCTATTGAGGTGCCACGTACCACCAACTTAATTGTTACGCCTAGGGAGAACTTCTCCACGAAGTACAAAACGTCTAGGAAGACTAGGGATACGCTACAGAGGACCATCAAGCCATCTGACTACAACCTGAAAGTCAACAGAATTTCGTCAGCCAGGAATAACGGTGTGCGAATTGAGGCACTCTCTGTGGATCTGCCCAAAATAAAAGGTTCTCGCGAACTTGAAGACGCGGGTTTCAGACTAGAGCAGGAGGGTAAGGTCAACCCTAGGTTATTAATTCGCGGAGTGCCTTGCAGTATGTCCAGGGAAGAGATTAAGGAGGATCTGATTACCCTGAACTTAGGGGATTTCAATGCGCCTGAGGTCAGGGTTGTGTACATCTTTCCCCAAAAGGAAAATCGGCGCACCACTAACTGCGTGATCGAGGTCACTCCGGATATCCGCACTTCCTTATTAAAAGATAAATTTATATTTATAAATTATGCTTGTGGGATCACTGACTACGTTAGAGTTCTTCAGTGCTTCAAATGCCTGGCCTTCGGACATTTTGCGAAGCATTGTCGTTTCACGACCATATGCGGTCATTGTGCTGGCGGTCACAAAACGAAGGATTGCACCTCTAGAAGCAGGACACCTGAATGTGGGAATTGCAAGCGATGGATGCCACCAGCGGATAGACATCATTTTGCCCTCGATAATAAAAATTGCCCAATCTTACGCAAACAAATGTCTGAAAGGATCAGCAGCATAAATTATGGATAATAAGCCCACGCATCACCTACGTCTCTGTCACGTGAACTGCCAATCGTTGCTTGCTCATTTTGACGAATTCCGGACTTTTTTTAACAATTCAGGGCATCACATTATATGTCTCTTGGAAACCTGGCTCAAGCCTTACGTACCCGACCATCTGGTTTCTGTTCACGGCTTTCGTCTTTTGAGGTGTGACCGCGTTGGCAAGATTGGGGGGGGAGTAGCTGTCTACGTTTCTGACGCTTTTCATGCGTCGATTCTGCAACAGTCGGAAAATATATATCGTGGACGACCGGAATACTTGATTATTGAGGTTTCGATTAATTCTCTCTCCAAGATTCTATTAGCTGTCGTATACAGGCCTCCACATTGTGCCTTTCTATTCGACTTTTTCAATTTATTTTCCGATTTGTCAGTTAATTATAAGCACTCTATAATTTTTGGTGACTTTAATGCGGATCTTTGTTCTCTGACCTTCGACTCTGAGCAGATTCTATCGTTTGTGCATGCGGCTAATCTTTTTCTTGTGCCCTTTACTGCTACACACCACACACGTACTGCCTCCACTCTGCTAGATCTATGTATTATAGATGAAGAGGATAAACTGATTGGACACGAGCAGTGCGATGCTTGTTTTTTATCTGCACATGACCTTATCGAAATTACCTACGATATCAGGATTGAACGGGTCCCCAGACGCACCATTCGCGTACGAGACTTCCGCTCTTTTATTCTGGAGGACTTCCTGGCTGAGTTGGATGCCCTGAATTGGGAGAATCTTTACGCATCAGACAACATTGACAATAAACTCAAGATACTGATTGACTTTCTTCGTACCTGCTACGAAAAACATGCTCTTTACCGCGTTATCCAGCCTAAACATTTACCTGCGCCCTGGCTCACGCCTGAAATCAAGTCTTTGATGAAGATAAGGGACAAATCGAGGAGAGTCTGGAAGAGATATAGAACTGATGCTAATTACGACCATTTTAGGCATCTGAGAAATTTGGTTCAGCTCGAGGTGCGGAGGGCCAAGGCCGAATATTTTCACAAGACGTTTCAAGACATTAGTGAGCCTAATCTTATTTGGAAGAAACTTAGACATTTTGGCTTCCTGAGATCCAGAAGAGTAGCTGACAAACTCGTTTTCGACATTAATGAGTTAAACAATCATTTCACGGGTAACTCTGATTCTGAAACTAGCGCGGCTTTCTACTTGGGCGAAGAGGCATATGAGGACACTAAATTCTATTGAAAACACATAGAACCCAATGACATTTTTAAGGCTTTGCGTAGGAGTCGATCGGATGCAGTGGGTATAGACGAACTACCCCGCAGTTTGATTATAAGGGCGTTACCTAGTATTCTACCAGCTTTAACTCATATTTTCAACTTCTGCCTGAACCACGGTGTTTTTCCCGATGTCTGGAAGTGCGCCACTATCTGTCCAATTCCCAAAGTGAAGAGCCTTGCAGAGCCTAACGATTACAGGCCTATTTTTATTCTGTGCGCAGTTTCTAAGGCCATGGAACGCATCGCGGCTGATCAAATCGTAAACTTTCTTGAGGATCGTGACATTCTGGATCCCTTTCAGTCAGCCTACAGGAAAGATTTCTCTACGCAGACGGCTCTGATCAGAGTCCTGAATGACATTAGGTTGGCCGCAGACAAGAGAATGATTACTATTGCTGTATTTTTTGATTTTACAAAGACGTTTGATAATGTTAGCCATCGTCTCTTGATCAACAAGCTCAGAGATTTGGGCTTCTCTTGCTCTGCCTTGCGATGGCTCTGTTCATACCTTACGGATAGGAAGCAGGCTGTTCGTGATCCTTCCACTGGAAAGCTATCATCTGCCAGATCGGTACATCGGGGAGTGCCGCAGGGTTCTGTATTGGGACTCATACTCTTCATACTTTACTTGATCGACTTTGGCATCGTGTTGAAGCACTGCAAATATAATTTTTATGCTGACGACCTCCTGATTTATCTCCACATTGAACCTGGATTGCTCTCTAAGGCTATTTCACTTCTCAACGAGGACATTTGTAGGGTGGTGAAGTGGGAAACGGACAATAAACTAACTATTAACCCCAAGAAAACAAAGGCGGTGATCATGGGGACGCTGCGGTATGTTAGCGGCCTGAAGATGGATGTCTTACCCAGTATCATTGTGGATGGTACAACTATTCCTTTCTCGGATGCGGTGGAATATCTGGGCGTCACCATCACCTGTACACTTTCCTGGACTGAGCAGACGACGAAGGCAATCTCTTGAGTAAATTCGGCGCTCTACCAGCTAAAGCTCGGCAGACACCTCCTACCAATCTCCCTGCGTATTAGGCTTGTCACGGCTCTTATTTTTCCTCTGTTCGACTATTGTTGCTCGGTTCAAACCAACATCACCGGAGAGCAAGACCTACGTTTGCAGAGAGCTTTCAACAAATGTGTCCGTTTCATTTTCCAGGTTAAATGGGACAAACATATAACTTCCTATTTGGCCAGACTTGGCTGGCTAAGAATTGGTTTCCGACGTTTGTACTTCGTGGGAAACCTGACCTTCTCCGTCTTACAGAGGAGGAAACCTCATGTCATTTACAGTAATTTCGTGTTCAAACGCGATATAACCTCGCGTGATACTAGGGCCCTGAGTGGCACTCTTAACCTTCCGTTGTGCCGCACGGAATTCTTTAAGCGCTCCTTTTGCTCTTTAGCTGCTGAACTGTGGAATGATGTACCACTAGACATCCGTAATTCTTCTTCTGCGTGTGAGTTTAAGCGAAAATTTTATGAGCACTTGCTATTGCAATCGCTGCAGACTCATAATTGATCATAATTCCTGCATGCGGAGGATATAATTGTTACGCTATTTTATTGCTCCATATGCTCATCTTTTTTTCTTATCTTCCTCTATTTTTCTCTTAATTTTTTTTTCTCTTATTGTATTTTCATATATGTTGTACTTCGATTTCTTTGTATACTCATGTAAGAATGTCTTAACGCTTTAGGGGACTTGTCCCAGAGCGTATAATAAATGACGATTAATGAATCAATCAATCAATCAATCTCTCTCTCTCTCTCTCTCTCTCTCTCTCTCTCTCTCTCTCTCTTTTTTCTGTGTTTTGCTGCAACTAACTAAACGTGTTGCCAAGGAGAAGTCTTACGAGTATGTCTGGGTGAGGGGGAGTCGCATTCGTGTGAGGCACTCGGACAGTAAGCCTGTTGTTCAAATTAACTCTATTGCAGATCTTGATGGGCACAAAGAAGTCCATTATGCACTGCACGAACTAAAGTTTAACAGAAACTCTCCACTGAATTAAAAGCTAAATTAGTTATAACATATATTATGCCTCATATTGACTATTGTTGTCTCGTCTACCATGGTTTAAGCAGTGAGTTGAATACCAAATTGCAGAGACTTGTGAATTGCTGTATTAGGTTTATTTTTGATCTTAGACGTGATGAACATATTGCGCCATATAGGCGTCGATTGGGATGGCTTTCAGTGGAAAATAGAAGGTTATATTTTCTTGGTTGTCAGATGTATCGTATCCTTTTTTTATATTCTCCATCCTACCTGAGTGAGCTCTTCACCCCTCTTGACCCATCTCTGAGGAGATCCGACCGCCTTGTAACATCATCACAAACTTTTCATATTCCGTCTTGTAGGACTACTATGTACATGCACTCCTTTCGCCTTTCTTCAATACGTTTTTGGCATACTCTTCCTAGCAGCATAACGTCAGCGTCTACTTTTTCATCTTTTAAAGACCTTCTCCGCTTGTATTTACTTACATTTGAATCTATTCGATACACTTAGCTTTCTTGTGTGAATTATATTGTGCAATGTTATCATCGTCTAGTCATGCATCTAGTTTGCTGCGTTATATGTATAATTATCTTGGTTAAGTTATGCTGCAAATTCAAATAATTTTCTTACTTTTAGTTTAGGTTAAGTTGCGTTGCGTATTATTGCCTAGTTCTTGAGCATTATATTATATTAGCAATTTTGTTCCTGCTCTTTCTTTTTTCTTTCAGTTTATATATTAGTTTTAAGTTTTGCATTAATGTGCAACATATATGTTACTTGTTTTTTCTTTCTATTACTTAGCTACCATTATGTTACATTCTATGTTTTTTACTATTTGTATCTTTGCCCTTTAGCATTGGCTTGGGCATAAATAAACCTAATCAATCAATCAATCTCTCTTTCTCTCTCTGTCTCTCTTTCTTAAAAATCCTGACGTCTGCCAAATCTGAGTGCCCGTTTACAGCCGGTCATGATCTTATAGAGTTATCGCTTTCATTTGGAGTGGTCTTGGGGATTGAGAATCGCATTTCAAGGCGTAGCTATCGGACCATTGATGGTGACGAGTTTCGGGATCATCTTCGGTCCGACGTGGGGGGTCCCGAGTTCCTGGCATGCATCCGTGCCATCACTGATGGTGTTCATGTTGGGCTTGGAGATCAGACCGGTGCCTCTGGGGTTGATGAGTTTTGTCCAGTGTTATCTGAATCTTTACTTGGAACACTTGATGTGTTTGCCCCTGCAAGGGTATTTGCAATCAAGAAGCCCCCTGTGCGGTGGCTCACGGACGAACTTAAGACCCGGCTTTGTACTCGTAATCAGTTATATATGCAGGCTAAACGTTAGTATTGGCTAAACGCCAATAGTTTACTTGGTTATGCCACTTACAGACTTTTTCGTAACCGGCTTAATACTGATATCAAACGTGCAAAGAGCGAGTTTCAATATAATTCTCCCAAAATTATCACTGATCCTGCTAAACTATGGTGAGAACTGACTCGTCTGGGTTTTGTAAAATTTACCTTAATTTCTCCTCTACATTTTTTTACACCAGATCAATTAAATTCATTTTACGTTTCTAAAGCTCAGTTTCCTTGCTTATATGCTGACTTTGTATCTGCCATTTCTCTGGTAACTCGTCCATCTCAGCGTCCGGAGCTTGTTTTCTTAGCCATTACTCCTTGCACGGTCTATAAGCTTATTTCTGTGGGACCTCTTCATTCTTATGCGTCGGGTTTGGATGGCATTCCGCTTTTTATTCTGCGTATCGCTTGGCCTTTGATTTCGGGGTGCCTCAGCGCTTTATTTAACCGCTCATTAGAAACTTCTTTATTTCCGTCTCAGTGGAAGCAAGCGCTTATCCGCCCTCTCTCTAAGATCCGTATTCCTTTATCCCCGTCTGATACGAGACCGATTGCCAATCTACCTGAACTTTTTAAAATACTTGAGAGGATCGTTGCCTCACAAATTACTGACTACTTAACTGAACATGACATCTTAAATCCTAGACAGTCTGCGTATTGACCGGGTCACAACACTCAGTCAGCACTTCTACGTGTTTGCGATGATATTAAAGAGGTGATTGATAGTAGACTTATCACAATCATGATCCTCTTTGATTTTAGTAAAGCATTTGACACAGTTCCACATCTTTGCTTACTCATTAAGCTTAAGGAAATTGGTTTCTCGGACGCTGTCCTTACCTGGACTTTTTCATACTTAACCGGCCGTTCTCAGGCTGTAGTCGATGATGCTGGTAACTTCTCTTTTCACCAAATTAAGAGCTAAATTAGTTATGACATTGATTATGCCTCATATTGACTATTGTTGTCTTGTCTATCATGGCTTAAGCAATGAGTTGAATACCAAATTGCAGAGACTTGTAAATTGCTGTATTAGTTTTATTTTTGATCTTAGACGTGATGAACATATTACGCCATATAAGCGTCGATTCGAATGGCTTTCAGTGGAAAATAGAAGGTTATATTTTCTTGGTTGTCAGATGTATCGTATCCTTTTTTTATATTCTCCATCCTACCTGAGCGAGCTCTTCACCCCTCTCAACCCATCTCTGAGGAGATCTGACCGCCTTGTAACCTCATCTCAAACTTTTCATATTCCGTCTTGTAGGACTACTATGTACATGCACTCCTTTCGCCTTTCTTCAATACGTTTTTGGCATACTCTTCCTAGCAGCATAACATCAGCATCTACTTTTTCATCCTTTAAAGACCTTCTCCACTTGTTTTTACTTGCATCTGAATCTATTTGATACTCTTAGCCTTCTGTGTGAATTATATTGTGCAATGTTATCATCGTCTAGTCAGGCATCTAGTTTGCTGCGTTATATATATAATTATCTTGGTTAAGTTATGCTGCGTATTCAAATAATTTTCCTAGTTTTAGTTTAGGTTAAGTTGCGTTGCGTATTATTGCCTAGTTCTTGAGCATTATATTTTGTTAGCAATTTTGTTCTTGCTTTTTCTTTTTTCTTTCAGTTTATATATTAGTTTTAAGTTTTGCATTAGTATGCAACATATATGTTACTTAGTTTTTTCTTTTTATTACTTAGCTACCATTATGTTACATTCTATGTCTCTTGCTATCTGTATATTTGCCCTATAGCATGGGCAAATATACAGCCCTTGGTTTGGGCATAAATAAACCTAATCAATCAATCAATCAATCAATCAATCAATCAATCAATCAATCAATCAATCAATCAATCAATCAAACAATCTCTCTCTCTCTCTCTCTCTCTCTCGCTTCACCTGGGTAGCAGCCGCCGCCGCTGCTTGGCATCCAGAACCGACTTGCCGCGACGAAACGAATGATACGGCGAGATACCGGTCGCCACGCCGTGAACCAGAGACCTTTCACGTTCCCTTCGCGTCGGGTCTGTTGTCTAACTATGTATATGTATGGGCGTTACGTTCGGTCAGCCGCCACGGTGGACTCAGATTCTGGTAATCTAAGGATTCGAGCGCAACTCCTCTAACTTTGTAGCTGGCAGCAACACCACAAATTACTATTGTTCTAATCCTATGATTTCCATATAAACCAGCCGAGAAAATAGCGATGACGAAAGTTAATAACTAGGAGTCTCTGTCGATAAATAATTATGAGTTACTATCTTCAAACATCAATTAAAATTTATATCCAAAATAAGATAAAGTATTGTATGAAATTACAGAGGACGCGTAGCAACCTCATTAGCACATAGTGCTCACTTTAAAAATAGGATTTGAGACTGTTTTAAAATAAGGATCGAAGGCTTTTTCAGACTCGTGTGATTGCCGCCCTCGCCTTCGGTTCGGGCAGTAAACTTCACACTCGTCTGAAATAAGTAGCCTTCTCCCCTTGGTGCACAATATACTATTTCAGTTGGAAACGGGTTATGGCAAATTAACCGTCATGCCATTTGGATTATGTAACGCTTCTGCGACTTTTGAGCGATTAATGGAGCGGGTATTGCGGGAATTACTGATAAAAATTTGTTTAGTATATTTGGGCAATGTGATTTTATTGTAGAATTAAGAGTTGCATAGATACTTATTTAGCAACGCCATCTTTTTTTTAAAAAGGTGTTTTTATAGTATAATCAAAGACGGGAAGACGATAGGATGCTCTGTTTCAGGGAAATGCATAGGTTAGCTCAGGACAGGAAAGGATAAAGATACGCGTCCAACCAGTCTTCGGATTGAAAACTTAATGATAATGATAATGATAACATATTTGCTCTTATTTTAGAAAGATATAATACCTGTCGGTTAAAGGTGTAATGACGAGACGTGGGCAATTACCAATGTATTCATAACCATACTTTATCATCGAATAAATAATTCTAACATAAATATCATCTTCCCAGTAGTAACGGAGTTGCGCTAGCCATTCAAAATCCATTTCGTTAGTAATGCGTTTCTCGACAAGGGATTTCACAACATCCATGGCATGTACATCAATGGTGATTAAAGCATTTAGCGACGTTCGATTTTGCTTTGACAATTGACCTGTAATTCAGTCCCAATTCACACGTTCAATGAGATACAGATATTACTAGATTATTATAAATTATATTATTACACACCTCTTACTAATTCGACCAATTTCAAGATCTGAGACTTTAATTTATCACAGAACAATTCCATCGCAAAAGGTGTTCGACCAATCAGGTAATTTTGCACTTCAAGACTCCAATAGACTTGTGAAACGCAGAGAACAACCATGCCAGGCCAAATAAGTACCCATATCTCTCGTTTATTTGTCTCATAGTCTAAGTAACTTAAATAAATCTCCTCTCTTACTGATTTCACCATCTGCTCCTCAACCTAGCAAGCATTATATTTATGAAACTTATAACAAAATAATTTTAAAAATACCTTAATGGATTTATAATTTAGTTTAAATTGATAGTTTTTTACTATATACGTATTATTTTCAATCCTTTTTTAATAATGTTTTAATGTTAAACATTTAATTATCCATATCACTAAATAAAATTTAGAATTTATAACTACGAATTAATACTTGAATCAACCATCGTTCAACACATCCGCGTGCCGCTACTGTTGAAATAGTATTCTTTATTGTTATCTCTTCTTTATCATCACTGAACATGGAATAAATTTCTAGATCTTCGTTGAATCTATGAACATTTGGTAAATAATAACAATATAAGTATAATAATAACACGGTACAACAAATTCTCAAAAATTTAATAATTTCTCCAGTTTTTTGACTGAGGGTGATTCAGCTCAGTCTCCCGAGTAACCTGACATACGGTTTACTCAAATCACCCTTATTTCTTTAGTTATACTTGTTTGAAGTTTTGGAGTTCTTTGAGGTTATGAAATAGAAAAAAATAAAAAAAAACTGCTAAAAATATGTTTTATATATCGTTGAAAAGGTATTAAAGAGTAAAATTTAAAAAATTATAAACGCAATTTTTTTCGGACGGATTCTTTTTTATAGAATTAAAGGCCTAAATGTCTATAAAGTCTATAACATATCCAAATTCTGCACTTAATGTTTTATACCTTTTGCTTGCCGTTTTACTTATCTTCTTCAGTTTCTCTGATCAAATATTAA
The DNA here is from genome assembly GCA_035220615.1 of Leptothorax acervorum. Lineage (NCBI taxonomy): Eukaryota > Metazoa > Arthropoda > Insecta > Hymenoptera > Formicidae > Leptothorax > Leptothorax acervorum. The sequence continues at coordinate 154,074 of JASTWQ010000148.1, read as the reverse complement.
AGAAGCAGACGTTCGTTAAATGTAAATACGAATTTGAGAAAGCTGAGAGGCCAAGTTCGAGCATTTAAGGAGGTACGACTGTTTCCTATATACGAGGCATGTCTGGAAAGTAAAGATACAAAGGCCTAAAAAATTCTTAAAAATATTTATTTACAAAATTGTTACTAAGAATTACTTACATATACATAACTTTATTTTTCCACATAGTCGCTACCATTATCTAAGCACTTATTAAGTTTGGGAACCAGCTTCTACATCCCTGTTCATACCCAAATGGTTGGGTAGACGTAATTACGTAAAGGTGCGTACTCACCAACGGAGCGAAGACGAGCCAGCAAAAGCGAGCTTTCGCTCGTGTTCACAAATGCTCGCCCGTGTTCAATCAAAATGTTGGCCCTATGTCCATACTGGCATGAATTCGCTTCTATTCGCAATTGATCCGAAAAGTGGCAGCGAGCAGGTCGTGATTACACGATAACAATTACTCCCATTTGAATATACTCCGATTCCGTGCTGATATTCGGGGTTAGTTCGCTCGCCTAATCACCGTCAGGCATCACTGACATATCCTAATATATCCGGTATGTCTAACCGACAATTATAAGTACTACTCCAATAGTTCTATATAGGAGACACGAAATAAACTGCTCGCCGAACAGTCAAATCAAAGAAACGGTCGTCCACACCGAACAAGGGCGAACACGTCTGTTCTTTGATGTTCCCACATCAATTGGATCATTCGCGAACACGAGCAAGCGAGCATTTTTCTGTTCGCTCGTGCTCGCTAACCCGTACACACCACGCGATTATTGAGTGCGAATTCTCGCTCGCTCCGTTGGTGAGTACGCACCTTAACAAGATTATGCTCGAACACACTTTATTTGAATAACTCGCACAAAATATAAAAGTTCTTGACGGACGCGTACACTGCGTCATGGTGGAAGTATACAAGGTGAAGCATTACGGTGGATGCGCAGTAGTTCAAAAGTAGAGGGGGAGCAGTCAACCAATCAAAAGTGCCCCAAACATAAAATCCACTATGGCCCACATATGTGGGGCAGTTATGATTGGTTCTATCTTGGTTCTCTCTGCCCATAATACCGCCATTATGCGCAATGCTTCACCTTGTATATTTCCACCATGCACTGCGTGATCTCGATCGCCCGCCATCTTACTTTCTTCCACCGACGAAAGTGCGAACGCGCCATCTCTTTGCTTCACTACTCACTGACATAGATCACCCGCCTTGAAAGACGTAGCTTTCAACGAAATATTACATTTATTTGTACTCTTGTTGCTTATAACTATTATCTTATTTCTACGCGTAAATACATATATCGGAAATCATACATCAATAGGTAAGATGCAAAGTTTGGCTACGGTACGTTACACTACCTCTTTCGCAGTCTTCACGCTCACGACTCTGACTCTTTTATCGCTTCCTTCGTAACATTTGAGTATACGCCCCAATGCCCATTGCATAGGTGCATGATTGTCGCTTAATAAAACCATTGTCCCGACTTTAATACAATTATAAGTACTACTCCAATATTTCTATATAGGAGACACAAAATAAACTGCTCGCCGAACAGTCGAATCAAAAAAACGGTCGTCCACACCGAACAAGGGCAAACACGTCTGTTCTTTGATGTTCCCACATCAGTCGGATCATTCGCGAACACGAGCTAGCGAGCATTTTTCTGCTCGCTCGTGCTCGCTAATCCGTGCTGCGTATAGCTCGAGGCAAGGCACACAGATTGTCTTTAAAGGTGCGACCTTTGACTTGGCGCATAAGAGTCGTATGGTACTGCTTCCTTGTTCGTCGATTGAGCATAAATACACGCAGGTTCCATAAGCTACTTCCGAGGCGTCGAAAAAACCATGAAGTTTGATGCGCACTGGGTTTTGGCAAACAACTACGCGCGGAATAGAAATGTCATTTATTGCAGGGAGTTGTTCGAGGTACTCGTTCCATTCAGTATTGCAAGTTGCTCGGGAGCGATTCATCCCATGCCAGGTTTATCTGCCACATTCACTGGAGCAGGATCTTTTCGCAGTTATTGTAACAGGTCCTACCAATTTTAACGGATCTGCGATGTGATCGTCAATACCTTTCGCTTCGTGACACGACCCTCTGTGTTCTGGAAGGTCACTTGATATTGCAACGTATCCTGGGTGGAAGCCCATAAGAGGCCCAAAGTCTTCACATCTTCGAGATTCACGACTTGTGGCTCTTCGTGCGCGCTTGGTGCGAGGAATGACGGTTCGTTGGAGTTCTATTTTGCTAAAGTAAAGCCCGCGGCTCCTAAGACTTCTATGAGATCCTTCTTGAGAGACAGAAGCGCGTTCAGATCGTTATCGCCTGTGAGCAGATCATCTAGGTAAAAGTCGCGCTCTATGACTTCACTTACAACTGGATGAGTGGGTTTCGCATCATGGCCAGCTTGATGTAGTGATCGAATCGCCAAGAATGACGCCGATGACGTACCGTACGTCACGGTAATCAGTTTGTATTCCTGCAATGGTTGACTGCTGTCTGATCGCCAAAAGATCCTCTGCAAATTTATTTTCTCCACGCGAATCTTGATCTGTCAATACATCTTTACGATTTCGACCGTCAGTACGAAGCGATATTGTCTGAATCGCAATGTTACCACAAACAACGTTGGTTGGATCGTGGGTCCGACTCGAAAAATGTCATTAAGAGACTTTCCAGAAGTTGTGTTGGCCGAAGCATTGAAGACTACTCGAAGCTTATTCTGCCCATTGACCTTGGTAACTACGGCGTGATGTGGAATATAATACACCTTCGAGGTGTCGTCCGTTGTATCGCTGACTGGGATCATGTGACCCAATTCTTCATACTCCTTCATGAATTTGACGTACGCTTCCTTGAGCTCTGGGGTCGCGTTCTAACGCGTTCGAGTTTGTGGAATAGTTTCAAGGCGGTATCACGGTATCACGGGATTCACCTAACTCGCTAGGGTCCCCTCGGAATTGCAGATTGACTACAAATCTTCCACTAGCGCTCCGTTCGTAGTTCTGTAGAAAGTCGATCTCACACAGCTCTTCGTTCTTTAATCAAACCGGCGCCCGGTCGACCTCTTCAATATTCCAGAATTTTTTAACTTGTTTGTGAAGAGCCGCATCAGCTGTGATGAAACTTATTGGTGCAGTCGGCTGAATGTCTGACGAGATGTCTCCTGCTGCAATACATCCAAGATGCGTCTTCTGGAGAACTGGTTGATTTCTGCCCAGCTTGATTTGGCCGATGCAGAGAAGGTCCCAAAAAATGCTTGCCCCCAATATCACGTTAACCCTACCTGGAAGGTGAAACGTGCTATCAGCAAGATTTACATTCGGAGGAATTTTGAGATGAACGATTTCGACCGTAGCTATGGGTAGATTCTCGATTATTCGCTCCGTAATCAGAAATTGTCGCTTAGTTCGATACGCTGTACGCTTCGATTGAATAATGGCTCCCGTCGATGCGTGGAGCTTGATTGCTGGGCCCAGTCCTATGACCGAACAACTCTGTTTCTGCGTGCTTAATTTTAAGCGTTGACATAACTCTCGCGTTATAAAGTTAAAGACACGTGTTCCGTCTTTATCTCAAATCCAAACACGCGCGGTTGACAATATTAATCGTGAAGGTTAAAAATGTTTTGGATTGATGTCATCGATGTCAACGTGACGTTTTTGTTAGCGTCCGAATTTCTGCTGTTATTCGTTTGTCTATTTGCTTCTACAGATTGCACATTCGGGTGATATAACGTGTTATGCTTGCCTTCGCACTTTTTACAATAAGTCGACAAACAATTTGATGTGATTCTTCTTGACAATATGCGCATTTTTGAGATGTTTTTTTCTCATCGCTCGTAGCCGCAAAGGAACTCGATTGTCCTGCTTGTGGTGTATGCGCGCGGAGTGAGATTGACAGCACCACAACAAGCACGCGACACGCACGATATGTACATGTGTATGAGTGCGTGACGCGAGCGAGGCTCTCGTGCATGATATGTAACACAGAGCGTGAGTTGAGAAGACCATGCGGTCAAGCTCAGAGGTTCAGAGTATAGCACATTAAAAACCAACTACATAACCGTGTTGCATCAGTTCACCCTCTCGCATCCTAACGTATCCTCGCACCCACGGCAAGACTCGATACCTTGCACTGCTTTCTTTGGTTGTGACGACGCACGCCCTTCCGATCGCGTTGCAGATTGTGCTTTACACGATTCTGATTTTACGTTCTCCGGTGCGAGAATTAAGCAACCATTCTCGAGGAAATCTGTCAAAGTGCCGACTGTAAGATTCTCTCGCTCTTTTGCATGAGCCCTCCATTCGCGCCTCGTCATGCTGTCTCACTTTGAGGTTAAAAGATGAATAACTACTGCATCCCACGTATTAGCTCCGAGCTGCTTGATAGCACGTATATGCCGCAGCATGCTGTACAAAGTTTTTCTTAACTGCCCCCTGATTCCTTTTGCATCACGGGAATATCGAGCAGTAACTGCAAGTAACAACTTGCTATTCTCAAATCTCTTTTTCAAAAGTGTTCACGCAATCTCGTAATTAACCGAGAAGACTCGAGTGCTTGAATGACTTCAGCGGCGCGCCCATTCAAGGACTACCGCAGATACTACATGAGTTGAATGTCTGAGAGATTAGCGTTTGTTTCGATAAGCCCCCGAAAACTGTCCCGGAATTGCAGCCACTGCTCAGGATTCCCATCAAATACCGGCAAGCTCATCGTCGGCAATTTGACCTTGAGTTTCTGCGCGTGACCCGCACCTCCTTTGGGATTGGCGTTGTGAGGCGGCTGATTGGCCGCTTGATTAATTTGCTGCTGTTGCGCACGTCTTAAATTAACGAAAGTCCGTGCTCTACCGACTATTGAACAATACCGCTTATATAATGCAACCCGCTCGTCATCTGCCTCGTCTAATTCCTCGATTTTAGTCTAAACTTCGTTGCAACTAGGTCATAAGCTTTGTATGAATTCAATTCTTGCTTTTAGAGTTTTGATCGGAAAATCCGACGTGCGAAAATTCCCGAGAAATGTCTCGAAGTTTGTGAGACGCGCCTTAAACGTACCGCGTACACGCTTGAGCGACGTTAAATCGTTTGCCATCGTGAAGCTACACTTACTTGACACGATCTCAATGTATTAAAAACGGAACGAACTTACAAGTTATGCGCAGATTGATATACTTGGTACGCTCGACGCACGCTCAGCCGATGTGGTTCTCGCCGCCAAGTCGTAGAGTCGTCTCTCGAATAATGGTGCTCGAATCGTGGTGACAGCACGGCTGATCCCTGCCGATCCAGGCCTCGAATTGTCGTGGAAAGCCTCGAAGCAACGTCTCGTCCCCGATGTGGTATGCAGAGCTCGCGAGCACGCCTCGATCTTGTCGTCTTCGTTTGATCACGTGATCACGTGTGGTTGAGATCGCCGCCGTGAAAACGCCCCGTGTCGCAGCGCGCGGATCTGCTTCTCTCAGGCTTGGCCTTACGCACGAGGGAGTGTCCTATGACCCCTTTGTTGCTGGGCACGCCAACCGTAAGAAAGAGACAGCTTGGCTGTCCCCTCATCTATGCCTTCGTGTGGTTGAGATCGCCCCCATGGAAACGCCGTGTGTCGTTTTGCAGCGCGCAAATCCGTTTTTCTCAGGTTCGGCCTTGCGCACGAGTGAGTGTCCTGTGGCGTCCTTTGTTGCTAGGCACGCCAACCGTAAGAGAGAGACAGTCTAATTATCCCCTCGTCGATGCATTGATGATTTGTTTCAGCGTTGATGCTTGATATATAGTCGATCGGTTAGCGCAATAATCGGAGACTTAGCGATGATCCAGTAATTATCGCTGGACTGACTCAGCTGGATATGTCTCGACAGCGGCAGTAGCGACCTTTTCTCTCGTTCTCACAATGCCGGTTCGACGCACGTTACGCTGCTGTGCTGTATCCGGCTGCATCCGGCTATATCCGGCTCGAAGGACCAAATGTTTATACCCGAATGGTTGGGTAGACGTAATTACGTAACAAGATTATGCTTGAACACACTTTATTTAAATAACTCGCATAAAATATAAAAGTTCTTGACGGACGCGTACAATGCGTGATATCAATCGCCCGCCATCTTACCTTCTTCTACCGACGAAAGCGCGAACGCGCCATGTCTTTGCTTTACTACTCACTAACAATCCCCAATTCATAGAAGTCTGCCGCCAGTCTTTTAAACCACGTCATGACTTTTTTTGCTTTATTATCGTCGTTGAACTTTTTCCCGGCCAAATGTTTCTTTAGATGCAGAAATAAATGAAAGTCTGTCTGCTCCACACGACAATGCACGGCCCCACACCGCGCGTGTCACCACTGCGCTGCTGGCCAGTTTCAAGTGGGACCGGTGGGACGTTTTGGATCATCCGGCGTATAGTTCGGACCTCGCGCCCAGCGATTTTCACTTATTTCTGCATCTAAAAAAACATTTGGCCGGGAAAAAATTCGACGACGATAATAAAGTAAAAAAAGAAGTCATGACGTGGTTTAAAGAACTGGCGGCAGACTTCTATGACTCGGGGATGCAGAAACTGGGTTCCAGACTTAATAAGTGCTTAGACAATGGCGGCGACTATGTGGAAAAAAAAGTTTTGTATTTGTAAGTTTTTCTTAGTAACAGTTTTGTAAATAAATATTTTAAAAAATTTTTAAGGCTTTTGAATCTTTACTTTCCGGACATGCCTTGTAGTATAATTTTGTTTTCATGATTAAACAGTGTAAACCCAGTAAACACAATGTCTCAAATCGGGACATAAGACGTCTTAAAGACATCATTAAGACGTCTTAAAGACGTCATACAATAAGATGTCTTTAAGACATCTTAATGATATCTTTGTAACGATGCGCCCCGAAACCGCATTATTTCAGCCGAACAACCGCCGAAGCCGCCCGGCCGACCACCCGCCGGGCGAGGAACGGGCACGAGGTGCCCACATATTTTTTAAATACGCGCACACCTGTCAAACTCTACCCCAGCCACGTTAAAACTACGATCCGAGGGGTATAAAACCCCGAGGATTTTTATACATTATCAGATTCCGTCCTGAGCTCCCGACTACTCCGGTCCGAGAATCCTGAGAGCGAAAAGCCGAGGTAGAGATATTTCTCTGTCTCCACCAAGCGAGTCTCGGTAACCTGCCTTTTTCACCAGCTGAAACAGCCGAGGTAGAGTACCTGCTCTGTCTCCATCGAGAGCTTCTGGATTGCTCCTCTTCTCTTATCCTCGCATCCATCACAGCGAAAAGGCGAGGTAGAGATCTTTTCTCTGCTTCCGCCGAATATGTCTCGGCGGCCTTCCATTATTCCTTTTCACGACATCGCGCCGCGCACGAGTTTATACGCCCGAATATTCGGCTCCGCCCGAGCAGACCGTCCACTCCGGCCGGCCGCCGCACTCACGCGCCGCCCATCGAACGCGCTCATCGATCACGCCGAAAGTGATCCCGATCGTTACCGCCGCGTATCGCCTGCGTTTCGACCCGTCGCGAATGCGTTACGCCCGAAGGCCGTAAAAACTCTGTACATATAACGCAACTGATTACTCTATAAATACATTCCACGTATCTGTGATTATTAATTCCGCGAATGCTCGGTATAATAAAACATCTAGTCAAACTGTAAATAACTTGCGATAAACGGGTTATGTACATACGTGAATACTCTGTCTATCGACTCGATCGATTTGTCTATCGTGATTTATCATTCTGCGAACACTCTTTCTATACTCTTAAAGCGTTTATCTTTATGTTGTAATAAAACTCAAGATAGTTTGTAAATCCGGAATTTCGTGCTTTTCCTCCGCGCCTACTCCCTGAACCGCGAGTTATCCGCGTTCGGAAATAGAATTGTTTTATCTTTAAGACTTCTTATGTCCCGATTTGAGACATTGTGTTCACTGGGAAGCTACTCTCAAAAATAATTCATAAACATGTTATTATTGGGACAGAAAAAGCGTAAAATCGCAATTTTGTCCCATTCTTATACTTGATTTTGTTTAAATAAATTATTTTAAAATTGAGAAAATTTAACTTAAAAAATTAAAAACCGTGATTGCAATTCTTGATGTCACAGAAGGGTAACATAAAAATTTCATCTATTTTTACCGCATAGGAGCAGAGATACATAATATGATATTTACATGGGGAGAATATCTACATATATACAGGGTGATTCATGTATTTATAAATCACCCTGTATATGTATACACAATTTCTGTAACTTTTAAAGCGAATATCTCAGAAACGCGAGGGTAAATCGTTTTTTAATTTTACACGCGGTAAGATTATACACATTCCAAGACTACACAAAAATTTCAAATCAATAATTCGGATTTGATCTGATAGTCGTACCTCCTTAAAATGTTATAATTTATAACGAATAAGTTCAATGTTTTTTATCCACTTGACTTATATCATTACGTTACAAAAAATCCTTCTTTTTAAATATTGACTAATTGTGGGATTAAATACTTGACCTTTGCCGTTGCCTTTTATGCCTGTCATAATTTGTGATAACAACTCATTACATGTTAATTTCTTTTCTATATACTATACTTCTTTTTATTTTATAATATGTACTCTTAGGATTCGCGTAATCGTCGTTATTTATTATTTTTAGATATTATTTATTCTTAATTTATGCTAAATAATTCCAAATAAAGTTAAAACGTCCACATGTGTTATTAATCATTGGATAACAAATTATCGAATATGTTGGGGTAAATCGAGAAGGATATAACTGGTTTAACTATCCGTACGTACAGTCTATTGTAGATATACGTATATATGTATATATATATATATATTGTATATATGTATATACAGGGTGAGCTCTGTGGAGTTGGCACCCCGAAATGCAAATTTTTATAAAATTCAAGTGGCATTCGTTTGTACACAATTTGTCCACATTTGTCCACCCAAAATTTTCGTCAGCATCCTATAAACATCAGCACCCCTATAAACATTTTTCATTAATTTTCAAGCGGGATACGATTGTCCACAATTCGTCCACCCAAAATTTTTGTTTGTCCACCCTTCAAAAAAAAGATGATTAAATTTAAAAAATTGACACCAGCACCCCTATAAACATTTTTCATTAATTCTTATTAATTTTCAAGTGGGATACGATTGTCCACGATTTGTCCACGTTTGTCCACCCAAAATTTTCGTTTGTCCGCCCTTCAAAAAAAAGATGATTAAATTAAAAAAATTGACACCAGCACTCCTATGAACATTTTTTATTAATTTTCAAGCGGGATATGATTGTCCACGATTTGTACACGTTTGTCCACCCAAAATTTTTGTTTGTCCACCCTTTAAAAAGAGATCAAATTAAAGAAAATTGACATCAGCACCCCCATAAACATTTTTTATTAATTTTCAAGCGGGATACGATTGTCCACGATTTGTCCATGTTTATCTACCCTAATTTTTTGTTTGTCCACCCTGCAAATTTGTTATAAAGTAATTTAAAAAGAAGCAATGGAAAAATTTTAAATTAATGTGTGAAAATATTTCTACATGCACATTGTAATTATTAATTTAATTAATAATAAGAGTAACAATTATTAATTTAATATTTTAAATGGTAATTATGCATAAAAGGGGCATCCTCTCCGATTTGCTTGATATTTTAGTATGTTGTTGGGGATGTCTTCCCGAGTCATTTCATATATATATATATATATATATATATATATATATATATAAGGGTCGGACTCAAATAGCTTTGGAGGTACAAGCTGAGAAAGGAGGTATTTATGCATAAAAGCGACTCCCTCTCCGATTTGGTTTATTTTTTAATATGTTGTTGGGGATGTTTTCCCGAGTCATTTCATATATATATATATAAGGGCCGGACTTAAATAGTTTCGGAAATACAGGCTGAGAAAGGATAAAAATAATAAATACAAAAATACCCTGGTGAAAATAAAACGTAAAAGAAACGTCAGTAAAGCGTAAATTGGAGAGTAAGTCGAGTGTAAGAGAAGTGTAACGGAAGTGTAAGCGAAGCCTGTAAGAAGCGAAAATTGGAACATTGGAGCGTAAAGAAAGCGACATCTAAACGTTAAAAAAGCGTTAATCGAGCGTTGTGGAACCGCGCTTGCCGAAGAGTTCCACAACGCTCGATTAACGCTTTTTTAACGTTTAGATGTCGCTTTCTTTACGCTCCGATGTTCCAATTTTCGCTTCTTTCAGGCTTTGCTTACACTTCCGTTACACTTCTCTTACACTCGACTTACTCTCCAATTTACGCTTTACTGACGTTTCTTTTACGTTTTATTTTCATCAGGGAGCGTAAAGAAAGCGACATCTAAACGTTAAAAAAGCGTTAATCGAGCGTTGTGGAACCGCGCTTGCCGAAGAGTTCCACAACGCTCGATTAACGCTTTTTTAACGTTTAGATGTCGCTTTCTTTACGCTCCGATGTTCCAATTTTTGCTTCTTACAGGCTTCGCTTACACTTCCGTTACACTTCTCTTACACTCGACTTACTCTCCAATTTACGCTTTACTGACGTTTCTTTTACGTTATAATTTATACTGCAAAATAAAATATAAAATTTACTTATCGTAAACCATTATTTTATTGCTGAAAATCTTGATTACGTCCAAGCTTAACTAAATAAATTTATATTGTACTTAGAAAATTTGCTTACGTCCACCGCTGGATTTGAACCTGGAACCCCTGGATCTTGAGTCAGTCACCTTCCGCACTGTGCTACAACATTGATTGATGAAGACGTTCATATTGTTTACATATGTTACACTTATTGTTAGCAGACGTACGGAAGGTGTCAGCTATATTATTATTACCCTTTTAATAGGGTCGGCTTAATATACATGTATATATATATTTTTACAAAATTGATGAAGTGTGCAAGAAGTGTATCGGTAAGCTGCATATACTCTTTATGAAGCGTTTGGGAAGCGTAGACGAAGTGTCAATCAGTGAAGTGTGCAAAAAGTGTATCGATAAGCTTCATACACTCTTACGGAGTGTTTGGGAAACGTAGACGAAGTGTCAATCAGTGAAGTGTGCGAGAAGTGTATTATAAGCTTCATACACTTTTTATGGAGCGTTTGGGAAGCGTAGACGAAGTGTCAATCAGTGAAGTGTGCGAGAAGTGCATCGATAAGCTTCATACACTCTTTACGGAGTGTTTGGGAAACGTAGACGAAGTGTCAATCAGTGAAGTGTGCGAGAAGTGTATCAATATGCTCCATACACTCTTTACGGAGTGTTTGGGAAACGTAGACAAAGTGTCAATCAGTGAAGTGTGCGAGAAGTGTATCAATGAGCTCCATACACTCTTTACGGAGTGTTTGGGAAACGTAGACGAAGTGTCAATCAGTGAAGTGTGCGAGAAGTGTATCAATGAGCTCCATACACTCTTTACGGAGTGTTTGGGAAACGTAGACGAAGTGTCAATCAGTGAAGTGTGCGAGAAGTGTATCAATAAGCTCCATACACTCTTTACGGAACGTTTCGGAAGCGTAGACGAAGTGTCAATCAGTGAAGTGTGCGAGAAGTGTATCAATATGCTCCATACACTCTTTACGGAGTGTTTGGGAAACGTAGACGAAATGTCAATCAGTGAAGTGTGCGAGAAGTGTATCAATGAGCTCCATACACTCTTTACGGAACGTTTCGGAAGCGTAGACGAAGTGTCAATCAGTGAAGTGTGCGAGAAGTGTATCGATAAGCTTCATACACTCTTTACGGAGTGTTTGGGAAACGTAAACGAAGTGTAAATCAGTGAAGTGTGCGAGAAGTGTATCGATAAGCTTCATACACTTTTATGGAGCGTTTGGGAAGCGTACACGAAGTGTCAATCAGTGAAGTGTGCGAGAAGTGTATCGATAAGCTTCATACACACTTTACGGAGTGTTTGGGAAACGTAGACGAAGTGTCAATCAGTGAAGTGTGCGAGAAGTGTATCGATAAGCTTCATACACTCTTTACGGAGTGTTTGGGAAACGTAGACGAAGTGTCAATCAGTGAAGTGTGCGAGAAGTGTATCGATAACCTTCATACACTTTTTATGGAGTGTTTGGGAAACGTAGACGAAGTGTCAATCAGTGAAGTGTGCGAAAAGTGTATCAATAAGCTCCATACACTCTTTACGGAACGTTTCGGAAGCGTAGACGAAGTGTTAATCAGTGAAGTGTGCGAGAAGTGTATCGGAAAGCTTCATACACACTTTATGGAGCGTTCGGGGAGCGTTTGGGGAGCGTGTATGGGTATTCGAAACAGCAAAGAGTCAATGGAAAATCATTGGAGTGTCAAAGAGGCGTTAAATCTCTTCATTTACGCTTCTTTGACGCTCCGAGAAGCTTTCTATTTTCACCAGGGTAAACGTTTAATGATGATTTATTCAACACTATCATTAGGAATCTGAAGGATTTCAACCAAGTGTGTGCTTTGTATGTGCTTCAACTTAGAAAGCACATATTTGTTAAAGCAGAGAACAGTTGGTATATGAAAAGTACATATTTATATGTACGATGAATAGTTGGTATATAAATACCCATCCCTGCATGCGGAGAAGTGCGGCAGTCCCTGTGTAGTACAGCCTGTTTGTTTATGTTTTCAAAGTGACTCTATTGGTTTGTTTACGCTCGGATTACCGCATTCTTTGATGCAATGGCTGAAATCTTTCAGATTCCTAATGATAGTGTTGAATAAATCATCATTAAACGTTTATTTTTGTATTTATTATTTTTATCTTTTTCAGCCTGTATCTCCGAAGCTATTTAAGTCCGACCCTTATATATATATATGAAATGACTCGGGAAGACATCCCCAACAACATATTAAAAAATCAAGCAAATTGGAGAGGATGCCCCTTTTATGCACAATTACTTTTTAAATTAGTTATTTATTGCTTTTATATAATATATTTTAAAATTTAGCAGCGCCGTTTTTTTAATTAAAATTTTTCAAATTTTATATTAATTTTTTCCCTTCAATAGGAATGCACATAGATATGTACCATTTAAATTTTTCTTTTTCTTTTTTATAAAGATACTATCTCGGGTTTAATTTTTTAAAAGTACAATTATTTTTTGAGATAATATATATGTATATAATTGGCGCTATTTAAAGATATCATTTCCTTTTTTTTTGTAATAGATAATGATCACTTGGATTGAATAAGGTGACGCAATTTTGAGATATGTACCACTTGGGTTTTTATTTTTTTGAAATAAAGATACTACTACTTGGGTTTTTTCGAGGTACAAAGATATAGGTTTCTTTCAAGATACATATAAAAAATACATAAACATTGTCTTCAACAGAAAACGTTTTTACTATTATTATTTTCATTTTTGTATAGCCACTAAAGTTAACAATGACTGACAATGAGATATTTCTTCGCCAGTATCAAAAAATAATAAAATATATTTGAGCGACCTAACTGGCCAAAATTTCTTCTTTATTATAGCTCACAACGTTTCGGCCAACATCTGGCCCTTTTCAAGTGAGGGAATATAACAATAATTATTACCAGCACTCAACGCATATACATCCTATGTCGCTTAATATAGTTGCCAAAATACATCATGCTTCATAAAGCTAAAAAGGTGATTACAAAAAATGACTTACATGTTTTATGCGTCGACAAAAGCAGAAGTAAAAGATACAATCAGTCAAGAAATAGATGAAACCGAACATCTTGTCAAATACGTCCGAACGTTACAACAGTCAAAGTCACAATAATAGAACTTAGAAAACACGTCGATAAAACAATATAACGGGTTCTTAAAATAACAAGACAGCGGTCAATAAGCATAGATTAGGCAGCATTAATAACACGATCGTAAACAGCCGGTAAATTTTTAGTGTCTTTTTGAAGATTGACTGTGCGCCTGCACTTCTTAATAAAAAACATCTCCGAGATCTCTCTTTTTTTATAATGGCTTTCTTTATATAAAATCCTTTGATTATGCCACGTGAAATCATGTTTATATGTAAGACGATGTTTGGAAACCACAGAGTGCTTGCTAACATGTTTCCTAATATCACTTTGATGTTCTTTTAAGCGTGTCTTTAGGTGCCTTTTAGTTTGCCCAATATAGCAAGAATTGCAGTTAGCACAATCAATCTTGTACACAAGTTCGGTCTGTCTGAGATACGGTAGTCTATCCTTGCCTTTCCTAATAATGCAATCTAATCTCTTTGGGACAGTAAGAAGTGTCTTAAATTTGACACCTCTCATTGTCCGGCTGACATTCGCGCTAAGACCTCTAATATACAGGATAGTTACGAAATTTTCTAGATCCCGAGACACACCATCCTCTGTCGTCGTATCACTGACTGGGTCGTCACGTTTCCGCAATTCACCAAGTCTAACATTAATAAATTTGCCGACGACATTCCTCGAAAAACAATTATTAATTAGTATCTCCCTTACTGTTGCAATATTTGTTTCATGGAAACGAATATCTGACAAAAGAATGGCACGGTCCACAAGATTTCGTATAATATTCACTTTATATTTTAACGGATGGTGAGAGAAATAATTGATATAACGCCCGGAGAATGTGGGTTTACGATACCAATTCGTCAACAGAGAGTTACCTTCCCGAAACACTGTGGTATCAAGGAAATTCAACGAACCGTGTGTTTCCAATTCATAAGTAAATTTTAGTCTTATGTGATAGTTATTAAAAGTTCTTAAAAGTTCATCAATCCCCGATTTCGGAACCACGGCAAAAACATCATCAACATATCTACGATAAAACCGTACAACAAAACTCAACAGTTGCAAACAATGTGTCTCTAGATCATCCATAACCATATCAGCGTGAATAGGAGATAAGGGAGATTCCATAGGGCTACCGAAGATTTGATCATAAAATAATCCATTAAAGCTAAAGCTAGTAGAACTAAGAATTAAATCAACAGCATATAAGAACTGAGGAAGACTGAGACTCGTTTTCTTAGATATGTAGTTCCATCTATTTTCAATAGCTTTAAGAACTAACTCCTTAGGAATGTTAGTAAAAAGTGCCGTCACATCCAATGAGATTAATACTTCATCATCCTCAATTCCAACACCGTCGATCATTTCCACAAAAGACCAACTGTCCTTGACATGGGACTTAGGTTTAGGTACAGATTGATCCATAATGTCATGTAATAAGCTAGCCATGTTATATACCGGACTCTCCAAAGCCGAGACAATGATTCGAAGTGGGAAACCATTACCACTAAAGTTAGGTTTTATTTTACAACAGTATAAGGTTGGCATGCTTCTTCTTCCATTTCAAACGTTTTTTTGTTTTAATATCATTTTTATATTACGATACCTTCAGATTAAATTTTTTTTCTTAGGTTTTTAATATTGTATAATTTCTTAATAATATAAAAATAAAATTAATCAAAATGCTTTCTATAAATATTGCTTTTTTATATTTAAAATATATTATGTAAAGGATATGTTACGACATGTTAAGATATATTAAAATATGTTAAGATAAGTTGTTTATTATAAAAGTCTGAACAATCTTGTCTTCCTTAATAAAATAAAATATCTACTATTTACCTTTTATTAACCCTTAACACTCACACCTATTTTTTCAATCATAACACTTACACCAGGGTCAATTTGACCCTCCAAATTTTTGATTGTTTATAACTCTTAAACAAATGAATATAAAAATATGAAAAAATTCTGGAATATACTAGAGATATTGAAGAAAAGGCCTGAATATTTTAAAGTGATAATTTTTATTATTAACATTGTAAAAAAATTGTTGAAAGACTCAATTTTTCGAAAAAACTAGATTTTTTTCAAAAACTCATAATTTTTTTAATTCTTAATATTAAGGGCTAATATTGCACACTCATCCTGTTCAGGTATGTTACTTTAACCTTTTAACGGCCGGTGGGACACATGCGTCCCACCTACTTTGAAAAGTCATAACTTCCATAAAAATGAAAATATCGACGTTTTCGAGGGCTCATTTTGAAGATAAAGGATGTATCTAATAATAAAAAATTTGGCAAATGCAAGGGTTGTACCACCTCCGTTTTACACCCTGCCAAAAAGTACGAAAATTGCAAAAAAATAAGAAATAAGCATAACTTTCAGAAAAAATTTTTTTTAAAGTTGAGATTTCACATGTATGTTTGAAAATTACATAAAAAACTGTAGCAAAAAGGTAAATCTATATACAAAAAATGTGATTATAACATCTTATGCATTGGAGGTGGGTTGTTCTCAATTGAGGGGTAGTTTATAAGGGTTAATTGATCCGTAAGTTCTTCAGAATCCCACTACGTGATCTGGAATGACTATGTCTCCATTTCGGGCAAAATTAAACGATAGGAAATGAAATTAAAATGTTTTCAAGCAATTGGGGTGGTTTTTTCATTTGGGGGAAGTTTCTGGGGGTATAAAAATCTAGAACAACTCTTTTTCTCATACTGGATACTCATGAATTCAGATTTTCCATGTACCGACTTTGCCGACCCCCTAGAAAAAACTCGGCCGTTAAAGGGTTAAGAGAAAAAATAGTACAAATGTGAATCCTTCAATAAGTATATTTATTTTGATACTTGAACAAGTTACATTTTAAGATTCATACCCCTTAAACATACACGTCAGGGTCAACGTAACCCTGCACAGTTAATTGTTTATAACTCTTAAGCAAATGTATATAAAAGTATGAAAAAATTCTGGAATATACTAGAGACATTGAAGAAAAGGCCTGAATAAAGTGCCTGTTTAAAGTGGTATTTTTTATATTAACGTTATAAAAAAAATTATTAACAAATTTGAGTTTTCGAAAAAACAAGTTTTCTTCAGAAAATCATAACTTTTTAAATTTTTAATATTAAGGGCTAAAATTACAAACTTATTCTCTTCAGATACATGAAAAAATAATGAAATATGAATCTTTTAAAAAGTAAAAACCATTTTACACTCGAACAAAAGTTACATTTTGAAGAGACAATCGTAGTATAAGTAGACTCGATGATCGTCGAACATTGGTTTTAAACAGCCAAAACACTGCATTGCGGTTTTGCGGTCCTTCTCATAAGGGCACAAAGCGCAACGAGCTCGTATATAAACAATTTTTTTGCGTGTATTTGTAGGTTATATTAGGACTTGAAAACATCTACTCAAGTTTTACTTCACCGTTCAAAGAAAAAACAAAATTTTTTTCGGCACTAAAAGAAATTTGTTATTTAACGGCACCCGACGTAACATTCACACCAGGGTCAGGGTGACCCTACGTGCTCACTAAACAGCTGCTAGACGGACACTGAGCTGCTCGTTCGTTCTACCTAGCGTCTCTACGGATACTTAACACCTAAACTCGAATTATGATAACGCTACTAATACGATTTTTAGCGCGCTACATGCTTTATTTCACAGTTGAAATGTTCAACAGGGTCACTGTGACCCTGGTGTAAGTGTTAAGGGTTAATTTTCTGATTCGCCTTTATTCCGATTAAACTTAACAAAATTTAATTTATGTCAAAAAAGAGTAAATACATGTAAATGTAATTCTAAGCTCTGTTTAATTTTTAATAATTTTGATATATGTGTAGTTTCAAAAAACAATGCTCAATAATTATCTAAATGACATGTTGTGCTCGTATTTAATCAATAAGAAGTTAATAAGCTGGATCAGAGAGTACATGCGCTAATGCATAATTGAATTTTATTAAAAAAAATGCAATCGGAAATGCTTAAGTAGGTATTACAAAATTTGCCAGATTTTTTATTTGCTTAAGTTGAAGAAAATTCAATCGGAAGTGCTTAGGGCAGTTATTGTCTATTTTTTTATGTTTATTTGTTAATAACTCCATTCTGATGGATGGACAAATGAGAATAAGGAATGGACAAACAAAAATCATAATTAGACAAACAATTCCAGTATGTAATTTGCAGTGAAGGTTGTACATAAAGACAATTGCTTCTTTTTAAATTTCTTTATAACACATTTGCAGGGTGGACAAACAAAAAATTAGGGTGGACAAACATGGACAAATCGTGGACAATCGTATCCCGCTTGAAAATTAATAAAAAATGTCTATAGGGGTGCTGATGTCAATTTTTTTTATTTGGCCATAACTTTTTATTGAAGAATGGACAAACAAAAATTTTGGACAAATGTGGACAAATCGTGGACAAACAAATGCCACTTGAATTTTATAAAAAATCGCATTTCGGGCTGCCAACTTCACAGAGCTCATAAAAGAAGACAAATTTTGGCGCAAACCAGAGGTCGATACGTTGACCCGATCGGGAGTTGTTTAGGGTCAAAAATTAGCTTTTTCGAATTTTGACCCTATGATATGAATAATGAAAGAAATTGAATAATAATATTAATTTATACATTTGCAATTTTGTAAAACTAAATGCATTTACTATTCTACTAAATGCAATCAAATTTTTTAACATAATTTTTTGTTTTTTTTTACAACATTCGATTCCTTTCATTATTCTGCGTATAAAAGTATTAAGGTAAAGTCATCGAAAAATAACTACTTTACGAGATATTTTATATTTTATATCAAATATTTAATGACAAAATTTGAAATATCTCAGGAAATTCTTAACAAAAGAGACCTTTATTATAGTGTTTTGAAAACGTCTTGACAAGGGCTATAAGAATATGTAATAAAAAATAGGGTGTTCCAGTTAAAAAATTTAAGGTAATTTTGACCTGACCTGGGAGACGCCACCCATGGTCAAATTGATAAAGTCAGTAAATAGATCTTTTTAAACCCTACAACTTTTGTTCGAGTCATTTTCCGTGAAAGTGCGTTTTTTTTTTAGATAATAGGGGGGTCTCACACTTTTCGAATACCCTGTATATAGGGTGTCATTTTAATCGACGCAGGCAAATATCTCGAAAAATATGGAAGATACGGAAAAATGTTTCAGACAAAAGTTGTATGGTCTAAAAGGTAACACATGATTCCGATGTGAGTCATGTCGTAGATGTTTTCAAGAAATTTTAAAGGCGACTAATTTCTTAAATAAAACTTATTTTTTTCCTTGAGATAAAAGTTTTAGATTTCGTCAAGACGTTTTCAAAACACTGTTTTGCTGAATGCTCTCTTTCGTTAAGAATTTCCTGAGATTTTAAATTTTGTCATGATATTTTTAATCTAAAATATGAAATATCTCGTAAAGTATTCACTTTTCGATGACTTTAGCTTGATACTTTTATATGTAGAATAATGAAAGAAATCAAATAATAATATCAATATTTACATTTACAATTTTACAAAATTGAATGCGTCTACAAAATGCAGGAAAATTTTTTAAAATAATTTTTTTTGTTTTTTTTACAATAATCAATTCCTTTCATTATTCTACGTAAAAAAGTATCAAGGTAAAGTCATCGAAAAGTGAATACTTTACGAGATATTTCATATTTTAGAATAAAAATATTATGACAGTTTAAAATTATCAGGAAATTCTTAACGGAAGAAAGCTTTAACATAGTGTTTTGAAAACGTCTTGACAAGATCTACAACTTCTATCTTAATGAAAAAAACCAGTTCCATTTAAGAAATTAACCATCTTTAAAATTTCTTGAAAACGACGACATCTACGACATGACTCTCATCGCAGTCATGTGTCCCACTTTAGACCACACAACTTTTGTCTGAAACATTTTTCCGTATCTTCCATATTTTTCAAGATATTTGCCTGCGTTGATTAAAATGACTCACCCTGTATATACAGGGTGTTGAAAAACTAAGTACCATAAATTTGTGTAATGAAAGAAGGGATCAATACAAACATTTTAAGTATAGGAACCATGGGTCGACGACGCTTCGTTACACAAAGAGAACGGTTTCTTTGGATTTAGTAATCCTATTTGTTTAACTTGGATTTGTTTAATTTGAACAACATAATTTTACACCAAATATTATTTTGTTAGATAGAAATTGTGTTGTTTCATTACAGAATATCATATTGTTTAATAAAAAAAACATAATTATTTAAAGAAAATAAAATGTATCTTTAAACCAAATAATATTTTATTTATTATAGTTAGATTTAATAATAGTTTCAATGAAACAAAGAAGTTCTTTAATGTTGCTCAAGCATATAATAAAAAGCACTATTTCTTTTAAAAAATTTATTGCTTGTGACAATTATTGTAATGTTTGGATAAAAATCGATAGTATTTGGCTTAATATCGAAGATGGAGAGACGCCTAGCCGCTCTCTGTTGTGTGACTTCTCTTGTCTGTGGCCGATATTCATAATATCGTCCTGTGGATACTACATGTGTACTGTAATATAATAATATCTTATGAAACTAGCGTATAGCGGTAGCGCGGCGTGCTAGTTGGTAACATCTGAATGTCTACGATCGTGTTCTCCCGCATCATGACCGTGGCCCTGCCGCGCGCTATGTGTCGAGTGTCAAGTAGGGCCCGCGCGAGGTGTTTTAGGTTAAGACCAGTGCCCGGGCGGTATGCCTCCGTGCTGTACGGACGCGTAAAATCCCGGACAGTGTCGAAAAGAAATGGGTGAACAAGATTAGTAGTACCGGTGTGATTCGGGGCTGTTGCCGCGTAGTGATATCGTCGAACCTCTTGCATATCCCGGTCGTTGTTCGTTGGATGTTGACTGTCGTGTCGTGAAAATGAGTGCTACCGACAATGTTACATCATTTTTGGAAGCATGTGATCTAGCGCATTTGTCTTCAATATTTGCTCGTAAATACATCTTAACAATACCTTTCGTATAACTGATATTTTAGCCTTCCTTGGTGTGAATAAATGCATGATATGGTTTCCGTGTTAGTGCCACGTCTTTCATGATTTTGTTTCCGACATTTTGTGAATTAAATAAAATACGTTTTTCTACATATATGCATCTTTTTCTATTTATTTTGATCTGTTATCTTTTATTATTCAGAAGATTTTAATAACTTTTTTTGTTATGATTGTAGTAAATATCTCAATCTCTTTTGCAAAGAAATTTTTTATAAAAATTATATAGCAGTCTTTAATAAACAAATTTATCATTTATGGATGTCTGGATGAAACAAACTCATGGAAGACACTTAGAATCCAGATTAAGTACTAGTAATTATTATTAAACATTGGATTTTTTATATGCAGATTGGTGGAAAAGAGCAATTAATAACTAAGATTATGTTATTTATAATATCCAACATATTTATACTGCAACATATGTTATGCATAAATATGTTAAATATTATAAATAACATAATCTTAGTTATTAATTGCTCCTTTCCACCAATCTGCATATGAAAAATCCGATGTCTATGGTACTATTTTATTTAAAACAGAATATTGTTTAAGACAAACTACGCGGAACTACGTGTATTTGAATGAAACAATTGGACATTTGGAATAGCAATAAAATGGTTCAAGTAAAATAATAAAGTTCTTTATACTAATAATGTTTTTGTTTTAACTAAGCGGTTAAGTTGTTTACACGGAACAATAAACTTCTTTAAGTAAAAGAAACAATTATTTGGATGAAAAAATAAATCTTTTTTCTCGAAAAAAACACATTGTTTCAATAAAACAACATCTTTAGGTCAAATAAATCTTATTCTCTTATTAAACGAATATTTTATTTGAAGTAAAGCTATTCATTATTTGAAAAATTAAACAATCATATTTGTTGAATAAAAAATTTGTTTGCTTGGCCTATTCCAAAAGATAAATTTGTTTGAATCTAATAAAATTTATTAAATCCAAAGAAACCGTTCTCTCTGTGTACGGCGTGATGGGCGTTTAATTTAATCGTCACAACGCTTGCGATGCAATGATTTTATTCCGTCAATTTGACATGTTTACAGTAATTATTTAAAACTACGACCGCCAACGTTACGACAAAAGTCACAGCGACGGAGCAATGACTGCCGCGTTCTTTGGAATATTTCAGGCATGTGTCGAATGGTTTCAGATGCCTCCATGTGACCAAATCCTCCTCAGATTCGACTTGTTCGGAATAAATTATACATTCTATTGCACCCCAGAAGGTAACTTTGAACATTTATTGTAAACATGTCAAATTGACAAAATAAAATTATTGCATCGCAGACGTTGAAACGATTCAATTAAGGAGTTTGGCGCGTTTGACGGAATATAAGACAAGTCAATAATACAAACATAATACAAAAGTTAATTATATCAAAAATATGTAGAAAAAATTTTATTGACTTCCACCGTTCCATTTTAAAGATATTTGTTTTAAAAGTTACAAAAATGTATGTATATAGATATACCCTTTATGTAAAATCATATTATGTATCTCTGCCCCTGTACGGTAAAAATGAATGAAATTTTTATGTTACACTTCTAATAGTATTTGTACTTTAAGTACAAATACTATTAGAAGTGCAACATAATTATTCCATATTATTACAATTATTCTAATAGTATTTGTACTTTAAGTACAAATTCTTTATCACCCTATATCCTTCTATACATATTCCGTCCTTTTTCGAATATACTAACGAGTGTTAGTGGACAATTAAATTAATTTTGAATTTAATTGTGTGAGAGTAGGTACTCTTTCTAGCTTTAGTTGTGGCTACGTTTAAGTCCGTAAGTAACGGCGCGTGGTTTAATAGAGTGATGATTTGTACTTAAAAATTCACGAATAATTTTATTGGACAACCAATATTCAGTCCCGACCGATTATGGCGTTTCCTTTAATTAATGATTATTATCTTATATACGGTCGTACTTTAAATTTGCTTATTGTTATGTACGTCGCCGGAAAAAGACGTTCTTCCTCAGTTAAATAGTTTGTTGCGATAAATATCACCACATGCCTCAGTGGTCGAATAGGTGAGACGCCCGCCCGGAAAGCAGGGAGGTCCAGGTTCGAATCCTGGCTGGGGTGTTATTTTTCGCAACATTTTCTTTATTACCCTATATCCTTCTATAGATATCTCGTCCTTTTTCGAATATACTAACGAGTGTTAGTGGACAATTAAATTAATTTTCAATTTAATTGTGTGAGAGTAGGTACTCTTTCTAGCTTTAGTTGTGGCTACGTTTAAGTCCGTAAGTAACGGCGCGTGGTTTACTAGAGTGATGATTTGTACTTAAAAATTCACGAATAATTTTATTGGACCACCAATATCTAGTCCCGACCGATCATGGCGTTTCCTTTAATTAATGATTATTATCTTATATACGGTCGTACTTTAAATTTGCTTATTTTCAAGTAAATTCACAGGTACACATTTAAAGAGTGTTCCCTTAGGTACAAAATTGTTTCAGGAAGTTTTGCTGTACGTCGCTTTGTTTTGCCCCTAGGAGAGGAAAAGTGATGCAAAGACAAATTTTCAAATTGAAAAATGCCGGGGCAAACTCGACACTTTGTCTAATTGATACAATTTGATCTGAAACATATTTTTTTATTATCTGAAAATGAAATACATTGTTTATCGTGTATTTAGAAAGTACAAAAATTCGGAATAAAGCAAAACAATAATTGGAAATAATGAGAAAAAAATTGTTAAACTTTCAATTATTTTCTTCTGAACACATGTCTGAAAAACAATTAAAGTGGAGTCTACAATAAGAATTTAAGGCGTAAAATTTAAGTTTTAAGCCACGCATAAGCCGTAGGAAATTGACAAATCACATTCGAATATGAAAAGAATACTCGACTGTGATTTGTCAATTTCTTACGGTTTAAGGCTTAAAGCTTAAATTTTACGCCTTAAATTCTCATTGTAGACCTCGCTTAATGCAGGTAAACTCGCGATCGGCCATGCGTGCAAATCGGGTATTTCCCATTATGATAGTCGAAATGCCCTCACTCCGCTTTTCGAAAAAAACTTATTGGAACTTATTTGTACACTAAAAAGAATAACTTCTGTCACCCTGCCCCCATCTCCCTCCTCCGTTTCCTTCCGAGAGGGGCTAAAAACCCCTTTTCTTATACACTAATTTTTTTCTCGAAAACCTGCTAAAAAAATCTGTAAAAATTTGAGTACATAGGGGACATACACCAAAATATACCCAAATTTTTTCAGATTTTCTCAAAATCATCTTCAAGGGTTAAAAAATTCCGAAAAATTTTAAATCGTTATAACATTAAAACAAAAAAACATACATCAAATTTTTTTTTTTTAAAATACGTATTCTCATTTGTTCTAAATATACCAACCAATTTTTTTAAGTTTCAGTAGGTGCGCCGTCTTCAAAAATGCAAAAAACCGTACTTTTTAGGTTATTTTGCCTTCTATCTCGGGAACGCTGAGGTCGAAATATCTGAAAAAATTTGGATATATAGAGGCCATACACCAAAATATACCCAAATTTTTTCAGATTTTTCCAAGGTCATCCTCAAGGTAAAAAAATTCAAAACCCCAGATTTTTTTTAAACATGTATTTTAATTAATTTCAAATTCTCAAATAATTTTTATACAGGTTTGACACCTTCAGAATCGCTCTGAGACACCTTTAGATTCATTCAATAACCTTTTGTCAATTAGAGTTGGCAAATAGCCATGCAGTTTTTAAACGCTTTCTAATAAAAAAAATAGGAAAAACTTCTAAAAGATTAAAACTTGTGCATCAAAACTTGTAAAAGAATTAATGAATTTGAATTTTTTGAGTCGTATTTCTTTTTGAATCACAGAATTTTTAATGTGCAATTTCATATGTGTATTAAGGCATTTTTTCAGAAATAGTTAAATTATACATTGTTTTAAAAATATAAATATAGACAAATATATACGTGTTCAATCAAGTAAGGAGAAAAAAGCACGCGATTATTTTGATTGGAAACAACAGGAGAACGTTTTATTAAAATAATAGTTTACTCAAATCAGGAATGTACACTATTAATCTTCGTCACTGTCTTCTTCGATAACTGGTCTCACTTCGTCGAAGTCGAAAAGATGATTTAATTTCTCTGCTGGTCGCACAATTCTGGATGAATATCTTGCATTTGATAAGTAGTAAATAAGAGCAGCTATGTGTGAACAGCATCCGACTGTTCTATTTCCATTAGCACAGTTGCAGCAGTAGCGTTTGATACCTCTCATGCCGATAGTATTAGGCTCGTAATGTATGTAACATTTATACGTTTTACTATTAATATGCCTTGACCTTACTTCGAATTTTACAATATTTGGCATTTATTTTAAATAATTAATGACAAGAGAATCGTTTTCGTTTAGCATTTCCGCTAAATATGAAATGGACTGTTTTAATTGATAGGATCCCGTAAAAAATATTTCCAAGTCTGTCAATGTCATTTCTGGGAAATCTAATATGTCGTTTGATGATAACGGAACAAATGGTCTAGTTTTTTTACTCCAATTATTTTCTGCTACTTCAATTGATAGAGAATTAATATGGTTTCGAGATAAGTTTATTCTTTCTATAATTTTATCGACTTTGCCTTCGTCTGAGTTTAAACGCTTGCCAAAAGTGTTCTGTAAAAAGAAAGCAATTCGACAAAAGAGACCAGCATTTGGCAAAAAAAGATTATTTAGTTGGTGATGTAATAGTTTGCACTTCTGTCCAATGATGCCGTGGACAGCTTCCACCACCCATCGAAGTTTGGTCACTAAACGAGACTGATTGGATTCCTCTGTCGTCAACTGATTTCGATGACCTTTCAGGGCTGGAATTAAAACTTCAAAACCATTCTGTTCCAACTAAAGCTTTACGTCGCTGAATCCTCTGTCTAAAATAAAGATATCGCCTTTTTTTAATATGTTATTTAGCCCATCTAGTAGTTGTAATAGATGTTCTAGGATCTGGACATCATTTTTCGTGGCATTAAATGGCCCACATACATCAACCACAAACCGTTTGTCGTACAAATGGTGAAAGGCTTGCACAATGCTGTTTTCTTCTGCCCTGAATAAGATTTGCGTTGATATGCATTATTTGCACTTTTCTCGTGCCTCACATATGTTGCATCACAAATCAAAACTAGACGATTGCCAATATTGTGCAATTTGTTTGTAACGGGACTGGTTTTGCTTATGAGTTCCTCTCTAGAATGGGCATTAATTCCAAAGTTCTTAAGCAGCACATCCTTTTCGAAACTTTTTAAAACTGAGTTTATAGAAGCCGTAATTATCTTTTCGTCAACACCTAATGTTGCATAAATTAGGTTATTGGAGCTGCCAGACCTTAATTTATATAAGAAGATAACTAGAGCCTGTATCAAATTGCGATTTTTAGAGTTTTTATACTGACTATCATATTTTCAATGATAGTAATGTCGTTCCAACTGTATCCTGTCAGAGCTTTCACACGGTCTTCTGAGATCGCATATTTTCCAATGTAATCGTGGAACTGAAAATTGACTTCGTCGGATAATTTTTCCATAAATGCTGCTAGCTCTGTAATTTCTATCGATGATTCATTGGAAAATATCTGTATCTGATCTACTGTATCTTCATAAAACCGATTTTTTATTAAGTGCTTTGAGCAACATCTGTTTCTTCTAGGAATAATAATTCTTCTTTTGACGAACACCTGCATTCGAGCTGCATAAGGTACATCATGAAGGTCAGTTTTTGATTTGCAGATGAAGCAATATGCATGACTTTTAAAAACTCTATTAAATGGCATTTCAACGCATTCGACACTTGATGATTCAAGATCTAAAATAAAATTAGAATTATCAGTGGATGGTTGCGAGGATTGACTAGAAGTAGTAGTAGTAGTAGTGACTTGACTCTGTTGTTGACTGCCATCATCTACTTGTTCCGGCGATTGAACTGCTACTTCAGAACATGACATTTCTTCAACTGCTGCAACTGTTTCTTGCTCTTCTGATTCTGCTACTGATGAAGTACTTGGTCCTGAAGTATGTGGAGATGGTGATCTTCGACTACTCTTTTGAAATTTTAACTTTAAGTAGCATTTGTGGCACAATACTTCTCCCGCCTGAATAAATATTTTATAAAAGTCATGCATTCGCTTTGCATCATCACGTGTCTTAATTAGTTTACTGCAACCAGCGATCTTACGAACGTAATGATTACATAAAACACATTTTGAGTTGTCTGTTTTTGGTATCTTGGGTGGTGGTTCCTGATTTGCGTTTGCCATTTTTACTTGGTTAAAAAAAAAATAATATAAAGAAAATGTTTATCATTTTATTATTTTATCTATCATGTTTTTATATATCTACATTATTTCTCTAATTTCTCATATTCAGTTAATTTTAGTAAAGTTCTTGTTTAATTATTTGAAAATAATAAGAATTACAAGTTAGTATTTTTAAGACACGTCTGTATTTTAAAGTTCTAGTTTAACCCATAAAAGCTTACGGTTGAACCAGCCAAGGTATTGAAAAACTAATTAGTGGATATTATAGGGAGAATAGTGGGAGCTGTCAGGTTGAGTAGAAGTGGATGGTGAGAGGAAGGTATATAGACGGCCAGAAGAGCGATAAGGTGGAAGGAAAAAGGAGAGGAAGCGAGAAAGGGAAAGAGAGGAGGCAAGAGAGCGAGGGAGATTGGAGGTAGGTCAATTGTAGAGGGATAAACTTATTTTTTTTAGGAAAGATAAAAAAAGGAAAAAGAGATTTAGGTTAGGTCGGCGGAGAGAGGCAAGAAGATAGAGTAGGAACAAAGCAACGACACCTGTCGAGTGAGGTAAGAGGCAGGCGGCCGATAAGGAAGGGAGCCTTCTAAGCCGAGAAATTGCAGAGGCAAAGCTGAGGCGGCGGATGGAGACAGAGAGGGATAATATAGTAGAAGGAAGCAAGAAAGGTGATAGAGAGGAGAGGAAAGAGAGCGAGAGTGGAAAGAAAACAAGAGGGAGGCCAACAAGGGCGGAAGAGCTGGGTAGGTTAAGAGCGAGAACAGACAGCGAAAGCTCGATAAAAGATTACATTCAGAAGAGGAAAAGAGAGATAGAAGAGGAAGAAACAGCAAAGATAGAGAAAGAGCTGCTGGAAAGATTCAACGAGGCGAGGAAAGTCAGCAGATCGCCACCGGCAAAGGTTAAAAAGGAAGAGGAAAGAAAAGGAAACATGGCGACAGAGGAAATGCTGAGGGAAATTTTAAAGAAGATGGAGGAGCAAGAAAAAGAGAGAAAAAAAGATAAGGAGGAAATCAAAAGAGAAATAAAAAAAGATAAGGATGAAATTAAGAAAGAATTACAAGAGCTGAAGGAAGAATTTAAGAGGAGAGAAGGAATGTGGGAAGAGCAGAGAAAGTCGCTGGAGGACAGAATGAAAAGTCTGGAGGAGAAAGTAGGAAAGGCTAATCTGAGGGGAATAGAAGAGCAGGAAGGAGGCGAAATAATTGGAAAAATAAAAAAGATAGAAAAAAACATGGAAATGGTAGAGAGAAGAAGGAGGAAGAATAATATAGTAGTTAGGGAGGCAGGTAGAGGAAATGAGAAGGAAAGAAAGGTAAGAAAAGAAAAAATGTTAGATGAATTAAGTAAAATGAAGGTAGAAGTCGAAGAGGTACAAGATATAGGACGTAGAGAAGATAAAATGACTCTGATTAAGTGCCACAGCTGGGAAGACAAAAGAAATATAATGGCAAAAAAAAGGGAGATAGGAAAGAAATATGAGATCTTCATAGATGACGATCTGACTAAAGCAGAAAGAGCAATACAAAAAGAGATAAGGAGAGTGGCAAGAGAGGAAAGAGAGGCCGAAAAAAGAGTCACGATAGGATACCAGAGAATGTGGATAGACAACAAAGAAATGAGATGGAATGAGAATAAAGGAAAAATGGAGGAGAGGAGTGATTTTCGGAAGTAACATAGAAGAAAAGGGAGATAGAGAAAAAGCAGAGGTAATAAACGAAAGAAAAGGAAGAAAAAGAGAAGGTGGAAGACGGGAAAGGAGCAAATTAAATGAAGAAAGAGTAAACACAATGACAGTAGGATTTTGGAATGTAGCTGGATTAAGAAGGAAAAACGAAGAATTCTGGAAAGAAATAGAGAAGTGGGATATAATAGCCCTGCTAGAAACGTGGGTAGAGCAAAAGGAATGGTGTAAGATCAGGAAAAAGTTACCGGAAGGGTACGTGTGGAAATGTCAAGCAGCTGAGAAAGAAAAGAAGAAAGGAAGAGCAAAAGAAGGAATAATAACAGGCATTAAAAAAGAAATTGCCGTGGACGGAAAGGAAGAGAGAGAAGAGGAAGGAATTGTTGAAAGGAAAGCAAAGACAAAAGAAGGTAGCTGCAGGATAATAACGGTATATGTGAGCAATAATATAGAAAGGAAGATAAAGATTCTAAAAGAGCTCACAAATGATGGTGGCGTAGGGGAACGAATAATAATAGGAGGAGACTTCAACGCAAGAACCAGAGAAGAAGGGGGACTAACAGAGATCATGGGCGAGAAAAGGAAATCAAAAGATAAGGAAATTAACACAGAGGGAAGGAAGCTTCTGGAATTTGTGGAAGAAGAAGGATTAGGAATACTGAACGGAACAAAGGGTGACAAAGATGGAGAATACACGTTTATAGGGGGGAGAGGTGAGACAGTGATAGATTATATAATCGGAAATCAGGAAATTTGGGAGAAAGCTGAGGAAATAAGGATAGGAGATGCTATCGATTCTGATCACCAACCCATATCGATAGCGATAAAGGTAAAGGAAGTTGGAAGAGGAAGGAAAGAGGAGAAAAGGATCAGGAAAGTAATGAACTGGTCCAAGGAAGGAGCGGAGAGATACGGGGAAAGAATGAAGGAGGAAAAAATAGAAGGTACGAAGATGGATGAAATAATGGAGGGAATAAAAAGAGCAGTAAATCAAGCGGCGGAATGGAAGGAAATAAGAAGTGACCAAAGTTTAAGGAGAAAAAACGGATGGGGGGATGAAGAGTGCGTTAGGCTAAGGAGGGAAGCGAGAAGCAGGCTAAACAAATGGAGGAAAGGAGAAGGTGATAAAAAAGAGTATATCACGAAAAAGAAAGAATACGAGGAAAAAATAAAAGAGAAGAAAGAGAACGAAAAAGAGAGGATAATGAAGGAGGCGAGAGAGGCAACTAATGAAAAGGAGGTATGGAGTTTTATAAATAGAGAGAGAAAAAGTAGAAAAGAGGTATGTGAAGAGATAACGGAAGACCAATGGAACAAGCATTTTATGGAACTATTAGAAGGAGTTAAAGTGAAGCCGCAGGTAAAGAGCAGGAAAGGAGAGGGAGAAAGTAGGGGAAAGGAGGAGCAAGAGGGAATAAGAAAAGAGGAAGTGGAAGAAGTAATTAAGGAGATGAAAGAGAAGAAAGCGGCAGGTACGGATGGATTGCCAAATGAGGTATGGATACACGGAGGCGAGAGCTTAAAAGAAAAAATATGGGAGGTATGCGACACAGCGTGGAGGACAGGAGAGATAGTGGAAGATTGGAAGGAAGGTATAATAATACCAATAGTGAAGAAAGGTGAAGGGAAAGAAGCGCAAGACTACAGAGGGGTGACATTAATGAATACGAGCTACAAAATATACGCAGCAATTTTGGCTAAGAGACTGGAGAAAGAGGTGGAGGAAAGGAGAATCTTACCAGAAACACAGACAGGATTTAGGAAAGGAAAGGGGACAATGGAGAATATATACGCATTGAATTATGTGATTGGAAGAGCTGTGAATAAGAAAAAAGGTAAGCTAGTGGCGGCGTTTATAGATCTGAAAGCGGCATTCGACTCAGTGGACAGAGAAAAAATATGGGATGTCTTGGAGAGAGAAGGAATTAGTGAGCGGCTAAGGACAAGGATAGGAACCCTCTATGAGGAGACGAGATGTGTAGTAAGGATAAAGGGAGAAAAGGGACCGTGCTTCTGGACGGTAAAAGGAGTCAGACAGGGATGTCCTCTGAGCGCTATGCTATTCATACTTTTGCTGGCGGATATAGAGGAAGCAATGAAGAAAGAGCAGAATGGAGGTGTTCAAAAAGGAGCGCGTCTTCCAAGCGCTCGGCTAGCAACAGCGACTCGGCGACAGCGACGAGGGGCGCGACGCCGATCGGTTTTTGTTTTTACCGGTCCGTGCTTGCAAGGCGACGTGGCGAAACGCGAAGCGACGAGATCATTCGATCGAGGTTCGCGGTAACGATAGCACGGTTTCTCAGTCCCTTTTAGTCTTTGTTGCGGTAGTAGCACATAGAAATCTTTACCATTCGGTCGAGAGAGAGCATCCGTAAACCGAGAGCGTTCGTATTTAGTGCAGCAGTACGC
Organism: Leptothorax acervorum; assembly: GCA_035220615.1. Taxonomy (NCBI): domain Eukaryota; kingdom Metazoa; phylum Arthropoda; class Insecta; order Hymenoptera; family Formicidae; genus Leptothorax; species Leptothorax acervorum. The sequence goes on along the minus strand of JASTWQ010000148.1, from coordinate 122,865 downwards.
GAATTGTAAATCTCCTGTGCATAAACGATATCGTTTTGATAAACGCAAAGGAGTCGTATAGCGTTGCCATTACCGAGGACGCGCCCGCGAGGCACCTTCGCTCTACCGCCCCGCGCAGGACCGATCCTGCTGTACGCGAGCGGGAACAACGGTGCGTGCGGTCTAAAATAGTGCGTGAGACGAAAGGCGAGACATTCTCCTGGACACGGACGGAATTGTGAGCGAGGGCAGTGGACTTCCGCATAGAACGATACGACGCAGATCTTAGCGAGGATCCCTGTCCCGCATCCCTTGCCGTCATCGACCGAGTCGACACCATCGATGCCAACAACGTTAAGTACACCGTTCCTTTCTCATTCCGAGATTCAGGATAAGAGCGTTACACGCCGTCGCGGGTTCGTTTGAGCCCATCCGACTTTCGTTGGATAATTCGGTCACGATACCGCCGAACGATTCATATTCGAGTCCTCGACTTAAAGTGCCGTGCAACATATGGCATCGTTATTACACGGGAGTGTTAGTAATCCGTTTCTTGTGATAACCACGTGCATCCGCCGTGTACCGGGCACGCTGCGACGCATGATAGCGATAGTTTTTACGCAAAGTGCCGTTGGCATAAAACTTATTAAATCCGCCCCCTCGTCGCGTCTATGTTGCATACCGTGTACGCGCAACTCATGTAATTATTTATATGTCGCGCTTCTTTAGTGGTCAATACTATTCTTTCGTGTATCTTCGTGTGTGTGTGAAGCGTATCGCGAACGATCTGCGACAGACTTCTCAAGTCGTTTCGTATCGAGTGCTTTTTGCGGTCTCATCCGCAGCAGATTTAACTTCGTCATTACGCCCGTTGCGTTAATTACATAATCTTTCGTTCGTTATACTAACAATGATTCACTTGCGTTGCATCCCTCGCGTGGGATAGCCATATTATGCCAGCAATAATATATCAGTCGTCCGACCACTCGTACAGTAAATCATCTATCCGTTTCAAAGTATATATATTATTACATATGTCGTTACCTCGCGCCGTTCATTACCGAGAGTGTTCTTTTACCAGTATTCAACGACTCACTCGTAATTTCTAAAGTGAGTCACGTTCATTACACTTATTTGATATGAAGGTCGTATTACATTCCGAATTCTGATTGACAATACCGTTTGCAACATCCTGCCTTTACAATATGCGACCTTGATATTTCTGTGTTTTATATATTATTAACCCTTTTAGATTTTAATGTAACCAATACCTGGTTTATTCTTTTTGCCAACATATGCATGTTCTATTGCTTCTGATGTGAAATAACTCATATGTGAATTTTGATGATTTATGTGATTGCTCAATGTCTTATATTTATATGTGTGCTTACTTTATTATGTTTTATGTGAAACAATTAAACTATTGTATACGCCTATCAGGAGGAGCTCTTATCAAGTGATTGAGCTAACTCAATCCCTGTTACCCGTTCACCTAAGCGACATTTTAGTTGCCTATTCGTAACATATTTCAAACAGGAGGGATAGTAGTAGGGAAAATAAAATTCTGGACCCTAGCATATGCGGACGACATAGTAGCAATAGCGGAGGATGAAGAGGAGATGAAGAGAATGCTGAAGAGTCTGGAGAGGTATTTCGATAGAAAGAAGCTAAGAGTAAATGTAGGGAAAACAAAGATAATGAGGTTTAAGAAAGGGAAAGGTAGAATGAAAAGAGTGGAGTGGAGATGGAAGGGAGAAGAAGTAGAGGAGGTGAAGGAATTCTGCTATCTTGGTTACACATTCCAAAAGAATGGAGGACAGGAGGCGCATATAAAGGAAAGAGTTAGGAAAGCCGTTATAGCAATGAGACAGGTATGGGGAATAGGGAAAAGGGTATTCGGAGGAGATTGGGTAAGAAGAATAAAGATGTTCGACTCGTTGGTAGCAAGCATTGCATTGTATGGAGCAGAGATATGGGGGTGGAAAGAAAGAGAGAAAATAGAAAGAATACATGAAAGGTACATAAGGTGGACACTAGGCTTAGACTGGTGTACACCTGGATATATGGTGAGAGAGGAAACAAAGAGATATAAGATAAGAATGAATGCCGGAAAAAGGGCGATGAAATACGAAGAGAAATTGGAGAAGGGAGAAGGAAATGAGATAGCAAGAGAATGCTGGAAAGAGATAAAAGGGAATGTTATGAAGGAAAAGCCAAAGTGGGAAGAGGAAAGAAGGAGCTTCTATGAGCGAAGAGGATATGCAGCGGAGGAGATAGAAAGGAAAAGAGGAGAAGGATGGAGCAGTATAGAGGACATAGCAAGAAGAGACAAGGACATACAGATCCAGGAGAGAAACGAAAGGGTAAGAAAGTCTAGATATAACAGATGGTACAGGGAGGTGGCAGAGAACAGAAGACCGGAATACCTGGAAAAAAAAGGGAAGGAGAGGTCCATGATAAGGATAGCGAGATTTAGACTAGGTAATGAGATGAGAGATGGAAAATATTGGGAAACAGTAGAGAAAAGGAGCTGTAGGATATGCGGAGCGGAACCAGAGTCTTGGGAGCATGTGTTAGAGTGGTGTTTGAGAGAGGAGGGAGAGGAGAAGGCGGAGGGAATTAGCGAGAGGATTAAAAGAATACTAAACAGTAAAGGTGAAGGAGAAAAATGGATGGCAGATTTGGAAAGAAGAAGAAAACAGGAGAGCTCAACGGTGAGTTAGACAAAGAGAAGTAGAATAAAGTAAATGATTTTTGTTACAGATAGCCGAAAGGAGGGCAAGAGGAAAAAGACGGGAGAAAGAATGGAGTGCAAGGGGAAAATTATAATAGAGAAGGAAGCAATAGAAGGGATCGTAGAAGGAAAGGTGTTGGAGATGATGAAGGAGCTTAAGGAAAATAGTAAGAGAAAGGATAAGGAGATTAAAGAATTAAGGGTGGAGGTGGAGAGGTTAAAGGAAAGGATGTATAGAATGGAACAGAGCAGCGGAAAGAGGAAGAGAGAGGGCAGTGAGGAGAGGAAAGATACGGGAAGTAAGAGAAAAATGGTGGGCAGAGGATGGCGAAAGGAGCGATGATGAGAAAAGAAGGAAGAACGTAATAATAAGGGTCGAAAGGGAGAGATGGACAGGAAGGAATCGAGCTGGGCAAAAGTGAAAGAGCTGTTCTCGGAAGGTTTAGATGTCAAGGTAGAGATGAGAGAAGTAAGTGTGATAGGGCAGAGAGGGGATTGGGTAACGTTGCTAGTAAGGATGGGAAGCGAGGAGGATAAATGGAAAGTTTTGAACGCGAGGAGAAAGAAAGGAGGAAAATTGAAAGTGAAAATAGACGAGGACAAGACGGTGGAGGCGAGAATAAGAGAAAGAGAGGAGAAAGAAGGGAGAAAAGAAAGGAAAGAAGACGAAAGTGGGAGAGCAAAGAGATCGGAGGAGGACGAGATTACGAGGAGAATGGAGGAGAGCCTTCTGATGGACACTGACGAGGACGAGGCTAGCAGGAAGAAAAGGGAGTAAGAAAAGGTAAGATAGAAAAGAGAGATGAGCGGAGGAAGATGGGAGGAAGGAGCAAAGGATAATGGAAGCAGAAATGGTAAGAGATTTGGAAGGGAGAGAGAAGGAGGAGATGGATGAGGAGGGCGGAGAAAGTAGAGGGAGAGGATGGTAAGAATGAGAAGTGGTAAAATGTATTTGTATGTTTAGATTAGAAGATGCGATGGGAAAGAGAGCGTAAACATAGGAAGGAGAGAGCCGAGGTGATGTCAGGAGGCCGCAGGAAGGGAGACAAAGGAAGGAGGTGGAAAGGAGTGCAAGGGAGAAGGATGACAGGGACTGACTTGGAAAGGGGAGGGAAGGGAGATAGAAGGAATGTGAGGTCGCACAATGGCCAGGCAGATATGTTAAAGAAATGTAAAGGTTTTTGGGACGTTTTTCCTGGATAAAATGCCTTTCCAGCCCCGGAAGGGGAGTGAAAATAAAGAATTGAAATTGAATTAGTGGATATTATTGCCCATTAGCACAAAACATTTAAGACAACATAAAGTGTTAAAATAAATGCTTTATAAACAATTTGCTGAAAAAATAATTTTACACAAAAAATAATAGCGCCATTCGATTGTACGGAAAAAATTGCAAAAGAAACATATATAATATTAGTGTGAAATATACATAATAGTAGCATAAAATTATTTTTTTATCAAATTGTTTAAATAATTTCCTTATAAACAATTTTTTTGTGCTAACACAATAAACAATCTTGTTCTGTGCCAACGTGCAACATCTCATAGTTATTTTTTCAATATTTTGGCCAGACTGGCCATTGGTTTTAATAGGTAAACGTTAAAATAAAAATAAGATCTAATATAAAGGGTTGTAAAATTAAAGGAACTGATTTTTAAAAATATTAGTTATCGCAAACAATATGTAAAACAAGAATTTACTAAAAACACATGTTAAATATAAAACGAAATAAAAGTTTGATAGATAAGATACTGTTAAATAATGTTCATTTAAGAAATACAGAATATAATTGTAATAACAAATAAATATTAAAACAATTAATTTTATTTAATATTTTATTTTGAAAATAATTAATAGAATTGAATATATAAATATTGAATATCAGTTATCGCAAACAATATGCAAAAAAAGAATTTACTAGGAACTCTTGTTAAATGTAAGACAAAACATTTAATTTCTGAATAACAAGAATTTACTATAAACATTTACTAAATGTAAGATAAAATAAAAGTGTAAGATACTATAAGGAAATACAGATAATTTAAAATGTTACAATATAGTTTTTAATTAACTCTTTTATAAAGTTGTAGACTTACGTATAATTATTACTGCTTCTTGAGTTGACACTTTTCAAGGTTATAATGCACTGCTCCTGAAATCACCTTGTAAGAAGTACGGGATATAAGTATAAATATAAATAAATATTAAAACAATTAATCTTACAAAATACTTCCTTTTAAAATAAGTAATAAACTTTTCTAAATATTGTCGCAAACATTATGTAATACAAGAATTCATTAGAAACGCTTATTAAATGTGAGATAAAATAAAAGTGTAATAGAATTTGTACAACAGCATTTCTTTGCTTTACATATTGGTTGGAAAACCTGATATTCAGAATTTATAAATTCATAGAGTGAATTAATATTTTCAAAAGGATATACAGATAAAAAATGTTATAGTTTTTAATTAACTTTTTTATAAGGTTGTAGACTTACGTATAATTATTGCTGCTTCTTGAGTTGACACTTTTCAAGGAGTTTATAATGCACGGCTCCTGAAATCACCTTTTCGCGTTCAATTATATTGCTATTATTATAAGACAACTACTTCGGTTGCTCTCTCGTTCGTAAGTGAATCCCGTTGCGATCCCTTGTATCCTCGTAGGCATAGAGTCCTATAAGTAGAGAGACGCCAACTTGTTCCTCCTTCTAATTGGTCCGTTATAGACCAACAGACAGCAGGGTGTACGGGCCTAAGATGGCGGAGGCAGCAAGGTATTGCTTGGCAAGGCCAACTCTAATTGACAAAAGGTTATCAAATGAATCTAAAGATGTCTCAGAGCGATTCTGAAGGTGTCAAACCTGTATAAAAATTATTGGAGAATTTTAAATTAATTAAAATACATTTTTAAAAAAAATCTGAGGTTTTGAATTTTTTCTACCTTGAGGATGACCTTGGAAAAATCTAAAAAAATTTGGGTATATTTTGGTGTATGGCCTCTATATACCCAAATTTTTTCAGATATTTCGACCTCAGCGTTCCCGAGATAGAAGGCAAAATAACCTAAAAAGTACGGTTTTTTGCATTTTTCAAGACGGCGCACCTACGGAAACTTAAAAAAATCGGTTGGTATATTTAGAACAAATGAGAATACGTATTTTTAAAAAAAAATTCGATGTATGTTTTTTTGTTTTAATGTTATAACGATTTAAAACTTTTCGGAATTTTTTAACCCTTGAAGATGACCTTGAGAAAATCTGAAAAAATTTGGGTATATTTTAGTGTATGTCCCCTATATACTCAAATTTTTACAGATTTTTTTAGTAGGAGGTTATCGAGAAAAAAATTAGTATACAAGAAAAGGGGTTTTTAGCCACTCTCGGAAGGAGAGGGAGGAGGGAGATGGGGGCAGGGTGATAGAAGTTATTCTTTTTAGTGTACAAATAAGTTCCAATAGGTTTTTTTCGAAAAGCGGAGTGAGGGCATTTCGACTATCATAATGGGAAATACCCTTTGTCATGAGCCATAATAAACGACAATTTGTCTTGACACCCCGAATATTTCTGCAGCATGTTTGATCTTAATTTTTTTTTTACGGCAAGTACTGTTTCTTTCATCATTTTTTTATCTATCATTGGACTCTTTCTATTGTATGTACGAACCATTTTGCTGCAAGCCAAAAGCAAATGACTTATTTACAACGCTTTATCAAAATAGATTAGTGTCGACTTTGCCTCGGTGGCATGGTGTCGACTTTGCCCCGAACGTCGTTTTTCACTTTTGTTACTCCAAAAACATAACAATTTTGAAAATGTGCAAAAACAATTATCGGATTCGTATAGAGCATCAAATTCCCATCAAAATCACTTAATGGTAGATTCGTAAAAGTAAAGCTTGATGAATGAGTAGAAATTTTCGAAAGATCAGAAAAATTACTTTTCACCATCGAAAACGCTTATGTCGCACTAGAAGTTACACCATAACTCAGAACATCACCAAATTCCGTTGTCAACGCTGGCACATAAAGACGCATTTACCGTAGGAAAGGCAAGTTTCTACGATAGATTTAAATTGACAAAAAGCCTAGTGTCAAGTTTGCCCCGGTGTCGAGTTAGCCTCGGTCTCCCCTATAGGACGTCGCGCCAACCTCCTTAAACGCCCATCACGCCGTAACGAAGCGTCGTCGACCCATGGTACCTATACTTAAAATGTTTGTATTGATCCCTTCTTTCACATTACACAAATTTATGGTACTTAGTTTTTCAACCCCTGTGTACATATATACCTATATAGGGTGTCTGCGTATAAGTGGCCTCCCCAACAACCATATGCGGATGGTATATAACAATCATATTATAAGAGTGTAACAACTGTTATTATAACTTTAATTTTTGTTATATAACTGTTACAATATGTGTTTGCTGGGCTAATAAAAATATACAATTATATTAATTAGATGAATAAAATACCCTAATTTATTGATTCCCTCAAAACATTTTTTCAAATGTGGTTGAATACGGAGTGGTTCTTTAGTTTCAGAGAGAATCTCGAGCATGTCGTCATTACTGAGGAAAAAGAAACGTGGGAAAAATAATCTTTTCTTCTCGAGATAATTCAGCACACCCGCATTAATCTTCTCCATCAATATATTTGCTTTTTGCATATTTTCCAACAGTCCTATCTGTAAAAGACAGTTCCATTTATAATACAGTTTTGATATATGAAAGGATTACATATTGGAAAAGAAAATACACAATTACAAACATTAGTAAAAAATAATAAACTAATAAAAATGATGGCTGTACTACCGAATGGGACACCTCTCCGATTGGAATGGGGTTTTGCAGGTGATTTTGTGACGATATCTAGTAATTTATCTATGTCCTATCTTCGGGTTTTTTATAGTTTTCTAGATTTCAGCCTGACAATCGTAAATAAAGCATGTGGCGCTCTACCTCAGATACGAGGTATTTGTAACGTACGTGTTCTGCATATAAATGTTTAATTATTTATAAAAATAAAAATATTTTAATGACAATTTAGTGGAAGGTACGATTTAAGCATATTTCTTGTATAGAGACGCTTCTGAGGCACAGCATAACGTGCGCGATCGGCGGCTCGGCCGTTAATGGGATGGAGTTTTGTAGGTGATTTAGTCACGATATCTAGAGATTATTTATCGATGTTCTATCTTCGGGTTTTTTTATAGTTTTCTAGATTTGGAGGTGGAGCCCCCCGCAAGGGAGCGGAACCTACTGCATCCACGCACGCACTTTTCCACCCACACAACAATTGGGTTGGGTTAGGTCAGTTTTTTTGGAAGTGAAACCCTTTCGCAGGGGTGCGGAACCTACTGCATCCACGCACGCACTTTTTCACGCACACAACAATTGGTTGTCTTCTTTCTAATGTTATTCTCAATCCATACAGTGGGATATAATGTAAAAATATTTTTATGATTGTTAGGCTAAAATCTAGAAAACTATAAAAAACCCGAAGATAGGACATAGATAAATAATCACTGGATATCGGCACAAAATCACCTGCAAAACCCCATTCCAATCGGAAGGTGTCCCATTCGGAAGAACACACAAAATGATTTTTATTCTACCCAACTAACTACATTTATTAATCAAGAGACACAGCAGTGTGTTGCACCAAGTTCTGGCGCCCGCGACACGGGCAACGAGATCAAAAATGCCTCTGTACCTCATGCATCAATTTGAGCGGAGACACGATGGTCATATCTAAAAAACGACTAAGGAGATAAAATTTTTAATAGGCTCAATCGATTGCTTGGGGTCTTATCATGTAAAAAAAGTATCTGTATTTTTTTAACATTGAATATTAAGAAAGATTTTTTAATATACAGGATAAGGCAATTAAATTCAATTTTCTCCAACTAATCCTTGAATATCTTTTAAAGAAAGCATTTGGTAATTGTTTCTTTTTTAAATAAAATTGTATGATTTCTTAAGTAATATGATTCTTCTAATTATTCTGTATATTAAAGTGGAGTTATAAAAAAAGTAACAGTTTAAGAGATATTTTATACTTTATTCCGGCACATTTCAACATGAAATATAAAATATATCGTAAACTATTCATTATTTGGCAATTGTTCCTTAACGCTTTTATGTACAGAATAATATAATGAAACAGTTGCTGTAAAAAGACATTTTTTCAAAAAAGATATGTAATAGTTGCATATTGCTAATTGCATAATTTTTTTGAATAACAACTGTTTTTTTACAATTACGTTATCATATTATTTTGTAAATAAAAGTGTTAAGGTACAGTTACAAAAAAATAAATAGTTTACGAGATATTTCATATTTTATGTCAAAATATGCGAGAATAAAGTATAAAATATCTCGTGAACTATTAAGTTTTTGATAACATTAGTAGCGTATAAACACCGATTCTATGCCGGGACCTCCGCGCGGGGAGCGGGGCGGGGGTGAACTCGACGGCGAGGGGGCTGACGTCACGCGGAGGAGGGGGTTTTACGGTGCGCTCTAACTCGGGACCCCGTGCGGGAAGCGGGGCGGGAGGAAACTCGAGGGCGAGGCGATTCACGTGTATAAATAAATAAATGTGTTATACTTTTCTCGGGGAAAATATATAAAAATGTATTTAAATATTTTTTTTTTAATTTTTAATTTACGCTTAACTTTCCTCCAGCTCGTCAATATCGTAGGGCCGAATAGGCCAGTCATTAAAAATAATCAATTCACTTTAATTCCAAAAGTTTTCAAACTTTGATGGAATATGAGGTGAATTGAAATAACAATAAATCTCATTTTGCAATCACCCCCGAGGTCCGGAACATGCTAAACATTGCAAAAAATGTTAATTTATTATAATTTTGCGAAAAAAATTGTAAAAGTCCTGCAAACTTAAAGCAATGTCTATTGTGATATTTTCCACAAAGTGTTAGATTTTCAACCTATTTCGAGACACGCAACATTGACATTTATTGTAAAATAACGTTTTTGTTTATACATTGGAGGAAAAAATTGCAAAAGTGCTGCAAAACGATAGAATAACTTCTACAAATGTCACGAACAGCTGTACCAATTTTCAACCTTCTATGTTGTATTTTTTTTTAATCAATGGTGGAACAATTGTTTATTTGGCTTTAATTTTTCCAACAAAATTGCAAAAGTTTTATAACTTAATTGCAAACGTTGAGATTATCTTTCGTCACAAGCTGGTAAGTTTGCAACCTTGGACAAGGTCCGCAACCTTAAAAAATTAGTAATAATTATTATTTTGCACTTTTTGCAATCGTGGAAAAATTGCGTTTTGCAAATTTTACGGAGTTCTTCAAATGTCTTCCCCCATCCGAATATAAATTTGCAACCCCCTACTAGTTACGCAAATTATTGCGCACCCCTTTGCAACCGTCTACTAGTTACGCAACTTATCAGTGACTAATTTTGTGTTACAAAATTAATGCAAAAGTGTTGCAAATTCAGGGAAACAAATTAAAAATACATTCACACATGATGTCGAATTTGCAACCTTCCACCTGTCACGCAAAATATACAAATATAGATATTGTGAAAAGTATTGCAAACCCTACCTTCTATATATCTTTCAAATTGGAGTCAGCGTTGTATAAATGAAACAACTTCCGTGAACAAGAAACAACAAGAAAGGGCAGAATGATCCGAAAATGTGTACCCTCAACAGGAGAGAGGTGAAAAGAAAGGTCTATATACTTTACTATTGTCGCGCGCCACAACAACATAGGGGACTAATCTCAAGGAATGTCATACGCCGATTTTTCTCTAATTTTACACAGTTGTTTGTTATGTCAAAGTATGAAAAAATCTGTTATTACTTTTAGCTCAAATTGATATTTCTTTTTGTATTTTTTAAGTTTTACACAAATACCACGACTTTACGCATATTTAATGCAGTAATAATAAATCTACTTAATTTTTTAAAACTCGGCACACTTATAGAACATCGAAATAATAGTTTGTTTTGTTTTGTAACCTCATATCGGCCAAATCGTTTGAAAGGGCATAAAATAAGAAAAATTTTGGCGCAAACCAGAGGTCGATACGTTGATCCGCTTATGAGTTATTTAAGGTCAAAGTTCGAAAAAGCCAATTTTTGACCCTAAATAACTCGCGAACGGGTCAACGTATCGACCTCTGGTTTGCTCTAAATTTTTCTTATTTTATCCCCTTTCAAACGATATACTACAATATAGGAGGTTTCATGTAAGAAATTGAAGGTGACCTTCACGTGACCTCCAAATGACCATCCAGGGTCAAATAATTGCCACCATCTTTGAAACCCTACAACTTTTGTCTAAAACATTTTTCTCTAAAACGTATCGTTTAAGAGATATTTGCGGTCGTTTTTTAAAATAAGACACCCTGTGTATATACATACCGCGCCCGCGGACGAGCCAGGAAGGCGACCGCGAAATTTCCAGGGGGCCTACCGAATCAATAAATTGCGTATTACTATTTTATTTTATTTTATTTTTTGTACGATATGGCACCTCACCGAGGCACCGCGCACAACAACACGGAATGCGGAAGTCGGCAACCAGGCGGCATCCAGGACGAGGGACGGAGCGGCGCGAGGGCGGCGAGACGCGGCGAGGGTTTGACGATAGGTCGCGCGACGGACACGCGTTGCGCAGCTGATCGGCGAGAGACCGGCAGGGCCGCGAAAGGGCCCTTTTTCCCCAAGGAGGAGAGAACTACCTCCGAATCTACCCCAGGACACCCGAGCGGACCCGAGGCGCCTGGCCAGCGTTCCCACGGTTCACGGGGAGATCTTCGGTCGGGAGGAACCAAGCTCGATCGCGGGGGATGCCGAGCGAAGAATGCAACTCGCTCAACGAAAGTCGGGGGCCGCGAAGGACCCCCGCAGGACAAGCAGTCTACGACGGTGTGCACGCGTGATCCGCGACGCGCTCAGCCCCTTATTGGTCGCGGCGTCGAACATAGTTATCGCGCAACCCCCTGAGAGGGACACACGTTCGATTCTACATCGAGCTCGCCGCTCGATCTCTCGTGGTTCGTCCGCCGGCGTGTCACGTTTCGCGAGCAGTCGCTTTTGATTTTGGTAAAATTTCCGAGGATACCGAACTCGAGCAATCCCCAGCGCCTGTGACGGCTTCCACGACGACGCCAGGGAGTCAGCGAGACCGGTGAGGTTGCCTTCACCGTATTAATGTGTGTACGATAGCCACGATCAAGCCGCGAATGTTACATTCCGTTCTGCCCCGACTCGCCGTTCTCTCGGATATCGCGACGCGTAGCGATCTTCGGTTTGGTTTCGCGAAAATCGCCGGACGCGGCGGAAAATTTGGTGAAAGCGCCTTGCGGAGTTTCGATTCGCGACCGAATCTCATAGTCTCGAATTTTTGTGTTGGCGGTCGGTGGCAAGCGCGAAGTGCCTCGCGACGCTTCTAGACTCGTGAGCTATCAGGAAATTCGGCCTCCTGGGGACCGTGACCGCGGGGTCGTGAAACATCTCGGTAGTTGCCAAGATCGGGAGACCGTGAGTGATTAGAGTAATCGCGTGTGGCGTGAGAGTGGCCCTGCGGGGTTCCTTCTCGCCCACGACGAAAAGTACAATCGCGAGTAACGTCGGTTTTCGCGTCTCACTCCCCGACCTCGCGTGTCTTGCGGTAACTCGGACAAATTGCGATCACGCGTATTTGTGAACCTTGAAAAAACCCAAGTATCTTTACTTAAGTAGTAGTATCTTTATTTAAAAAAAATTAAAACCCAAGTGGTTTACATATCACAAAATTGCGTTGCCTTATTCAATCCAAGTGATTATCTATTACAAAAAAAGAAATAATATCTTTAAATTGCGCCAATTACATATATATTATCTCTAAAAATAACTATTGTAAAATAACTGCCGTCGATTCCCTTCTTGTGATATACTCCGGTTTACGTATTTTTGCGTATTAGTTCGTAAGGATTAGATTTAAGTAGCTCAATCCAAATAATTGGTTATTCGGTCATTCCGCTTTTGCGTTCTGTTACACTTCCATCCGTTTTGGATATCACTACGGTTTCTTTCTGTATTAATTCTTTATTTTCACACGACAGCATAACAACTTCAAAAGTCAGTAAATTCTATCGGTCATCGCCCTTCTTTCTCAATCACAATTGCCATCCGTCACTTCTTTGATTGTAGGAACCGGTTTGTTTTCTTTCAATTCTAATAAACAAAACTTACGGCCCATCGATTATCGGACTACGACTGCTCATTTTTTGTTTAATAAACAAATCCTGCTGTTTATCTGATTTTACAAAAAGGTAAAAAAAAGACGCCAAGCACGCGTGGTGTACCTTGAAAAAATCGAAGTAGTTATCTTTGTACCTCGAAAAAATCCAAGTAATATCTTTACCTTAAAAAAACCAAAGTAAAATATATTTACCTTGAAAAAATCGAAGTAATATATTTATTACAAAAAAAAAAGAAATGATACCTATCTTTAAATTATGCGCCAATTAAATATATATTATATCGAAAAATAACTATTGTTCTTTTAAAAAATGTAGGTAAATATTTACAATTAGGGCCCCAACGAGAAATCAATCGCCACTTAAATATGTTGTAGGGGAGGTCTTTCTGAGTAATTCTACGCAAGAAAAAAGTGGGGGACGGCATTGGTTTAGAAGATATAGCAAATTGAAATTTCACAGTTTTAATGCTTTTTATTAGATATTATAAAGTAATACCACGCCGATAACTTTGATCTTGATATATATTATATAGAGGTCATCTTCCTGAGTAATCTTCGGAAGGTTTTAGCCGACAATCGTTGTTTATTAAAAAGTTATTAACAAAAAAGTTTGAAAAATATAGTTATTTCGAGTATTATAAGATATATATATATGTGAGAGACTAATATACCAAAATGCGTGGAAAGAAAATGAAAAAAAACACTAAATTCTGATATTTGGTTTTTTTATTTTTCAAATACGGATTAATTATTACTCATTGTCGGTTGTATTCTCTTTCGGTGGAAAAAATTTTCCAATGGCTTCGAAAAAAGCAACTATTCTGTCGCTAAACTTGTATCGCCGTTTAAAAAAATTTACCTTCCTGCATCCCCACCTGCACCCTCCCTCCCAACCCTGTATAGGGTGGACCTCGCTTCAACTTACAAAGCGCATACTTATAAAGCGCGTCACTAACCTATAGGTTATTGGCGCGCTTTACAAGTATGTGCTTCAACTTACAAAGCGCATACTTATAAAGCGCGTCACTAACCTATAGGTTTATAATATCTAATAAAAAGCATAAAAATTCTGAAATTTCAATTTGCTATATCTTCTAAACCAATGCCGTCCCCCACTTTTTTCTTGCGTAGAATTACTCAGAAAGACCTCCCCTACAACATATTTAAGTGGCGATTGATTTCTCGTTGGGGCCCTAATTGTAAATATTTACCAAAATGTATTCCCATTAAAGTGAAAAAATTAATATAAAATGTGTTCGGGATTCGCCGTTTTCATCTTTCTTATTTACGGGTATCCTATTTTCGCGTTGCGGTATTACCGCGAGATCTGACAACGTCGCGGCAGTCCTGTTGACAGCCACGCGTACAAAGACTCCACGAGTCTGTCACGCTCCGAAATTCCGGAGCCGCGTGTATCTTCGCGTCCGGCGTTCTGCGTGCCGATCGTGAGAGCTCAGTTCGAGTACAGCGAGCGAGCGAAGCGAGGCGAAAACCAACCTGTGTGTAATCTGCGGTGTTCGTGAATAAGTGCGGGGACAAAATCTCCCTACGCCCTGTAATCACACATAATTCAGTTCAAATTTTATGTTTGGGTTTGGATGAGGATCACTGGGATCGCCTTGTCAGAAGGCTCGACGGTGAAGCGGGCTCTCTCAATAATCACTCGCGAGTATTACCAGTAAAGACATATATTTCACTCACAATGTCACATAGATGAAGGTGTATAAATAAATATCGACGAGAGCGCAATGAGCACCTCTGATCTGGTTTTACGCAGAATAGCCCTTCGAAACTATTTATCGTGTCGGCGTGCTTTTCACAGATTTCCAGAGTTATTCGCAGTGCAAGATTTCCGTCCGGCTCGCGTCAAGATCTCCGATTGTCGTTAATAATCGAGTCCCTCGCGCGCGTTGCAAGATTTATTGAGAGAGCCCGCTTCACCGTCGAGCCTTCTGACAAGGCGATCCCAGTGATCCTCATCCAATCCCAAACATAAAAATTTATTCACTAATGTGAAAAATTTTAGTGAAAAAAACTTGGCGCTGCTGAACATAATAATATATATTAATGAAACAATTTCTATAAATGGAAAAAGTACTTTAAATTAATGTGTGAAAGTCTCTACATTCACATTGTAATTATTAATTTAATATTTTAAATTAGTTATTTATTGCTTTCAAATATTTTAAAATTTGGCAGCGCTAAGTTTTTTTCACTAAAATTTTTCACATTTTATATTAATTTTTTCACTTTAATGGGAACATATTTTTTAAAAGAACAATAGTTATTTTTCGGGTTAAGGTAACGCAACCTCCCCCTGGGGAGGAGGGGGGAGGTACCCTATATTATAGCGCTTGACAAGGGAAGTTCAGTGGTGGTACTCTCCCTTGTTAACTCTCACCCGTTAGACCCCCAGGGGAGAAAATGTAAAATAATCTAAAAAAAAAAATATATAAATATATGCACATTTAATCACTTTTTAACCCTCTACGGGTAGTAATTAAAAGTATATGCGGGGGGGGGGGGCTCTGCCCCCCTTTTATCCTGCACCCTGACCCCTTGTGTATATGCGGGGGGCTCCATTTCCAAAAAAACTGACCTAACTCAACCCGATTGTTGTGTGGGTGGAGAAGTGCGTGCGTGGATGCAGTAGGTTCCGCCCCCCTGCGGGGGGGGGGGGTTGCATTGGTGTGCGTACGCAAGGTAGGACCCGTACGCAAAGTAGGACGTTCCATTCACCCGACATGTAAGATCTGTATATCTATTAAATCTTCACCTTACTAAATAGATGAGTCTACCATATACTAAAAATATTGATACTGAAAAGATTACCGAGGCCCCGTACGCAAGGTAAGACGTTCAATTCACCCGACATGTAAAATCTGTATATCTATTAAATCTTCGCCTTACTAAATAGATGAGTCTACAATATACTAAAAATATTTATACTAAAAAGATTAGCGAGGCCCCGTACGCAAGGTAAGACGTTCCATTAACTTGACGTGTAGAATTTATATATCTATTAAATCTTCGCCTTACTAAATAGATGAGTCTACAATATACTAAAAATAGATACAGAAAAGATTAGCAAGACCCCTACGCAAGGTAGGGCGTTGCCCCTCTTTCCACAACCACCCTTCCTGCCAGCGCCTGTTTTACATTTTTTTCTACAAGATTAAGTCTTGTTTTCGTAATAGATGTTGCTTTTGCAATAGAAAAGTGTTATATCAAAGTCGGGGGGGCTCCGCCCCTCCCCCCCCCCCGAACCCCCCTGGCCGGGGGCTCAGTCCCCCTGGACCCCCCTTGGGAGCTTCACCTGGATCTCGCTTTACAACTTAGCATGTAGTACGTGTAAGCGAAACTCCCAATGGGGTGTCCAGAAGGGCTAAGCCCCCCGAAAGGGAGTCCAGGGACGATCGGGGGGACCTCGCTTTACAACTTACAAAGTACATACGTGGACAGCGGGCGGGTTCCACACGGTTTGGAGGGGGGCGGGAGGGGTGGGCAAAGGCCACCCCCCACATATACTTTTAATCACTACCCGTAGAGGGTTAAAAAATGATTAAGTGTGCAAATATTTATTTTATAAATCATTTTACATTTTCCTCCTTGGGGGTCTAACGGGTGAGAGTTAACAAGGGAGAGTACCACCACTGAACTTCTCTTGTCAAGCGCTACAGTATAGGGTACCTCCCCTCCCTCCCCCAAGGGGGGGGGGGGGTTTGCGTAACCCCAACCATTTTTCGATATAATATATATTTAATTGGCGCATAATTTAAAGATATCATTTCTTTTTTTTGTAATAAATATATTACTTCGATTTTTTTCAGGTAAATATATTACTTTGGTTTTTTTGAAGGTAAAGATATTACTTGGATTTTTTCGAGGTACAAAGATAACTGCTTCGATTTTTTCAAGGTACACCACGCGTGCTTGGCGTCTTTTTTTTTACCTTTTTGTAAAAGGTAATTTTGTACGGATATCACCCCTTGTTATAGATACATCAAACGCCATAATGTCTATCGACATCGACATTTATGTCTGATAAAATCAAATGTAAATATTTTTTGTATTATAACTTACAAGAATTATATCTGAGAGTTTGACATCCTTAAATGTGCAGTGTAGTTTGTATAAATCATTAAAAAAATTAAGACACAAAATATGAAGGTAATTATGCATAAAAGGGGCATCCTCTCCGATTTGCTTGATATTTTAGTATGTTGTTGGGGATGTCTTCCCGAGTCATTTCATATACATATATATAAGGGTCGGACTTAAATAGCTTCGGAGATACAAGTTGAGAAAGGAGGTATTTATGCATAAAAGCGACTCCCTCTACGATTTGGTTTATTTTTTAATATGTTGTTGGGGATGTTTTCCCGAGTCATTTCATATATATATACAGGGTGTCCCATTTTAACTTAGACTGCTGAATAACATGAAAAATTGCAATGTAATCAAAAAATGTTTCAGACAAAAGTTGTATGGTCTAAAGGGGGACATAAGATGGTGGCAATGATTTGACTTTGGATGGTCGTTTGAAGCTCACGTGAACGTCACCTTCAATTTCTTAAACGGAACCCCCTATATTGTAGTATATCGTTTGAAAGGGCATAAAATAACAAAAATTTTGGTGCAAACCAGAGGTCGATACGTTGACCCGTTCGGGAGTTATTTAGGGTTAAAAATTGACTTTTTCCAACTTTGACTTTAAATAACTCCCGAACGGATCAACGTATCGACCTCTTGTTTGCGCCAAAATTTTTCTTATATTATGCCCTTTTAAATGATATACTACAATATTGGGGGGTTCCATTTCAAATTTTTGAATTGGAGTCCCCTGGGACACTAACAAATTTTAAGTAAAACCCCCATATTGTAGTATACCGTTTGAAAGGGCATAAAATAAGAAAAATTTTGGCGCAAACCAGAGGTCGATACGTTGATCCGTTCGCGAGTTATTTAATGTCAAAGTTGGAAAAAGTCAATTTTTAACCCTAAATAACTCCCGAACGGGTCAACGTATCGACCTCTGGTTTGCGCCAAAATTTTTCTTATTTTATGCCCTTTCAAACGATATACTACAATATAGGGGGTTCCGTTTAAGAAATTGAAGGTGACGTTCACGTGAGCTTCAAACGACCATCCAAAGTCAAATCATTGCCACCATCTTATGTCCCCCTTTAGACCATACAACTTTTGTCTGAAACATTTTTTGATTACATTGCAATTTTTCATGTTATTCAGCTGTCTAAGTTAAAATGGGACACCCTGTATATAAGGGCCGGACTTAAATAGTTTCGGAAATACAGGCTGAAAAAAGATAAAAATAATAAATACAAAAATAAACGTTTAATGATGATTTATTCAACACTATCATTAGGAATCTGAAGGATTTCAACCAAGTGTGCTTTGTATGTGCTTCAACTTAGAAAGCACATATTTGTTAAAGCAGAGAACAGTTGATATATGAAAAGTACATATTTATATGTACGATGAATAGTTGGTATATAAATACCCATCCCTGCATGCGGAGAAGTGCGGCAGTCCCTGTGTAGTACAGCCTGTTTGTTTATGTTTTCAAAGTGACTCTATTGGTTTGTTTACGCTCGGATTACCGCATTCTTTGATGCAATGGCTGAAATATTTCAGATTCCTAATGATAGTGTTGAATAAATTATCATTAAACGTTTATTTTTGTATTTATTATTTTTATCCTTTCTCAGCCTGTATCTCCGAAGCTATTTAAGTCCGACCCTTATATATATGTATATGAAATGACTCGGGAAGACATCCCCAATAACATATTAAAAAATCAAGCAAATTGGAGAGGATGCCCTTTTTATGCATAATTACCAATATGAATATAATTAGGCAAAGTCAAATTTGTCGAGAGCACATTATGCAGTGTTTGCTATAAATAAATTTTGTCGAAAGAAAAACAGATTTGATACAGAATTTGGCATGTACGATGCTATTGGAAGAATGTCATAGTAGATAATATATTTATAGTAAAGTTTGTTATTAAAATAAAGCAATTAATAATTTATAATACAAACTACACTGCACATTTAATTAAGGATGTCATTGTCAGATATAATTTTTGTGTTATAATACAAAAAATATTTAGATGTAATTTTATCAGATATATTTGATAGTCATTATTAGAGAAAAAGAGAGAGAGAGAGAGAGAACGCGAGCGGGGAACGAGAGCGTGACCGCGAGAAAGAGCAATACGTACGATAGATATAACCTCGCGACCCTCGCACAGGGTGTATCCCAGGAACCAGCCATCCGCAAGGCGCGAACTCTGTCACTCCAGCACTGCACTTCGTTCGGAGTGTTCGGACGCGACGACGCGGACGGAATATTTCTCGACGACGCGGACGTCTAAAGCGGCCCATAACATGTACGAGTTTGATTCGCGAGCCGGACTCAAACGTTTTTCACCACACACACACTCCCGAATAGTCCCGAAATTTGGCTCGTCGGACGCCGAGCCCGTCTCGTAACATCTCATCACCACACACACACTCCCGAATCGCGCAAAGCCCGAGTCAATCCAGCCACGTAGGTTATCTCGCTCCGCGCTGTCATACACCGCCGGGCCGCGGGGCGCCGGAGGTGCGACTGCACTCAGTACACCAAGTGCACCGGCAGTGCGACATCACTCAGTACACCAAGTGCACCACTCGCGACACTTTGTTGCTCTAAAATAGCGCCGCAAACGTCAAAAAGGTGAAAGTTACACGACAGTGGTGCCGCCGCGCGCCGTGGCAAACACAGCAACAGTAATACGTGGACGTTTCTTAATTGTAAATTTTCAGCTTTGAGTTTTGCATCGCAATATCTCCGCTCGTAGAACACGTAGCGGAAAAATAAAAACACTTTTCTTATATAAATTTGGTCCAAGTTTTACGATAAACCTAGTTAGAACTTGATCCGTTCACTGGTTATCGAGATCTAAAAATCTCGGGTACTCGCAACTCGTCGCGTCGCGTATATAGAGCCACGGCTGTCTCGCTCCGCGCGTACTTGGCACGAGACACTACCGTGTCTCTTGAAGTCTTGATATTTAGCGCTTCATGTAAATTATTTTGTGTTTGTCTCAACCAATTTGCACTGCCCTGAATCCGCCCTCCCCCTCTGCCGTTAGGTCGAGCTGGCTGGTCCTTCGTGCGAAAGACCTTTTCTGTTTGTCGCCATTTCGCGTCGGAATTTCGGAAATTTTGTGAACGCGAACTTATCGCATCTGGCGCCCAACAAAACCATTTTGCGAGTGGTCTAATTCGTGCGAGGGCTCATCTTGAGAGGCCCGACATCCGACTCTCCGGTCGCCCCTTGGCTCCGGCTCACAAGAAAAGCCATGACTATATATACAGGGTGTACCAGACCTGACGTGCCACTTGTTAATGGCAGATACCTGAGATCATTTTGAGTCGAAAATCCTAATACCAAAATGCCGAGGCTATAATAGTTTTTAAGTAAGAAGTGTTCAAAGTTGGCCAATCAAGTTGTCTGAAATTCGCGCGCTCAGTCATGTCACATTGCACAGTAGTGAAGGTGCTTTCAAGCGCATTAATTCTATTATCAAAACTGATATAATTTTGCATACGTATTGTCTGCGTTGTTGTAATTGCTTCTTATCTTTATTGTAATATATGAGAATTATTAATTAAATGTAATAATATTAATAGCAGGATAAAAGACATAAATATTAATTATGTAAAATGTGATACTGTCGATCTGTCAAAACTGTTATATGTATTTTATCATAAATGGATGATGATTCTGATGGTAAAAATGTACAGATAAATATAAACTAATGAATTACATTTTTATTTATTAATAAGTGCTAATAAACAGAACATAAAATAAAAATACATAATTTTACTTTAATTAATAATAAAGTTATTTAATAAGCTTGAATTACATATGTATCTACTCGTCTTGCTATTGAATTACATTTTAGTTTATTAGAATAAATTTTATTAATAATAAAATTATTTATTTAAAATGTAACATTTGATAATTTAAAATAAAGTTATTGCTAGATAAGAGATTACATAAGCTGGCCGTAACTTTACAAAATTACAGAATACAGAATACAGAATACAGAATACAGAATACAGAATACAGAATACAGAATACAGAATACAGAATACAGAATACAGAATACAGAATACAGAATACAGAATACAGAATACAGAATACAGAATACAGAATACAGAATACAGAATACAGAATACAGAATACAGAATACAGAATACAGAATACAGAATACAGAATACAGAATACAGAATACAGAATACAGAATACAGAATACAGAATACAGAATACAGAATACAGAATACAGAATACAGAATACAGAATTACAAGAATACAGAATACAGAAATTATTTAAATGCGACCCGTTTTCCCGCGAGCTTGCCACTCGCAGGGGCGTTGCCACAAATTAATGTCCTAATTACCGATCGCGAAAGATAACCCGCAAAAATTGGGCGCCAGGTGCGATTACGCGCACCACGTTTCGATCATCTGATCATCATCACACGAGTCGGATCGCCGCGACATCGTCGTATCTCTGAGCGAGGTCCGTAAAGTTAGTTAGGAGAATGAGGGGAGGGAGCGTAGCGCAGAGAACACAGTAAATAAGCAGAAAAGCAGATATAAAATAATAAAAATAATAATCGGATATATTTCGATAAAGAATATGTACGAGCACGGAAAATTAATAGGCAAATATATGTACTGCGGCGTCGAAAGTATAGAATGATAATGTGTGTGTGATTCGGAGATAGAGAATGAACAATTACGGCGACGAGATACTCACGGCACGCGGGACACGAAAACGGAATCTTAGACTACACGCGCACACGCACACGCGACCATCCATCCAACACACAGCCGTCATCCGCGGTTACACATGCATACCCGAGACGCGAAATAATACACCAGCATACTCGCAACGCGATTCTATCACCCATGCATACCCGAAACGCAAAATAACGCACCAGCATACTCGTAAATCTACATGGGTCGCTACACGGGGATACGCAACCCCGATGCACGCCACGCGTAGCGCGATGCACTCACCCACGTACAATCGCCCCGCGCGAGCACGCGAGTCGCTACCAAACGCGACACCCGATACACTCGATACGCAAAAAACCACCAGCATTAGCCCGAATGCGCCCGGCGCGTGTCCGTCTCTCGATGCCCTCCTGCGCAATTAGCTTTCTTTCTTGCGACTCTAATCACCTGCGGCACGCGGTACAATGGACGGGCACGAGATCACACACACACAGCGCGCGAACGACATTCGACTCTCGAATAAATAATACGTTAACGCGATGACTGCCGGTCGCGACGGAATCCTCGAGGAGGGCGAGAAGCACACGCGAACACGATCCGCTCTCGGCCGGCCCCATCCGACGTCCTTTTCGACGTCCTTTCGACGTTCTTTCGGCGTTTCACTACACGCGGTACATACGGTACTTTTCGACGACAAATTCACTCGCGAGGCGAACACGAGGGCACCGGCCGTGAGCGGAATCACTTATTGCACGGGTTACCAGAGTGGCGGCCTTACAAGAACGTCTCCCGCTGCGCACGCTGGATCTCTCGTCGGGAGTCCGTCGTGAGCCGGCGTCCGGGACGGACGTCGGCTCACTCACCTGTGTTGCGGAGATCAGTTGATCTATGAAGATTCCGAGCTAGACTTGATTGATTGTTTATTCTAAGCGACGGACAGAAACTGATATATCAGATCTGTTCTGATTATTGTCTGTAAAGTGGAAGGAAGTGATCAGAAACTTCGCTGATTTTGTGGAAGGATAGAAACTCTGACTTGAGATGGGCAGAAGCTTTGCTGATTATGGTTTGTTAAGTGAAAGATATAAGTTGAAGTGGAATGAGTTGGTCAGAAACTCTGCTGACTATGTAGAAGAAGATGGTCAGAAACTTTGCTGATTATGTGTTATTTTGGTTCTTGCATATTGACGGACGATTTGTCGTGAGAGAATCGATCGGACTGATATTTGTTGTTTCATATAGATTTTAAAAGTTATTGACTTTACATATCGATGGGCGTTTAAATATTATTTTTCCGTTAAAATTTTATATGAAGTCTCGTGATTTGAATTGTGTGTTATTTCTGATTTTTATGTTTTGTATTCTTAATTTAAGTCGTGTTTATATCGATTTGTTTGATGGTCAGAAACTTTGCTGATTACGGTTTGTTAAGTGAAAATTATAAGTCAAAGTGGAATGAGTTGGTTTGAAACTTTGCTGATTATGTAGAAGAAAATGGTCAGAAACTTTGCTGATTATGTGTTATTTTGGTTCTTGTATAACGACGGACGATTTGCCATGAGAGAAGCGATTGGACGGATATTTGTCGTTTCATACAGGCTTTAAAAGTTATTGACTTTGCATATCGATGGGCGCTTAAATTATATTTTTCCGTTAAATCTTTATATATTGTCTTTCGTGCTTTGAATTATATGTTACTTCTGATGTTTACGATTTGTATTCTTAGTTTAAGTCGTGTTTATCTCGAATTGTTTGGATTCCTTTCAATGGGACATGCCACGGGGATAGTGGCGATGTTTGTATTGTTACTGGAGTCCGTCGTATTTACAGTCACGTTTTGTATACGTGATATTAACGTATATTTGAGTGCCGTTTCATAAACGTTTTAAAATTATTGACTTTGCATATCGATGGGCGCTTAAATTATATTTTTCCGTGAGAATTTATATGATCTCTATTTGTAATTTGAACTATATGTAACTTCTGGCGTTTACAAACAATATTCCTAGTTTAAGTCGTGTTTGTCTCGAATTGCTTGGATTCCTTGTAATGGGACATGCCACGGTATTTGTGGCGATGTTAACATTGATATTGGAGTCCGTCGTATTAATAGTCACGTTACTTGTGCGTGATACTAGCGTAATCCTGAGTATTAAGCATAACGATTTGAATTACATTTATTTATGTAGCTATAGATAATATTAATATTGCGTTTGGATCTATATGGTCATTTTGCGTCTTAATTATTTAAAGATTAAATTTACGATAATTTTGATATATAAGCGATTGATTGATCATAGTATGGAGTTAGTAATGGAATTTAAATCGTTTTGAGATGAGATTTGCGTGAGTAAGATTATGTATAAGGTATATTTTGTATAATAAGTGCTGATTGATCTCCTGGGCGTCCCTATAACATACCCGGGGGAGACGCTTGGGATGTCGACCATGCGTTCGTGCCGTTTCTTACTTATGCTTTTTCGTGATGTTAATAGGCTGAGAATTATTCATTATGCGCTTCGTGCTGAAACTAGTATATATTATGTTATGATTTATTTTGGTTGCTTAAGGAATTGTTATATGCTCCACTGCTAATTGTCATCTACTGAGTTGTATTGTATAGAATCTTATTATGAGAATTTAATGTTAGTGATTTCTCTCCGATAATGTAAGTTGCGTTTTTATTGTTAATTGTCTGAGGGAATGGGCGTCCCTGTAGGGTCCTGGTGGGGATCCTTGGGACGTCGACCTTGCGTTCCGTTAGTACATATATTGATTGATATCTATGAGAGTTGTCTATGCTATAGAGAGCTTTTCATGTATGGTTGTATCTACAATTGTTAGTATGGATGTTAGCCCGACTAATTTGTATTTGTATATGAAGAAAAGTAACCTTTTGAAATTACTCAGTACTTTTGATACTGGTGTTTATTGAATACAATCTCTATTGGATATAATTTGCTCTCGGAAGTTATATTGTTTACTTGGTTGAGAACTTTTTGTATGCCCTGTTATCTGTAAATTATTGAGCAGAAATTTATTAGGATTCATCTGACTAATATTGACCAACGAATTTACCTAGAGTTAATTGTGTCTATATATAAGAATCACACGAATACGTTTGATTTGATGTAATAAGGTGTTTAATATGAATATTGCGCCATTATTTGCAAATTATATTGATTATAAATATGTCGCTTATAAGTAGAATTTGTTCGCTGCTAATATGTATATCACTTATACAAAAGATGTTTGCCGCTTAGTTATTTATTCGAATCATTTTGATTATATGTATGCCGCTGATATTATGTTTGCCGCTTAGTTATTTATAAATGGCCCGCCATTTAAGAATAAGTTACATTTGGATATCGCTATACCGAGAGGGCGCCTCCGACCCAACTAGAGGCCCCTCTAGGGATTTAAGTATCGTGGTACGTTGACTCAATCAATGAGTCGGAAATCCATTGGGTCTTAAGAAGAAGAAGAAGATCTCTCGTCGATAGGTCGGGACGGGCGGTAGTCTTCGTGGCTGACACGACAGTGAAAATCCTACGGCCCGGCGGCATCACGTCGGGTCCTCGCGCCTGCGTACCGAGCCCGCTCCTTTTCCCGGTCATCCGCGCCACATCCTGCTGTCGATTTTGCTGTCCCTTGATCCGCTCCACCGGTCCGCGGTATTTAAACGGGCGTTAGATAGGGTGAGTCCGGCTGTCCACGCCGCGGCTTCCGTAATCGGCGTCCGGCGGGCCCGGCTGGCCAAGCCGTGACCCCACCGACCGGCATACTCCTGCGTCCGGTGGAGGCGGCAGGGCCGTCCGCCCGCTCATGGGGTGGCGGTGCAGCGCATGGTGTAGACCCCCTCGGGGCGTCCTTCTTGAGCGTCCTTGTTCCTCTCTTTGGCGGCGGTATGGCTCGGGACGCGTGCGGCGACTCGGCGGTGGGCCCGTGCGTGACCCGCCCGACGGCCACCTCGTTTCTTCCGCCCCCTCGACGGCTCCTTTTGGTTCCACGATGCGGCTTTATGCCGTTGCATCCAATATTCGGCCCCACTCTGGCTGCAATAACTCTAAAATCTGTTAATTAATCGTTCTCCCCCGCCTGGGTCGCGCTACCCCCGACTTCACCGTCGGCCGAGCTCTGTCCGGGAGGAGGACGTGACTTTCGTCACGTCACAAGATTAGTTTACTAAATTATAAGCTAGCGAATGAGAGAGACATAGGCAAGACGGCGAGTGAGGGAGAAGGCGCGAGCGGGAGAGAGAGAACGCGAACGGGAGACATAGATAAGAAGGCGAGTTGGAGGGAGAGAGAACGCGAACGGGAGTCATAGGTAGGAAGGCGAGTGAGGGAGAAAACGCAAGCGCAAAGAGATAGGCGAGTGAGAGAGAACGCGAAGGGGAATGGAAGCGAGAGAGAGGACGCGAGCGGGTGAAAAAGAACGTGAACGGGAGAGAGGCCGCGCATAAGAGGGCGAGGGGGAGAGAGAACGCGAACGTGAATGAAATAGGACATGATGTGCAAGCGTTGCGTCACCGTAGCGCGGTACCCTCCCTCCCCGCGGACCATCACGGCGCCCAAAAACGCGGAATGCGACTCAACGTCTAAATTCTCATTATCTAAGGGGAAGACGGCATCTACTAAAACCATCGCAGTGTCATCATCGTCATTTTTCTCTAGGAAGAGCCATTTATCGGGTGCCGCGTGTCGTGACGTGTTTTGAGGCTATAAACAAACAACGTCTCGCACTATAGAAGCGATCGCATTGTTCTGTCGGACGTCGCATATACCGCTCGAATGGAAATGCATGCGAAGAAATTACATCGTTATTTAGAAGTAAAAAGACTTTTAATTCTTTTTTTACATGGTTTTTTCTTACGTACTATGGCTTCGTGCTAAAAAAATAAAGCTATGAGCTCACAATCGACGAGTTGATGCTTATCGAAGGCATCGCTAGCGCGTATTACATTCGATACTTCCTTAGGATCCGTTACAGTGGACGCGATATTGGCGTATTGCGTAAACTTGACATTGACTGTATCAATGATTCTATCTAATCGATGGAACGTTGCGTCGATGCACCAATCGAGATTGAACATATGGTGTAACGTTGATTCGGTCATCATCAAGCAAGCGTTTGAAGATTCGAGACGTACAAGTTTGACGTTATTAATTGTACAAACTATCGCTGTTAGCGGTCCAACGCTTATACAACTTCGTCGTAATTTTTATAATCATTCCGAAGGAAATTCTGCATGTTACATCGTTTATTGTAGAGTCCCTTCTACGTTTCAAGAGATAATATCAATTCAATTCCTCGATGATCTCCTACGGCTATCTCCACGTAACTCGGTGGAGATAGCCGTAGGAAATCAACCCGTGTCGATGCCAATTTCGAGGAATTTGTATCCTGTAGCTGTCAATGCGTCTCGTCTGCTGAGTATACAAGCCGCACGACGCTCCAACGAAATACTGTAGAAAAAATAATGAGATTAGTTTCAAAAATAATACAATGTACAAAAATATATAAAAGTAAGAAGCTCTATAAGTTAAAAAAAACTTACTTGTTACATTTTTTCTCACACGATGGAGTTTCACCGTCATGACTGATCAGTATGTAAAACTTCATGCGTCTGCCACCACTATTGCCGTTGCTGCTCCTGCTGCTTCCTTCAGAGTTCAGCGGAGTACATTTTTTCTCTCGGTTACGAGAAGTACACCGTTGGTACAAGCGTCTGATACATGACTGACTAATAGTATAAAGAAGTAACCGAGTATAAGTACGCGACAACACCCACATTCCAAAACTATGATGTTGTGGTACCGGATTAATGCTTTTAGAACGTGCAGTCTGCGCTCTAAAAGTTTAGGAGAGGGGGATAAGGCAGAGGGGGTGGAAAAGTGAATCCTATTCGAACGGTGATCGAATTATGAGTAATAGGGGAAAGAAAATAAGAAATAAAAATTGTCAACATATTTGTAGATAGCACATGTTTATTTTTGGTGGTTGTTGCACCAATTGAGTAGTTTAAAAACATTTTGTGACACGCAATTTTTCGCATGTGTTCCACAATGACAAGTATCGATATCGAGTATCGATAATATCTATATCTTCGTAGTGCGCATTCATAGTTTTTACGTATACATCGGCTCTCGCATTGTTTCGCAGTAAATCACGCAACCAGTCACGTTTCTTGTGTCCCTTGACATACACGATGGGCGAGGCTTGTGACGTGACATGGTCGCGTCCACCGCTCAGACGTAGGCTTGGCCGAGGGCAAGGCCGGGGGATGGTTCCACGACTCGTGTCGGGGGGGGGGGGGGGTAATTGCGTTCTAATTGCGTTAACGTCTATTTTGCGAGAGCTAGGATCTTTCAGGAGGAGCGCGGCAAACGTTGCGGGGGTGGATAGGCGATCACCGATTGTAACGACTCTATATCGCAACGAGGGAAAATCCAGACGTCGGAGGGGACCGGATGGAGTGCCGCGCCGACCGGTGAGCCGCGCCTGGGCCCGCCGCCGGGCCGCCCCGCGATCCCGCAGGATGGACCCAGACCCCGAGCCCGCCGCAGCCGACGAGGAAAATCAAGGACCCCAGTCGGGAGACGTCCCGCCGAGGTCCGTACGGAGAGCGCGACACCGCCG
Organism: Leptothorax acervorum; assembly: GCA_035220615.1. Lineage (NCBI taxonomy): Eukaryota > Metazoa > Arthropoda > Insecta > Hymenoptera > Formicidae > Leptothorax > Leptothorax acervorum. The sequence goes on along the minus strand of JASTWQ010000148.1, from coordinate 94,452 downwards.
CGCCGCCATGGGGCGGATGCGCGACCCGTAACGCCGTCCCCAGAGACATGCGCTACCCTGGTCAGTGGCCAAGGCCCGGCCAGCCTGGCGCACCCTGCTTAGACGTGAAGTCGCGGCCGGGGCCGCCAGACGGACAAGGCAAAGCAGCGATCAAAAGTCCCGCGCGGAGACGGCAGGAGTCACGTGTGACATCGTGAGCGGCGCTGAGAGCGGATCGGCCGGGGTGGACGGTTGCGGGCGGGCGCGCATGCGCCGGGGCCCGGCGTGGTCTCGCCGGGCGCGCTACCCGGCACTGTCGTGCCAGCTGCGAGTGAGGAGCCATCGGGCAGAGTCGAGTCCACCCCGAAGTAGCAGTAAGCGGCCAGCAGCGAACAGCATATGTAAGGTTCCCACCCCGGTACTTTGTAACGCTCGGTGTGCGACCTCGGCCTCAGTCCCGCCCCTATTACCTTGTCGTTACCTCTGCACGTACGTTTGCCTTGTTCGAGGAAATTATCTGGTACCTTTTGTACCTATTACCTGCAACGCGGTTGAGGGGACCGGCCGAGGGCGCGCACAGATCTTTTGCGTGGAAACCCTCCTCGAGGACTAGTGTGGCCGGCAGTCGATTCGTGGGAAAGTGTCCCGGGCGCGGTTGCGTCGGGCGTATCGCGGCATCGCGTGCGTGTGTCGGGTGCACCCGATAGAGTGAAACCGTTGCACCGGGCCCTTCGGGAGTTCGGATTATCGTGGAAATTCTTGGTGTCGTCTCGCGAGTAATGGGGAGGCGCACCGGGGGAAGTATCGCGTGTGGGCGAGTAGTGTCTCGCAAACGTCGGAAACGTATCGGGAGAGTATTGCGTGTCGCGTCTTGCAGACGTCGTAAGACGTGCCGGGAGAATATTGTGTATTGTGTGTCGCCTTCCGCGAGCGTGGAAAACGTGTCGGGGGAGATATTGCGATTGCGTTACGGTTGTTGCGTCGCGGGCAGCCTGGAAATGTCGCGCATATTTCGCTGTGCATTTGTCGGGATGGTCGCGAACGCGGGGAATGCTTGAGTGTGTGTGGCGTTTTACGTGCGTTGTGGCATAAATTTCGTGTGCGTGCGTGTGTGTGAGTCGTGAATTTCCGTCTTGCGTGTTTGTGTGCATTGAGTGTGTGGGTCGCGAACGTCTACCTTTCTCTTTCGTCGAGTCCGTTAATCTACCATTTTCATGCTGCCTTTTCTCTCAGGCTTCATCCACTTTCCGCGTTGTACCCGTCACAGCCGTAATCAAGCGTTTAGCCATCGGTATGTTTCCGTCGTTACACCGTAATCCGTGATGGTTCGCCATCAACCAGGAAGCTTGGCGCTTCTCCGCTTTAGTAAGTTGACGCAACGGTACGGAACTCTCAAAAATGTAGTGCGTCAGAACGGATTCCTTCCGCAGTACCGCTACTTTTTTCACAATAAATTTTTTTCTCCAACGATAAAACCTTGCGGGTCCACGAACTTTGGTACGGACATGACGATCTCTCTCTCTCTCTCTCCTCTCTCTCTCTCTCTCTCTCTCTCTCTCTCTCTCCTCTCTCTCTCTCTCTCTCTCTCTTTCCTTTCAACTGCTGTGCTGGATATCTCGGAGTACAATTTCACTTCCCATTCTAACCTCACTTTCGCCTGATCTAGGGATAGCGCATGAATTACCATCTGATTTGTTCATGTGGTGACATCTGTGGGCTTTGATACACACCACCAACTGTTACCCTCTGAACTGCCGCTCTGCATTTTGGTTCTACTCCTTGCTGTAGTCACTTCATCAATCATGCCACAATTAAGGAGTGATGACACAACAAATGCGCTTTTACGTCAACTGGTTGAGCAGATGAAATCGTCCGAAGCGCGATTCTCCGCATTTGTTGAGTCGTCCGATGCGCGATCCAGTGAACTCAACGACAAACTCAACAAGTTGAATAGTATAGCTAAAAGTGTTGACCGCAACAGTAAGCGTATCGCTGAGTTGGAGCAGCAGTGTGCTGCTCTCACGAATGAAGTGCGCCGTTTAAAGAGCGAATTAAAAAGCGAATTAAAAAGTGAATTAAAGAGCGAACTAAAGTGTGATTTAAAAAGTGATCTGAGTGGTCCTCATCATGTTCCGCAGCCTTCCGCGTCTTGAGTTTTGCGAACATCGGATATTATTATTTCCGGGATACCGGGTTCTCTGACTGACGCATCGGAACAGCTCGTTTCTAGTGTTTTTCGTGCGCTGGGTACACCGCAGCTTGTTTCTGATGTTCTCGAGACTCGTGACGTGGGGGGTAACGGCGTGTCTGCGATGTCTGCGATGCGTGGTGCGACGCCTAGCACTGTTTCTGTCTCCGATCGTGCTGTTACTGCTGTCAGACAGCGATCTATAATTGTAGTACTTAAGTCTCAACAAATTCGCGACTATATTCTCAGTGCTATGCGCCGTAAACGTCGACTAACTGTCCTCGATGTTTTCTCTAAAGATCTCCCTGGCCAAATTTATATAAACGAACTGCTTCCTACGGATATTTACAAATTGTTGCGCCGGACTCGAGTTAAGGCCAGGCAGTTATCTTTCAAGCATGTATGGTGCACGAACGGAATGATTTTTGTCCGGAAGGTGCATGGTCAGCCTCCCATATTGATTGCTTTTGAGGCTGATTTAGCAGGGCTTCAATGACCCTCGGCTGATGCTGGCTGTGTTCCTTCTGCTTCCATGACCTGGCTTTACTTATATATTTCCGACGATCTTGCTGACTCTGACATTTGTAACGGCACATGCATGCCTCTCTTATTCACCACTATATGTAATACGATTTACATGCTTTTTCACTTTACGTTCAACGTGACAATCGCTTTTGGTTTAATGAAAGTCCTACATATGCACATGCGAGCCTTTCTTTTTCACCACTATGAAATATTTAATGATTTATAAGCTTTTTCACTTTGTGTTTAACTTTATAATCGTTTTAGGCTTAAGTAAGTTCTACATTCGTCTAATTTACGTGGTTATACTCGTTTTTTTTGTTTAAGAGAGCACAATAACTGAATTCCGTTGATTTATAATTCTTCAGCAGTATTTCAGATAATTTTACACTTTTCAACGAAATGTTTTAATATTAGTTGTAAGTATTACATTGGAATGCAATATGTATGTAACTTAGCTTATCTTTTCTATTACTGTTCTATACTGCTCTATTCTAGCTACTACCATGTTGCATTCTATGTTTCTTGGCTATTTTGTATTTTTTAAGTAATGCATTAGGATGCACTTCATTTGTTAATTAGCTTTCCTTTTCTGTGAGCTTTTCTTGTATTGTGTCTTTGCTTTTTGTATCTTTGCCCTTTAGCTGATGCTTGGGCATAATAAACAGAATCAATCAATCTCTCTCTCTCTCTCTCTCTCTCTCTCTCTCTCTCTCTCTCTCTCTCTCTCTCTCTCTCTCTCTCTCTCTCTCTCTCTCTCTCTCTCTCTCTCTCTCTCTCTCTCTCTCTCTCTCCTCTCTTCTCTCTCTCTCTCTCTCTCTCTCTCTCTCTCTCTCTCTCCTCCTCTCTCTCTCCTCTCTCTCTCTCTCTCTCTCTCTCTCTCTCTCTCTCCTCTCTCTCTCTCTCTCTCTCTCTCTCTCTCTCTCTCTCTCTCTCTCTCTCTCTCTCTCTCTCTCTCTCTCTCTCTCTCTCTCTCCTCTCTCTCTCTCTCTCTCTCTCTCTCTCTCTCTCTCTCTCTCTCTCTCTCTCTCTCTCTCTCTCTCTCTCTCTCTCTCTCTCTCTTTCTCTCTCTCTCTCTCTCTCTCATCAATCTGTCATCTTCAATCATCAATCTGTAATTGAGAGTACTGAATTCCTTGTGTGTATTCGGGCAATCACTGATGGTGGTTGTGTTGGATTTGATGACTAGACTAGTGTTTCTGGAGTCGATATGCTCTGTGCGGCTCTGTCTGATACTTTACTTGGAACACTATAGTGTGTGTACTACTGTTTCTTGGAGGAAACACATTTTGCATGTCTCGCAAGAAGTCCATTATGCGCTGCACAAACTAAAATGTAACAGAAACTCTCTTTCCACTGAATTAAGAATTAAATTAGTTATGACATTGATTATGCCTCATATTGACTATTGTTGTCTTGTCTATCATGGCTTGAGCAATGAGTTAAATACCAAATTGCAGAGGCTTGTAAATTGCTGTATTCGTTTTATTTTTGATCTTAGACGTGATGAACATATTACGCCGTATAGACGTCGACTGGGATGGCTCTCAATTGAAAACAGAAGGTTATATTTTCTTGGTTGTCAGATGTATGGTATCCTTTTCTTACATTCTCCATCCTACCTGTATGAGCTTTTCACTCTTCCTGACCCATCGCTGAAAAGATCCGACCGCCTTGTCACTTCATCACAAATTTTTCATATTCCGTCTTTTAGAACTACTATGTACATGCACTCCTTTCGCCTTTCTTCAATACGTTTTTGGCATACTCTTCCTGGCAACATAACATCAGTATCTTCTCTTGCATCCTTTAAAGACCTTCTTCGCTCGTTTTTACTTACATCTGAATCTGTTTGATACTCTTGGCCTTCTTGTGTGGATTATATTGGTGCATTGTTATCATCGTCCAGTCGGACAATCCAGTTTGTTGCGTTATACAAATAATTATCTTAATTTAAGTTACGTTGCGTATTGTCAATATTAGTTCTTAAGCTTTACATTAAGTATTATTTCTGTTTTTGCTTTTTCTTTTTTCTTTTAGTTTTAAATATTAGTTTTTAAGTAATACATTAGGATGCAATATATTTGTTACTCAGCTTTTCTTTTCTAATACTGTTATGTTGCCTGTGCTTTATTTTCTTAGCTTCTATTATGTTGTATTCTATGTCTCTTGCTATTTTGTACCTTTGCACTTTAGCCGATGTTTGGGCATAATAAACAAATCAATCAATCAATCTCTCTCTCTCTCTCTTTCTCATCACTGCCCGTTACTCCGTCTGGGCTGGTGATGAGTTTGCTTAAGGCTCTTGACGTGCCTGAGCTCTCACCTCATATTATGGATGTGAGAGCTGTCCGTAAGTCTCTTTCTGATGCTGCCAGTAATCGACCTAATACTGCCGCGTCAACGAACTTCTACATAGTCACCTTGGCCTCGGGTGCCGTCCGTGACTTAATTATTTCAAAAAAGCAAGCTAGGAGAGTTTTGAAACAGATTGAGGTATGTGGCAATAACTCTAGCCGTGACGTATATGTAAATGAGTTACTACCCAAAGCTACTTTTGAATTACTGGAGCAAACGAAACGTTTTGCAAAAGAGCGGTCCTAGGAGTACGTCTGGGCAAAGGGGGGACGGATATGTGTGAGACAGTCTGACGGCAAATCCGTAATTTACATCAAATCTGGTGCTGATCTTGATAAGCTTATATGACCAGGACAACCTCATTATCCATCGTCTTCTGTTATAACAACCAATTTAACATGTAAATCTTTCCAATTTCGCGTAGCTCAATTTAATACCAACTCTCTTCGTGGACATATTGAGTTTATCATATTGCATTTTAATTCTAATTTTCATCACATTATTTCTATATCTGAAACGTGGCTTCATGCTAATATCTTTGATGATATTGTGGCCTTGGAAAATTACTTTTTGATTCGTCATGATCGTACGGGACGGATGGGAGGAGGGGTTGCTTGTTATGTTTACAACTCTCTTGAAGTCAAGGTTGTTGCAACTTCAGGTGGAGACTGCGCCAATGCCCCTGAATTATGGAAGTTCGTTTGTCTAATGACGAATCGTTATTATTCGCGTCTCATTTGTATAAACACATCATTATAGGAAGTGATTTTAACTGTAACCAAAAATAAATACTTAATTGACCATTACTGGCACATTTATTGAAAAAGTCGACACGACGTTTCGAGCCAAATTCGGCTCCTTCTCAAGTGTATAAATAAATACTATATTCTTACCTAGACATTCATTAGTCACAACATGTGCCTGCAAGTCCGATCTAAGACTAAAAAACGAAAATTTATCACTATAATAAAAACGTAGAAGAGATCGCAACCAAAAGAAATGTTTCAAAAACTTACATGCTATGTGTGTTATAAAATATAAAATAGATTGTGTTCAGAAGCACGTCTGCACGCCACGTTTACGGACAACACAATAAGCAAAATAATACACAAACAAAAGTAAAATAGAGGTTGATCACATGGCCCCTATTAATCTGTCATATTCTCCGTGTCTTTTTGTAGGTTCATCGCCTGATTATGTATTTTGATGAAAAACATCTCGGCAATCTCTCTCTTTTTGAAGTGTTCTTTCTTATGTAGGATCTTTGCTTCTTGCCAATTGAACTTATGGTTCAACTCAAGCCGATGTTTGCTTATTACCGAATGGTTACTGGCGTGCTTCCTTATATTGGTTTTATGCTCTTTAATGCGAGTTTTGAGATGCCTTTTCGTTTGCCCCATATACGTAGCATTACAATCTAAACAATCAATCCTATAAACTAACTCAACTTGTTTCATATCGTCCAATCTGTCTTTGCCCTTCCTAATAACGCAATTGAGCTTTTTAGGCACGGTTTAAACAACATCAAAACCACAATTGCTGAGAATATTACAGATATTTTTGCTGTAGTCTTTTATATACGGGATAGTTATGAAAGGAGGGAGTATAAAAGCGGCCGTTTTGTGCCCCGATGGGGAACCTGTGAAACATTTTTTTCCACCTTATTTGATGTTGAAATAAGAAGGAAATAATGGTCATTTACCCAGGAAACAACGCGAAATATTTAAAAATCTATAATAAATGTGTGTGGCGGTCTACGCCACCGAAAGAGCGCGTTTAATTGTGCAGCGCACCAACTTACCGACGCGACGGTAAGTTCGCAGCGACGCCGCTACGCGCCGCATTAAGAGAGCGGCTAACTCGTGTTTCATTTTCAACCAAGCATAATATATAAGGAGGCTCAGCGGGAGCCCAAAACCAGTTCCTCGGCGCCAGTCGCCAATATCAGACCGCAGTACTCTTCGCGCAAGAAGAGTTAGTAACCCCGCAGCGTTAATCGCCACGACTCCTCGGCGTAAATCGCCTTGACTTCTCGGCGTCAATTGCCGTGAGTCCTCGGCGTCAATCGCCCAACGACTCCTAGGCGTTAAACGCCGGCGCCTCGCGCCCACCAATAGACGACAACACGCATCGCCGGACACAACACCGCCGGACGGCGCTCCAGTCGTTCACCGGTATAAAAGGAGGAGACGCAGTGAACAACAGCTCAGAGAGCTCCGTACATTGAGAAGGCGCTAGTCGCCCATCGATTCTCAACGCGACACCACCAGCTTCACAACGCCGCGCATAATAAAGGAGCGACCTTCCCCTCCTCCTCCGGAGGACGGAAACCACCCGGCCATACGTCGTAAGACGCGACCGACGCCACTCCGGGTTACCACTGCCAGGAAGAATCAAGACGACGTCTCCACGCGGCAACACCTTGGCGCTAGCCGCCAGAGATACGGCGCTTGGACGCCGTATACCCGCACTATCCGGCCCGTGAGGTACGTTCCGCCGCCGCCGCTTCCCGGAAGCAACCCGTACTCTAACCTCATTTGCCCGGTGGAGCAAGTACTTCCGCCATCTTCCAGAACGGGCCTTCCGAATCTTGAAGCGGAATCCTTGCCACGTCCTGGTGCAAACTGCCCTTCTCAGGGCATACAACCAAACCGCCCTTCTAAGCGCGTCCGATCACCCTGTGCGTTCGCCATACGCCGAAGGCCGGTCGTATTGTCGGACGCACCGGCTAACACGAAGAAACTCGGCATTCGAGTCAGCCGCCGGACGACCTCAGACAGACCGCCGACGCCAGGGGCGTCTCTGGACCTTGGGGACGAGAAGGAGAACTTGCCACCTCCGACGAAGCCATCCTCGTGCACCTGCGGCGTAGGACGACCAGCGCTACGGGACCAGGCCACGCAGACGAGCCCCAAGAAGCTTTGGGACCAGGGGACGCAAGCGAAACACCGGGGCGGCCGATCGACATATCATCACCATTAAAATACACACTGACCGTCTACAAATGTATAGAATGTAAATATATGTATAAAATGTATATCTGTCTCCAATTGACTACCCTCTTGCGATTCACTATTCTTGGGCCTTTCCTATGCGCACCCTAACCAAGCGTAATTAAGAATAAAATATAATAGCCCATAATGTGTTTAAAACGTCTGTTAAAATAGCTGTGTTTGAGTGGTTTAATAAAAGGTGAAACGTTTTAAAACAAGCACTACATTTCCATTTAATGAATTTTACATCATGGAATTGTATATAAATGCCGTACATATAACAAAAGCCCGTGCACAATTGCTTATATACGCTTATCATATGTAAATACATTCATATTTGTATTATATATCTTTGTCAAAAATGATACCCATTTTAAACACCGATTCTTCCTATCCCACGCACATGCATGTACACATGCATACACACACACACACACACACACACACACACCTTGGAACACACACTTCTTGCTAGGACCTGCAAAAGGCATAAAAACACTGTAGTATTAATGCATCAGTTTTCAGGTTTTATAACCGCGCTTCGCCTAACGCAGAAGCAACAAACGACGATGTGGCAGCCACTGCTTTTATTTTTGTTTTTTTTGTTTTTATTATTGTATTTTTTTATATTTTTGAAATGTTTTTTATAAATATATATTTTTATTACATTTTTAATATATATTTTTTAGTATATATATATTTTTTTATACTTTTTGTACATAAACATATATGCAGTCACATAACATTTCTTATTTCTGTTTTGTTTCCTTACTAACTACGTCAATCATTTATGAAAAATATTCAGATATGTTTGAAAGATTACGAGATTTAGTGTTCAGAATCTGATTCAGATAAACCATCATAATCATCTTAAAAATAATTATTTAAATAATTTGCAGGTAAATGTATTGTTGGTTGATGTACAGCAATCCCAAAGTACCATAGACTTGTTGCGACGTGAGAGCAGCAACCGACAACTCGTTTTCCTACTTTGCAGCCACATGTGTGACCAATAATTGCGTCTATACCAGTCTTGGTTTTGTCTATAAGAACGTAAGAAAAATACTTAATACTAGAAGAGTGCCTAGAACGAAGTCGTACTTTAATTAGGAGACTGTTTTGTGATTCGACATCAATTTCAAAATGTTGGTAATCCATATTCATCGTGTCTTTTGAAACATGAAATTCAAAGTCCCCATTTTTGTTCAAATGATCTTGATAGTAGCTATTTGCCATTTTTAATTGATATACTCCACACGTATATAAACGAAGCTCATCAATGTTTAATATAGGAAAATCATCAAGTTGTACAGATTCTAGTTGGTCAAAATATGTTGTTCGCGAATTGAGATTTAAGTGATTAACTAAAGTTGCAAGATTATTTTCATGGTCAGTATAAAGCAGCATTCGTTCCACAGTTTGCAATTCTATATCTGATACAGTCAATAGCTTAAACGTAATATTATGCAAAAAACACAAGCAATCTTAAAATAATTAAACAAACTCAATAACGTTGAATTTTCAATTGTCTTATCGAAATACTTGAACCACTTTTTAATGCGTCCATTGATAACTTCTATTATGAAGCGTGATTTTGTAACGAGCCGTGACTTGTAAGCCTGTTCAGTCGTTAACGGTAATGAAGGATTGTCTCCAAATAATGGCATTTTTTATATGTATCTTGTTTGACAAATAAATTCTTGCACATCACGAAATCCTATCAGTACGTCATTTCTTCTTATATTAACCCATAAGTCATTGTTTTCTAAAAGCTCCTGCAATATCAAAGCATTGTTTTTATTTCCTGGATAAGGAACCCACACAGTAGCTATGTATCCATCAGGAAAGACTACCATCATAGGCTTGATTAAATTATGTTTCTTGTGGCCAGAATAAGAAATTCGCTGAAACACAAAATTGGAACTTTTTTGAATAAAAAGATAAGTTTCATCTAGAACTAATATGACGCAATCATCAGACGTTGCGTGCAAACGCTTTGTTACTTCACTTTGGTGGCTTAATAAAAAATCTCTGTTTCTCGTTAGTGTTAAAGAGTCATTAGCTAGTTTTACAAGTTTAGATCTGATTATCTTACAATAAGTAATTACAGTTTTGTTTTATATGTTCCATTTAGTTACCAATTCCTTAATTGTGTATCCACATCGTAAACGTGACAGATAAACTCCGAGTGTTATTTCTCTATCATGGACATGTAAATCAGCTGGCAAAGAGCTAAGTAAATCATTAAATTGTGCCTTATTAAACTTGACTTTAAATGATAGCTGCTCATCTGTCATATCAAGAAATGATAATTGTTTTTTTGCTTTCTCTCTTTCATCTATAATGATACTTTTAATAGTACAGGGAAATTAGGATTTTTCTGCGGAATAATTCGCATGTAGCTAAATTTTTGCATGGACCCTTATTTCGTCGTTAAAAACAATATGCGAAAAGTCCCCATCGATGTGACCCCTGCTAAAAATTTTGCAGAAGGTCAAAGGTAAAAGAAATCAGTTTTTTGCAAATGTCTCTTTATTCATTAGTCCTACGGCAAAAATAGTTATTACAAAATTTGTAGCTTATAAAATTTTCTACAAAAAATGTTCTATAAGTTTCTTTCGTACAAGCAATACTTTTTACGTAATAAATTTTGCAAGATATACGCTGCGCGGTAAACTTACGGAGCGCGTTGACAGACATCGAATAAATTAAAGCGTGGCACGCGCGCACAAAAATGTTGTATCTTTTGAACGAATCATCGTACAGAAATGATAAAAGAATCATTGAAAAGCTGAAACTTTCAGCCTTTTAATGCAATTTGGCTCGTTATTCTACGATAATTTTTAAAAATTCTACGATGGTTTAAACAAATTGTTACATGCAATTTTTGCCTTTTTTTAATAAAATTAGCTACAAGTAAGTTCCAAATTGTTTAAAAAAAAACGCTTGCAGGATATTACAGTATATATTTCATACTTTGACCCTACCATAGGAAAAAAATTAAAAAAAATTTTTCTCTAAAATCAAGCTATTGACATTTTCACTAATTTTCAAAATTTTTGATAAAACGTTATAATTGAAATCGTCATAACTTGGCGAAAAGTTACGCTAGAGAAGTTTTTAAAAAAGCAATCAAAAGCTCGAAATGTCTACTTTCAGGTCCTGCATCGCAATACTTCTTATTTTTTTGAATTTTTATTTATGAATGTAAATATGCGAGTTGTTGCAAAAAAATTCTTTCTAAAAAAAGGCATGTTAGAACGATACTCGAATCTATCAAAATATTGTTGCCTCTTTTCCGCAATGCCGATTGGTTTTTTCATTGTGCTTACTTCGTGAGTGGCTGTCATTGTATATTTTGACAGTTGTGTGTATCAAAGCTAAATAGCGCGCGCGAAGCGAGCGTCTGTGGTGTCTAGTCTTGTTTAAACAAAAGATAATATATTTACTTAGAGTAGTTTTGTATAAAAATTTACGTTTTAGAGATAATGCACTGTTTTCCACACCATCTCGGAGGTACAGTGCTAAGAGCGTTTTTTTTTAAGTGGTGTCCCCATTAGGCCTAATCTACTGTTTTTCTGAGAGAAATAAAACAAATCAATTTCCATGGCTTCCGCTAAGAAATCTGCAGTTTCGTCTTTAGCTGTCGACATAGCATTTTTTGATTGCATCAGGTGCTGCGTTGAGGCAAGACTGGCCATGGCAATGTCCACACACTGCTGAACATTTTAAACCCATTTTCCTGCAGTTACAGTTGAATCCGAAACTTTTCGAGCAGTTGCAAAAAATGGAGTTTAACAGAGTGTCCGGATCAAGTGGTAGCAAAGATGGAATCGGCTTCAAAATATCATTACTCCTTATTTCTCCAGTCTTCAGGATTGAGATCGTTCCCGAGTCATGTTTGCACTTGACAGTACACCCGATACAAAAGCTGTTGAGCAGCGCTACATGCAGTGCTTCGCTACGGTATTTAATTACTTTAAATACATTTTGACTCCAATAAACTTTTCTTTGATTGCAATGAAAAATTTTTTAGCACCACTACCCCATGTCAGGCAAAACCCTGTAATTATTAAAAGTCATGGTTTCATTGAATAATTCTCTTTAATTTAATACATCAAATTATTTTTTTTTCAAATGCGCACATGGCTCGGGAACGATCTCAATCCATCTCAACAGTGGATTAAACCTAATGGGGACATTACGTTAAAGAAAACGCGCTTAGCACTGTACCTCCGAGATAATGTGGAAAACAGTGCACTATGTCTAAAACGTAAATTTTTATACAAAATTACTCTAAGTAAATATATAATCCTTTGTTTAAACAAGATTTTTTGCGACAACTCGTATATTTATATTAATAAACAGAAATTTAAAATGTAAGAAATATTGCGATGTAGGACCTAAAAGTAGACATTTAAAGCTTTTGATTGCCTTTTCAAAAACTTTCTAGCGTAATTTTTTGCCAAGTTATGACAATTTCAATTTTAACGTTTCATCAAAAATTTTGAAAATTATTGAAAATGTTAATAACTCGATTTTAAAGAAAAAAATTTTTGTAATTTTTTTTCTTTTGTAGGGTCAAAGTATGAAGTATATACAAAGTATGAAGTATGATGTAATATCCTGCAGGCGTTTTTTTTTAAACAATTTAGAATCTACTTGTGGGTGATTTTATTAAAAAAGGCAAAAATTGCATGTAACATTTTATTTAAACCATCATAGAATTTTTAAAAATTATTGCAGTATAACTAACCAAATTGCATTAAAAAGCTGAAAGTTTCCGCTTTTCAGCGATTCTTTGATCATTTTTGTACGATGATTTGTTCAAAAGATGACATTTTTTGTGCGCGCGTGCGACGCTTTAATTTATTTGACGTCTGTCAGCGCGCTCCGTAAATTCACCGCGCAGCATACATCTTGCAAAATTTATTACGTGAAAAGTATTGCTCGTACAAAAAAACTTATAGAACGTTTTTTGTAGAGAATTTTATGAGCTACAAATTTTGTAATAACTATTTTTGCCGTAGGACTAATGAATAAAGAGATATTCGCGAAAAACTGTTTCTTTTACCTTTGACCCTCTGTAAAATTTTTAGCAGCGGTCACATCAATGGGGACTTTTCACATATTGTTTTTAATGACGAAATAAATGTTCATGCAAAAATTTAGCTACATGCGAATTATTCCGCAGATTTGACATTTTTTGGTCTAATTTCCCTGTACTATAAATGTGTTTAAAACTGCAACAACTTCGTTAGCATTTAAGGACATTGTATTACATTGTTGAGTAAAATCAACAGGAATTATGAGGCTGGAATCCTTTCCATGAACGACACAACACCGTGCCTTATATTGAACAAATATACTTACTCGAATAAATATTTCAAGACATACTTGTCTGAATAATTGCCTGAGACTTCTTACAATCAAGCATCCAAAATCACACTTTTTGTGATTATTTTTGACTCCTGAGAGATTCAAACAAATAGAGCTATTCTGGTCATCAATCCTTTCTATAGGTTGCTGAGCAGATTGAATAGCCCTAGCAGGCTGGTCAAAAATTGACCTATAACATCTTATACAATAATAAGAACCCTCAACTTCTCAATATTCAGAACGCGTCACTTTAGCCAAAGACTTGAGACACTCACTACTTGCGCACCTTTTTATTGTGGGAAATGTACAAATCTTTTACAAAATACCTACAATAATAACAGAATTTTTTAAGGACAGAATTATATAACTTATGATAAAATACTTTGTGGTTTAATTACAACTAAAAATATATAAAAACGACACAATACAACTTATTAATAAGCAATGATAATGAAAGTCAAGAATTTATTTAGAGACTCAACATATATGTATATAGCATAAATAATCGCATAAAATATATATTTTATTACATTATTCAATTATCACATGTGATAATAACATGTAAGTAAACTGCGTTCCCCGTGCTGCTGACCTCTTAGCAGAAGGAAATAACAGACTACAGCTAAGTGCTGTGCTAGGTGCTGTGAGACGCTCCTCTCTTTTGTTTGATCGCGCGGGCAATGAAAGTCTTCTATCCCCACCAAGCGATCAGAAGAAAGAGGGATACGCGCGCGAACCGTGGTAGTGAACGGACGTGTCTGTTTCTTCCTCCCGATTCCCGCGCCAGTGTGGTGCGATCCTGTGAAAACGTGATCAGTGCGTGGGTCGTGCGTATTACGCGAGGCCTATTCTTTTATAAAGTGCGTCCTTATAAGGGTGTCCCAAGACCTCACCGACAAACTTTGAGGAATGATAGGTCACACAAAGAGGATCATTTTTTGTTAAGAAACATATGGTCGCTGACGCGACCTTAAGGAGTTATGCATCCGAAAAGTCAGATCTCCGGTAAATTGTTTTAAATAAATAAAATTTATTTTTTCTTGCATGTTCTGAAGATTTACAATAATAGCTGTTCAAATTGCTTGCCCTGTACCTCATTACATTCTTGACACCTTCGCAGCATTGATTGTCCAACTCTGTCGAGTATGACAGGGTTGTTTCGGATCTGTTGAAACGCAGCATTTATTCGGTCAATCAGTTCCGCTCTGTTGTCAACTGGGGTGACGTACACGATACTCTTAACATACCCCCACAGAAAATAATCAAGGGGCGTTAAATCGGGTGATCGCGGTGGCCACGCAACAGGTCCCGCTCTTCCTATCCAATGTTCCCCGAATTTGGCGGTTAAATGTGCGCACACATCAATGCTGAAGTGTGGTGGGGCTCCATCATGCTGGAACCACATGTTCCTGCGCACAGCAAGCGGTACATCCTCGAGCAGTTCCGGAAGTGTGTTCTGCAGGAACTGTAGATAGTCTGCTCCATTTAAACGTGGTGGAAAAATAACAGGTCCTATCAGATGATTACCAATAATTCCAGCCCATATGTTGACGGAAAACTGTTGTTGGTGAGCTCTAACAAAAATCGTATGTAGGTTCTCATAGTCCCAAATGTGACTATCCCTGTTGTTAAAGTATCCGGTCCGCGTGAAGCAGGCCTCGTCTGTGAACAAGACGTGCGTGGGAAAGGCAGGATCAGTGACACTTTGATGAAGAAACCACTGTACAAATTGCATACGAGGTGCAAAGTCGTTCGGTCCTAGTGCCTGCACCTTCTGGAGGTGGTACACATGTAGGTCGTACTCATGCAATACTCTCCAAACTGACATGCGACTTGTGCCCATATCGTGCGCCACAGCACGCGTGCTAGCTGAAGGTTCATTGCTGAATCTCTCGATCACATTGTCTTCAAAATCAGATGTCCTCACATCACGCCTTCCCCCGCCAACATGCTGAGGACAAAGATTCTCCGTCTCTCGAAGGCGTTGATGAATTTGAGCAAAGGTACTGTGGTGTGGATGTCTTCTGTTAGGAAACCGCTGCTCGTAGATGCGACGAGCTTCTCTTCCATTTCCCCTAGCCTCACCGTAACACATTATCATGTCAGTCAGCTCAGCGAATTCGTAATTCATGCTTGATTGATTGATAACAAACTCACAGAACAACAACAAACCTACGACGTAGGTTAGGTTAGGTTGTAGGTATAGAAAGACTAGTAGTAATACTATGTCGGTTCTAAGCCGGGAGCTCCGAGGGGGAAGCGGGGCGGGAGAGACTCGAGGGGCGAGGGGGCTGATGTCACACGGGGAGGGGGACTTTTTATGCGTCAGGGCCAAGGGGTTCAGAAGGGGGGGGGGGGTATCACCTACGTACACGTACTGTACTGCAGGACTGCGTTCCGATTGCCCACCCGGGTGCACTTCCTATTTTTCTATCTCACTCTTCTGAGAGTTAATTACATTAAATTTTATTTGTGCAAAACATTTTACCGGAGATCTGACTTTTCGGATGCATAGCTCCTTAAGGACGCGTCAGCGACCATATGTTCCTTAACAAAAAATGATCCTCTCTGTGTGACCTATCATTCCTCAAAGTTTGTCGGTGAGGTCCTGGGACACCCTGTATATTGTCTCGGCTCTATTTCTTGAGCCAGTGTTTTAATTTCTTTTTTTACTGGTCGGTGTTTTTGTTCGAATTTCGGGATATAAGTAGACCCGTGGGGCGATGCAGGAGGCTTTGGCCCCTGTCGGTCCCAATTCCGACAAGATTTCCGTGCACACGCGGCGTCTTTCGATCCCTCAGACTGATTTCGTGAATTTCGAGAGTAGTATTTTGCCGGGTCAGCAAACTTACCCGGTTGTAGATTCTTTGGACGACTCACAGTCGGAATCGTAATTTCCGTAACCCCAAGCTTGTGGTGACAAGGAGAAAGAGGCCATGAGAGGTAAAAAGAAGAATGGTCGCAAAGGAAAGCCTGCTGACGGGGATGGTAGGGCTCGACCCCCGGGGGTTCTTACTCGTGTAGATGGCCTAACTAGAATGCGTTCTCGCAGTCCTCGCAAAACCGCGATTTGCGATAACGATAACGACAACGAACATTCGAGAAAGTGCGACAAGGACAGAAATTTCGGGAATTGTGAGGGTGTCATCGGGGGGGGGGAGGGAGATTCCCAGGTCGGGGGATCCCCGCAGGTGAGTGAGGTGAAGCCCCCCGGAACGGGGGGATCACCACACGTGATTCGGGCAATGACGGCGAGGGGGGACGTCGTGATGTCGGATGACGTAAAAAAGCGCGGCACGAAGCGCCGAGTTGAAAACGGTGAAGTTTCGGCGAACTCGGGGGGAACGCCCCCACCCCCGGGCGGCTCTTTTGAACAAGCGAAACAAGAAAAACCTTAATCGCTATAGAGTTGAAGACTTTCCGCCTTACTACGTCCAATTTCAGTATGCTGAAGACAAAAGGGAACTTGACTCCCTTCATCTTTCTGAAATTATTAATAATAAAGTCGGTGACGATATCATTCGCATTGCCAATATCGGTAATAATAAAGTGCGGGCGGAATTTAGAACGGCCCGCGGCGCGAACGACGCTATAAGCCTAGCGGATTTTAAGGAGAAAAATATTGTAGCTTTTATTCCGGAATTTAAGACCGCGCGTATTGGCGTGGTTGATAACGTAAAAAGCAGTTGGGACATAGAAAAGATCAAATCGGCCATTGATTCGCCAATAAAAATTCTTGAGATATCTCGTATAAATAAACGCGGAAAAGAGAAGGACGCAAATGGCAGATACATCTCCGTGGCGGCTATTTCGCTAAAAATTAAATTCGAGGGGCCTCGATTGCCCACAGAAATAGCAATTTTCAAAATGATACACGGAGTTAGAACATTTATGCCTTTAGTGCCTATCTGCTACAACTGATTTAACATCGGACACACGGCCGAGGTATGTAGGTCTAAGATGCGATGCATCCGATGCGCTGGGTTGGCGCATAATAGGGGAGATAAGACTGAGGTGTGCCCCCGGGCGGCCTTGCCCCCCATATGTACTAACTGCAAGGGAGAGCACCAACCAACATCACCGGATTGTCCGGAGTATATAAAGTTCAAATCAATTTTAGATCTTGTGGCCTAGAAAACATTCCTTTTGATGAGGCGCGCAAAAGGGTGGAGGGGGTGCGCCCAACGTCGGGGACCCTGGCTTCACCGGACAGTTTTCCTAGTCTTAGTCCCTCCTTGCCGGCATCGAGCCCCTATGGGGCGGCAACTTTCGCGAGCGTGTTTTCTTCTATATTTTCTTCTTCGACTTCGCCGTCACCTCTCTCGTCGGACAAGCGGACGGGTGTAACGGGACAGCGTCAAACATATGCGAGTAAGGCGGCTTCCCCTCCTTCCTGGAGGGTGAGATTCCAACTTAATGAGACAACTAAGAGTGACAGAGCCTCTGAGGATCCCGCCTCCGTCGCCGCCCGGAAACGTCGGGCGACCCAGGAGCGAAATGGGCAGGTGCGTATGCAGAAATTGCGAAACGAGCGGAATTTGATTTTAAACTCGCCTAACGGTAGGTCTCAGAGCCCGCGAAGTCCACCTGTATTTTACTTTGAATCTTCTTCAGACGGTGATCCCCCTGACAGGGGACCGGCGAGAAGACAGGGCGGGTCGGGTGGCGACCCACCCCCCAAGAATGCGGCAATTATATAGTTTATAATTTCCTTGATTGACCAACTTTCGTTTTATTTTCCAGCTATTAGAGGCTCCCCACTATTCGACGTTTTAAATCAAATGTGCTTTTTCCTTAAAAGTATTAGTGGTCTAATATAATATGGAAGAACGCAATGGGACCGTGAGAACATTTTCGGGATTCAGCATCATCTATTGGAACTGCAGGGGAGCAGTAAGTAAGAAGGCAGAAATTGAGAAATTCTGCGAGACCTATGACATAATTTTCCTCGCGGAGACGTGTTTGAAACCGGAGCATTCTTTCCCCATTCGAGGGTTCATGGCGGTTTGTAGGGACTGTTTGGATCCGGAGCATAAGGGATCATGGTGTTGATAAGAGAAAACATTTGTTTTACAGAGATCGCATTGAGAAGTGTTCTGGATCCTTCAGTCGAGGGCGTCGGAATTAAAGTTAAAATTGAGGGAGTGGATGCAGTTGTCTTGGGGGTGTATCGACACCCCAATCAGGCATGCCGGTCTGAGACTTGGCGCAAATTATTTCAGTTGGCGGATTTGTTCGGGATGGCTATCATCACGGGTGACTTTAACGCTCACCACCCGCGTTGGGGGGCCTCCCAGTCAAACCCGACGGGAGGAGTCGTATCCGATTTGTTGGAGAGATTTCCATTTATGCTACTGGGCCCAGATGTTCCAACCTATATGCCACCACCATGTATGAACCCGTCTACTCTTGATTTGGTTATCGGGTCGTGCAGTGTGGCCCCTGTGGCCGAGGTCACTGTCATGCAAGACTCCATGGGAAGTGATCATCTCCCGGTGTGTAATATTGTGAATAGGTTAATAAAAACATTGTCCATTTTTTCGCATAAATGTAAGTTTACCAAAGAGCAGTTTAAAAAATTTTCATCTACGCTTTCAAATATGGCTGAGGCCATCGAAGCGGAAGTGTTAAGAAGGAGAAATGAAGAACCATTACTCCAATATCAGTCCTTTTGCGATGAAATTATGAAAATCGTTGATCAGTTTTCTCCTCCCATCAGGAACGCGGCTAAAACGGGCAAGCATGCCCCCTCCAAGTCCCTGGTGGAATGAAGATTGCACCGAAGCGGTGCATAGGAGATGCGCAACATGTGCGAGGTACAGGAGAGACAAAATGAATTTGAATTTTCAACTTTGGAAACAAGAAAGAAGGGAGGCCAGGAAGATATTGCGGAGGGCCAAGAGAGAGGGGTGGAAGAGCTTCTGCTCTTCGCTTGATTTTAAAACCTTTACGAGTGGCATATGGAAGATGATCAGAAAATTTCGTAACCGCAAAGCGGCTTCAGCGGTGGCGCCAGTAGATGAGAATCAGATTTGGGCGACAATTTCGAGCATCTGTCCCCCCTCCTGCGCGGGGCCTCGTATAAAATTCTCGGGCGAAGGGAGTGGGGGCGCCGCTCCCCCAATGCTGGCCTGGCGTGGCTGGACAACCCGTTCAATATGGAGGAGTTCCGTGGGGCCCTCTATTCTACAAAAACTAAATCGAGTCCGGGAATGGACCGAATTGATTACAGAATACTTAAGGCTCTTCCTTCCAACCTCAAAAAATTACTGCTCAAGATTCTCAACAACTTGCCTCTGGAATCTTCCCTGAAACATGGTCTCATTCGTTGATGTACCTTATACCCAAGTCTACTGGGACGGGCGTCCGCCTCATTGCGCTCAACTCCTGCATCCTCAAGTTGCTGGAAAAGATGATTTTGGTTAGAATTCACTAGGTGGTGGAATCTCAAAGCACGGGTCTTAACATCATCCCAGATTTTCAGTTTGGTTTTCGGAAGTTTCGGTCGTGTTCGGACAATGTATTAATTTTTGCGTCCGAAATTTTTGGGGAAAATCTCAAACACAAAACCACGGCGGCGCTCTTTATCGATGTCAAGTCAGCCTTTGATAATGTCATTCCGGAGATAATGGTACAAGATATGAGGGATATTGGTTTCCCCAAGGGGGTCTGCGGATTCGTTTAGAATCTGATTGCGGAAAGGCGAGTCCAGTTTGTAGTTGATGGCAGGCCGACCCCGATTAGACTGTCCCGGAGGGCCACTCCCCAGAGTTCGGTTCTCAGCCCCTTCTTGTTTAATTTTTACATGAGAAGGATAGGCATTGTGCTTCAACCGGATACCAAGATTTTGCAATTTGCAGATAATGTCGTAATCTACGCTTCGGCCAGAAGAGGTAGGAGGGCAACCAAGTCACTGGAGGACTCTCTCACGGCTATGGAAGCATTCCTGAGAAGTCGCGGGCTGGAGATATCGCCGAGCAAGACTCGCCTGATGCTGTTTGCAAGGAACAGGGCTAGTTTGGACAATGGATGTGTGATCAATTATGAGGGCAAGCGCATCGTCCCGTCGGACACGGTTCGCTTTCTGGGGGTCATTCTTGACTCTCAGATGAAGGGTAAGGCGCACATGGATTATCTGATTAAAAAGGCCGGGGATGTGGCCAACATCATCTCGTCCCTTTGTGGAGTTTGGTGGGGATCGTACCCCCGGCTGCTGCTTTCTATTTATCGAGCGGTGCTGCGTGGTTCGCTCGAGTACGCATCGCACATCTACTCACTGAACAGTTGTAGTCAAAAGTTTCATCGTTTAGAAGTTATTCAGAACAAGGCGATTAGGGCCTGTATGGGTTACCGTATCTCTACTCCTATCAACACCATGTTCGCGGAGGCCAAGAAACCTCCAATAAAATTCAGATTAAGATTTTTGGCGTCCAGATATTTATTCAAAGCTTTGTCAATTGAGGGGCACCCGGTTGTCAGGGGCCTACACAATGTTATTGATTCCATCAGAGATGACACCGGAGGGGCATCATATGTCCGTGAAGTTTTCCCGCTGGCGGGTTTGTTCGTTCAAGCTTACCAGCATGCGACAACTATAAAAATTTCAACGTGCCCACCTATGTTTCAGCTTTCGTATTTCTCGGGACTTATGTTCCCCCCTTATTACGCTCCTATGCCGGATTGGCTCGAACTCTTGGAAAGAGTCCCTAGAGCCCTGGGGCAGAGCATGTTTGAGAAATCCTTTGGTCCATACAGGGTTGGGAAGTAACTCGTTACTTGTAACGAAGTTACAGTTATAGTTACTTTCTTTTGGTAATTATAACTTAACTTCGTTCCTTTTTCTCCATCTGTAACTTTAACTTAACTTAGTTACATTTTCTTTGGTAACTAGTAACTAATTTAACAGTTACTTTAATAGTTACTTTATATTTTTAAATATTTATATAAAACTTAAGTTCAGGGCTGCGTTCTAAAATTCGTAAACTCTAGGATCAAATAAGTCTTACATTGGTGATAGTCGGTAACGTTTTTCTTTAGACCAATGTTGAAAAGGTAATATTTGCGATGTTTATATGTGAGTTACTTTACTTGGTTTGCTGACTTGTACATAAATACCGCAGATATTATCCTTTCGACACAATGGTACAAAAAGAAATTACAATTGTTATCATTATCAATCCTACGACTAAATAAGTTGCATATTTATCTTTCAATATTAATTACATTAGTCAAGATATTAATTTTTTTATTTCTCATTGCGTTTTTATTCAGCTCTGCATACAAATATAAGTATTTTTTTCTAGAATAACGATAATTTCTTATATCTTTATCTTTTATTTTAATAGATGGAATTCAACTTTTGATTGTATGCTGCAATTTGTATCACTTTTGAAAAGTGATTCTGAAAAAATTAATCAATGTCTGGATTATTGCAATTTGCAAAGACTAACAGAAAACGAAATTAAGGGGTCATCTCACTTTGAACGCTCGAAAAATCCGCTATTTTTATGAATTTTTTTTTGGCAATACCAATGCAGATAATTGAATGAATGTTTTTAGTACTTATTAGGCATGCTTTAAACAACAAAACATATTTTTTGTAGATTTTTTAGTCAAGTTTATTTAATGGAAAATACAACAATGCGAACAAGTAAAAAAAAAAAGGTTGGTCCACTGCGGGCATTGTAACTGCTCGTAGAATCATCTGAAACAAAAAAACAAAAAAGATTCTTGATTAGTATGAGTGTCGCTATAGCGTGAACCTCCAGAAATAATTTATGTTTGAAAATAAAAAAATGGTGGAGGTTTAAAGAAAAAGTTGAATAATATTATAATATAAATAAACTTGACTCAAAAATCTACAAAAAATATGTTTTGTTGTTTAAAGCATGCCTAATAAGTACTAAAAACCAATTACTATTAATTAATTAATAAGTACTTTAAACCTCCGCCATTAAAAAATGGTGGAGGTTTAAAGAAAAAAGTTGAATAATATTATTCAACTTTTTTGTTTAAACCTCCACCATTTTTTTATTTTCAAACATAAATTATTTCTGGAGGTTCACGCTATAGCGACACTCATACTAATCAAGAATCTTTTTTGTTTTTTTTGTTTCAGATGATTCTACGAGCAGTTACAATGCCCGCAGTGGACCAACCTTTTTTTTTTACTTGTTCGCATTGTTGTATTTTCCATTAAATAGACGACTAAAAAATCTACAAAAAATATGTTTTGTTTAAAGCATGCCTAATAAGTACTAAAAACATTCATTCAATTATCTGCATTGGTATTGCCAAAAAAAAATTCATAAAAATAGCGGATTTTTCGAGCGTTCAAAGTGAGATGACCCCTTAAATTCATGGAAAAAATTCTGCCTCTAGACAGATTGTAACATGTATACATTTAGTGAATTTGAATATATCTCTCTTTCTTCGTTTGGATTAATGATTAATAGGTAATGAAACCTTTGGCACAAGCCTTAGATATATTACAAGGTGAGTCAAGAATGTATATGGGCTATATCTTACCAGTTTTGAAAACCTTACAAAAAAAGTTAGAAAAACTCAACAACAGTAAACTTACGCATTGCCAGTCTCTAATCATAGTTATTCAACAAGGCTTAGATTAAAGGTAATTTGTTAATTTAATTAATATGTGTTTATTTTTAATTTTTTAATAAAAAACAATATTTTTTATTTATTCTAAATATATAATTTTAGATTTTCCACATTATTTGAAAAAAAAGAGTTAATTATCGCAAGTTGTTTGCACCCAAAATTTAAGTTGAATTGGATAAATGGAGAAGAAAAGAAACTTGCTAAAAGTTATTTAGTATACTTATTAGGAATTCGTTCTATTGAGAGCTCCCCAAATCATAGTAAAAATCTCGATCACGATGACTTTTTTGCTTTAAATCAACAAATAGAAGTCGAGTCCGCACAAGAATTGTATCGATTCTTAAAATCGAATAATTGCAACGTTAACATGTTGACAACACCGTAATTAAAAAACTCTTTATCAAATATAACACGGCACTTCCGAGTAGTGCATCCGTTGAACAAATGTTTAGCGTCGGTGGTTCTGTAATAACGACACAAAGAGGACATCTTCACGATGATATAATTAAATACCGGATTCTTTTAAAAATTAATAAAACTTTTTATTAAAAGTTTTATTAATTTAAAAAAAATGTAATTATATTATGTTTTACCTATATTTAAACTTAAACATTATATTAAAATATTAAAACATCAAAATATTATATTATATATTGTAAGGTAACATAATTAAGTATGTTAGTATGTACCCACAGAGAACAAAATATCTAATAGACATCCAATGGATATCTACATATCCATATGATGTCCATGTCTACTATGGATATCTAATAGATATCTAATAGATGTACAAAATATCCATATCTCTCAAATAACTAGCTGAGATATCCATTAGATATCCACGTGTTATCCATATATCCACGTCTACAAAATACCTATCAAAGATATCCATTAGATATCCATGTGTTATCCAAATATCCATGTCCACGAAATATCTATCAAAGATATCCATTAGATATCTACGTGTTATCCACATATCCATGTCCACAAAATACCTATCAAAGGTATCCATTAGATATCCATGTGTTATCAACATATCCATGTGTACAAAATATCTATCAAAGATATCCACTAGATATCCATATGTTATCCACATATCTATGTTCACAAAATATCTATCAAAGATGTCCATTAGATATCCATGTGTTATCCACCCATATAGCAAAGAAAATCTGCGGGATATACTGAATTTACCCCGCACATCTCAAATATATCTTAATATCCATAAAATATTATCAGTATATCATTACATATATATATTGAAACACTTTTGTACAGAATATTTAGAGGATATCTTGTTGAGATAAATGAGATATATAGGGAATTTTCAAAAGAACATCTCCACGATATTCTCACGATAATGAAAGGAATTGAATGATGTAAAAAAACAGACAAAATTTTAAAAAATTTAATTGCATTTTGTGGGCAAACAATTTTAAAAAATTGCAAATGTAATTAATATTATTATTCGATTTCTTTGATTATTCTATGTATAAAAGTATTAAGATAAAGTTATCAAAAAGTGAATACTTTACGAAAAATTTCATATTTTATATTAAAAATATCATGACAAAATTTGAAATATCTCAGAAAATTTTTACCGAAAGAGAACTTTATTATAGTGTTTTAAAAACGTCTTGACAAGGGCTACAAGAATATGCTATAAAAAAATAGGGGCTTCTATATAAAAAATTTAACAATTAATATATGATAAGACCGTTAAAATCAATACAAAGGAATAGCCATACGGTCTAAGCTTGGATCTTAGGCAGCTTAAGGTGGTTCATGCAGTACTTGCAAGTCAAATAGGCAACTATTTTTATTAGTGATAAATAAGTGTGATTTTTGTCCGTAAAAATCAGCATATAATTAGATTTATTATTTATGACATCTTTAATGTTATACGACCTCTACGTAATTAAAATATTGAGACAAAAGTCACTTCTTTTACTAGAGTGTGAGCACGGTCGGTATATACACGACCAGTCAGCAGCACGCGTGGTAAGCAGTCTTCGTCGCCGCGATCTATATAACCTTTACGTAAAATTGTCAAATATGAGCGAGCAGCCCCGACGTAAGGGAAGTTTCGAGACAAACTTGCACAAACGTGGTAAACGTTGAAAGTTTTGAGATAAGTATGCGCCTTACGTATCAGCTGACATGTGCGACGTTGTGAAGCTGCCGCTAGTGCCGCTCGAGTCCAGCCATCAGTTCCGTGTTGTCGATTTAGTCAATCGAAAATTACGTTTAATTAATATATGGTTCGGTCAATGAACTCGGGCTTTCGTCCAGTACCTTACAAAATGTTTATTGCATCGTTTCGTCAGTTTTTGGTTCGTTCAAGTACATTTAAAGTATTGCAATTTTTGCAGCATAAGCGCTTTTGCCTCGTTTTTCGCATAGGGTCTACCCCCACCGCGTTAAATTGGCAAAGTTTACGGACATATATCTCCGGAACCAATCGGTTAAAAAATCCGAAATTTTACAGACACACTCTAGGAACGTTAACCTTTCATTTCATATCACATTTTCCGGGCTAACTACATATGACCTAAATGTATGAACCACCTTAATATTATGTATTTAAATACGCGTATTTTCCAACATATTAACTGCGCGCCGATTAATGTCGGACTTAAAACACAGTTATTATTGGAACCTTAGAAATTCCCTCTCCCTTCCCTAATTAAATCGATATCGATTTAATATTAAAATCACTGTAAAAACTTATTGCGAAAAATATTACCCCAGCCAGGGTTCGAACCTGGAATCTCCCGCATTCCGTTCGGGCGTCTTAACCAATTCGACTACCGGGGCATGTGGTAATATTTATCGCAATAACCGGATAATAATAATTTGAACGTCTCTCAGGCGACGTGAATAAACAATTAATATATGATAAGACCGTTAAAATCAATACAAAGGAATAGCCATACGGTCTAAGCTTGGATCTTAGGCAGCTTAATATTATGTTATTAATTTAAATAAGCGTATTTTCCAACATATTAACTGCGCGCCGATTAATGTCGGACTTAAAACACAGTTATTATTGGAACCTTAGAAATTCCCTCTGTCTTCCCTAATTAAATCGATATCGATTTAATATTAAAATCACTGTAAAAACTTATTGCGAAAAATATTACCCCAGCCAGGGTTCGAACCTGGAATCTCCCGGTTATTGCGATAAATATTACCACATGCCCCGGTAGTCGAATTGGTTAAGACGCCCGAACGGAATGCGGGAGATTCCAGGTTCGAACCCTGGCTGGGGTAATATTTTTCGCAATAAGTTTTTACAGTGATTTTAATATTAAATCGATATTGATTTAATTAGGGAAGGGAGAGGGAATTTCTAAGGTTCCAATAATAACTGTGTTTTAAGTCCGACATTAATCGGCGCGCAGTTAATATGTTGGAAAATACGCGTATTTAAATACATAATAAAGCTGCCTAAGATCCAAGCTTAGACGGTATGGCTATTCCTTTGTATTAAAAAATTTAAGGTGCTCTTGATCAAGAGCACCTTAAACTTTTTAAATAAAACCTCATAGGGGGTTAAATAAAAAATAATTTTTTTGCATATTCTTGTAGCCCTTGTCGAGACGTTTTAAAAACACTATAATAAAGCTCTCGGTAATTATTTACAAAAAGACCGCACCCGCCAATGACCTTGACCTTGACATATGTTGTCAAGGTCACCCTCCTAAGTGACCTTCAGAAAGTTTTAGCCGGCGGTCATTGTTTATTAAAAAGTTATAAACAAAAAGAGTTTGACAAATATAGCAGTTTTTTTGAGTATTGAAATGCATAAACGACCTTGACCTTGACATATGTTGTCAAGGTCACTCTCCTGAGTGACCTTCAGAAAGTTTTAGCTGGCGGTCATTGTTTATTAAAAAGTTATAAACCAAAAAAATTTAGTGGGGAAAATTATTTAAAGCAGTGAATTGTTGGTATATTGAAAGGAAAGTTATTTAAGGCAGAGAATAGAGAGTATGTGCTTCAACTTACAAAGCACATACAAAGCACACACTTGTGAAGCGCGTCACTAACCTATAGCTTAGTGGCGCGCTTTACAAGTGTGTGCTTTGTATGTGCTTCAACTTACAAAGCACACACTTGTAAAGCGCGTCACTAACCTATAGGTTAGTGGCGCGCTTTACAAGTGTATGCTTTGTATGTGCTTCAACTTACAAGTATGTGCTTTGTAAGTTGAAGCACATACTCTCTATTCTCTGCTTTAAATAACTTTTTTTTCAATATACCAACAATTCACTGCTTTAAATAATTTTCCCCACTAAATTTTTGTTGTTTATAACTTTTTAATAAACAATGACCGCCAGCTAAAACATTCTGAAGGTCACTCAGGAGGGTGACCTTGACAACATATGTCAAGGTCAAGGTCGTTTATGCCTTTTAATACTCAAAAAAACTGCTATATTTTCAATTTTCTTTTTGTTTATAACTTTTTAATAAACAATGACCGCCGGCTAAAAACTTCTGAAGGTCACTCAGGAGGGTGACCTTGACAACATATGTCAAGGTCAAGGTCATTGGCGGGTGCGGTCCTTTTATAAATAATTACCAAGCTCTCTTTTGTTAAGAATGTCGTGAGATATTTTAAATTTTGTCATTATATTTTTAATATAAAATAAAAATATTTCGTAAAGTATTTACTTTTTGATGACTTTACCTTAATACTTTTATACGTAGAATAATGAAAGGAGTCGAATAATGTAAGAAAAACAGACAAATTAATTTTTAATTTGATTGCATTTTGTGTACAAACTTTATTTTGAAATATTATAAATGTAAAAATTAATATTATTATTTGATTTCTTTGATTATTTAGCTATGTATAAAAGCGCTAAAGTAAAGTCATCGAAAAGTGAATACTTTACAAGATATTTCATATTTTATATTAAAAATATTATGACAAAATTTGAAATATCTCAGTAAATTCACCGTAATTCACCTCACCGTAAGTACTTGAGAGCATTCGATGAGCCTCAGCCGCAGTTTTATTCAAATGGAAGCAGAAAATCAAAACTTCCCGCAAATGACGAGAATTTGGCTCAAAAATTGACATCTTTGATCGAGAATAAATTTATAATGCAAACACAAATTCACTAATGGGTGCTGTCGTTATATTGACAGATGTCCAAGTTTACTGTGTGACATTTTAGATCTACCTATTTCGACCAGCACTTACCGCTGCAGCCATCTATCGAAAAACGGCGGAAGCAAAGTAGTACACCTAATATTAATACAATACGTCTCTCTCTATTCACAACTTTATCTACTGACTTTCTGGTCTTGTTCCTCTTTTCATTTTCTTCTTTATCATTTATTGGTCCTCCTCTGCTTCCCGTCCTCGCGTTGAAATCACCTCCTACCAGCAACCAATCTTCATCCTCTTCTTGTACCTTCTCCCTTAGTGTTTCCATCGTATCTTCCATCTTTTGACTGTATGTACAGCGTGATTATTCTCCATTTGTTTCCATTATACTCTAGTCTGTTTTCTACCATCTTGTCGCTAATCTCCCTAACCTTTATAAATTTCAAATTCTTGTTGACTGCTGTTATTATCCCTCCTTTTGCTCTTCCTTTCCTGTGTTCCATTTTCGCTGGAACACAATTCCAAATGAATTTGCTGGACATCTTATTTTTAATCTTCCTGCAATTGTCCTCTTCCATCCATGTTTCTACTAGTCCTATCACATCAAAATTCTTCAAATAGTTCCATGTTTCCTCGCATTTGTTAATTAGCCCCGCCACATTCCAAAAGCATAACCTTAATCCTCTTCCTTTCTTCGCCCCATCTTCCTCTTCTCCCTCCTCTCTCATTCTCCCTCTCTCCCTCTCCCTGTCTTCTCTCTTCTCTACTCTTTCCGAAAAGCACCTCCGCTTTCCAGCATTCCAGTTCTTTCATTCCATCTCCTCTCGTCATTGTCTATCCATATCTTTTGATACCCTACCGTTGCACTCCCCTTTTCTCTCTCTGCCTTTACTATACTCCATAGATGTTTTTGTATCTGCCTCTCTGTCGCCGTCAGATCGTCATCTAAAAATATCTTTCTTGCCCTTCCTATCTCCTTCTTCATTGCCATTATTTCTCTCTTATCCTTCCATTTATTGAATCTAACTAGCGTCATTTTATACTCTCCTCGGCCAATTGCCTGCACCTCGTCCACTTCCACCTTCTTTTTAGTTATTTCTTCAAGGAATTTCTCCATCTTCTCTTTCCTTTCACTTCCGTTTTCTATCTTCACTCCTTTTATAATTATATTATTTCTCCTTCTTCTCCTTTCGGCTAATTCGGAGCTTCTTTCCATCTTCATTATCTTCTTCATTAGTTCGCTGCTCTCTAACTTTTCACCTCCGCTGCTCTCCACTTTTTCTATCTTCTCCTCCAGCTGTTTTATTCTATTTTCTAAGCCCGCTTTTTGCAATTTCCAAAGCATTTCTCTCTTTCTATATTCCTTCTTCAGGTCGTGTATCTCTTTCATTATCTATTCTTTGTCCTTTCTTCTTTCTTCTTTATCCTTCTTTCTTTCTCTCTCTTGTTCATCCATCTTCGCTAAAATCTTTTTTGGCATTTTTTCCGTCTCCATGCTTTCTTCTTTCTTCTCCTCTCTTTTTATTTTGTTTGGTGGCGATCTTATCACTCTTTTTTCTTTACTAAAATTTTCTAGTATTTCTTTTTCGGCTTTTTCTGCTATATCTTTTTCTTCCTCCCTTCCTCTTTTCTTTACGTATTCTATGATTGATTCCTGGCTTCCTGTCCTATCTCTTATTCTTGACAGCTCCACCGCCCTTGTAGGTCTGCCCTTACCTTTCTCTATTGTTCTATTCTCCTTCTCGCCTTTCTTCGGCTTAATATCCTTTTTTTTGTCCTCCTCCTTCTTCTCGTCCATCCAAATCCTTTCTCACTTTCTATCCCTTCGACGCCTCTCTCCTCCTGTCACTTTCTTCCTTATCGACCTGTTTTCGTCCCACTCCGACTCCGGTTTCTCCGTGCCTGTTTCCGCTTCTATCA
The DNA here is from genome assembly GCA_035220615.1 of Leptothorax acervorum. Classification (NCBI taxonomy): domain Eukaryota; kingdom Metazoa; phylum Arthropoda; class Insecta; order Hymenoptera; family Formicidae; genus Leptothorax; species Leptothorax acervorum. The sequence continues at coordinate 64,376 of JASTWQ010000148.1, read as the reverse complement.
CCTAACCTCCAAATCATCACAGCAACACAGAATCCCCGAAATCGTCTGTAGTTCGACCCCTACTCTGCCGAATTATACCTGCAGTCAGTCCTGCATATGTGCACATGCAGCCTACCTGAAACAAAGTCGCCCCACGGCGAAGGAACGGCAGATAAGCTCGAAAAAAACTGGCGCGTTTGACAGGCGTGCTTCTCTCTACTTACTCAGTCCCGGACCGTTTCATAAATCTTATTCACTTAATATTTCCTTAATATTAATGTTATTGTGCTAATATGAATTGTAGTAATCCTAATGTTTCTTTGTAATCTACAATATTAGCAATAAAATTTTAATAGTTTAAAAATTTCTTATTTGTAACGCTTATTTACATCATTAATTTTAAATCAATATCATGAAATCACGCGCGGTAAAGTATGGAGAACACACGCACAATCTTTTGTCGACCGCGCCCGTCATGTCAGTATGCATGCTGAAGTGCGCGCTCACTAATCCTACCGCACGCTCGACTCATGGACAGATGTCCGTCTAAACCTAGTCTGTAATTGGCTAGCTTTAAACTGTTATATCTCAAAAACTACTGCTTGAAATAAAAATTTACAAATAACTTTTTTACTTAATTTTTTCAGAACTTTCTTGCTATAATATTTTGAGTCGCGAATTTTGGGACACCCTGTATAAGATTCTTATATTTAAAATAGTAGTACACAATTATTGCAAGAAAGTAACAGAAAAGTAACTGAATCGTTACTTTTTAAGTAACTGTAACTGTAACATGTTACTTTTCAGAGTCGGTAACTTGTAACTGTAACTAGTTATTTTTTCAGTGAAAAAAACTGTAACTGTAACTAGATACTTTTACAAAGTAACTTTCCCAACCCTGGGTCCATACATGGAAAACTCCGTGGTCTTTTACACAGATGGGTCTAAAACGGACGACGGAAGTTATGTGAACGCGGCCTGCTACTCCCCCCGCCCAGGATCGAACTCATGTTCAAACTTTCTTCGTATGCTTCAATTTTTACCGCTGAGGCGTGGGCCATTTACAATGCGGTCTTTACCGCTTTGGACTTGCAGTGTCCAAAGGCTACTATTGTTTCTGATTCCAAGAGCGTCTTAGAAGCGCTAAGAAATCCTTTAACTGGAAAGTCTAATTACTTGATTGCATTGATCAAAGCCAAGTTAGAGGAGGCGTTTTTGCGGGGAAAAGATGTTCAATTTATTTGGATCCCCTCGCACAGGGGAATAGTGGGAAATGAGATTGCGGATGAGTTGGCCAGGAGGGCGGTTCGCGAGGGTAGGCCGGTGGAGGGGGGCATACCGTTCTCGGATTTGTTCTCCATCCCCAGATAGACCGGGAGCCAGCGACAAAAATCATGTATGGTCGGTACCACGACGAAACTTTTTAGGACGATAGCCGGTGTCATGCGGAACACGAAAACGCAAGTATGGCGGCCTGCAGGTGTCGCCTTTGCGCAGCGTAATTTTTTGAATGTGTTAAAAAAACTGGGCCTTTTGGGGAATGGGCACCAATCTGATTCTTGTTTTATATTGTTTATTTGTGAGCAAAAGTACGCGGGCCGTATGCGCCAAACCGATATCACGTCGCAAACAGTCCGCCATACTGATTTTTATGCCTTTTGTAGGTTCTAGCAAGAAGTGTATGTTCCAAGGTGTGTGTGTGTATGCATGTGTACATGCATTGCGTGGGATAGTAAGAATCGGTGTTTAAGATGGGTATCATTTTTGACAAAGATATATAATATATATGTATATGAATGTATTTACATATGATAAGCGTATATGAGCAATTGTGCACGGGCTTTTGTTATATGTACGGCATTTATATACAATTTCATGATGTAAAATTCATTAAATGGAAATGTAGTGCTTGTTTTAAAACGTTTCACCTTTTATTAAACCGCTCAAACACAGCTATTTTAACAGACGTTTTAAACACATTTATTATAGATTTTTAAATATATCCCGTGGTTTCCTTGGTAAATGACCATTATTTCCTTCTCACTTCAACATCAAATAAGGTGGAAAAAAATGTTTCACAGGTTCCCCATTGGGGCACAAAACGGCCGCTTTTATACTCCCTCCTTTCATAACTATCCCGTATATAAAAGACTACAGCGAAAATATCCGTAATATTCTCAGCAACCGTGGTTTTGATGTTGTTCACACCGTGCCTAAAAAGCTCAATTTCGTTATTAGGAAGGGGAAAGACAGATTGGACGATATGAAACAAGTTGAGTTAGTTTATAGGATTGATTGTTTAGATTGTAATGCTACGTATATAGGGAAAACGAAAAGGCATCTCAAAACTCGCATTAAAGAGCATAAAACCAATATAAGGAAGCACGCCAGTAACCATTCGGTAATAAGCAAACATCGGCTTGAGTTGAACCATAAGTTCAATTGGCAAGAAGCAAAGATCCTACACAAGGAAAAACACGTCAAAAAGAGAGAGATTGCCGAGATGTTTTTCATCAAAAAACATAATCAGGCGATCAACATACAAAAAGACACGAAGAATATGACAGACTAATAGGGGCCATGTGATCAACCTCTATTTTATTTTTGTTTGTGTATGATTTTGCTTATTGTGTTGTCCGTAACCGTGGCGTGCAGACGTGCTTCTGAACACAATCTATTTTATATTTTATAACACACATAACATGTAAGTTTTTGAAACATTTCTTTTGGTTGCGATCTCTTCTACGTTTTTATTATAGTGACAAATTTTTGTTTTTTAGTCTTAAATCGAACTTGCAGGCACATGTTGTGACTAATGAATGTCTATGTAAGAATATAGTATTTATACACTTGAGAAGGAGCCGAATTTGGCTCGAAACGTCGTGTCAACTTTTTCAATAAATGTGCCAGTCATGGTCAATTAAGTATTTATTTTTGGTTATTAATCACTGGCAAAGAAATTTCTAATCTTTGTTTAACTGTAACCTCTTATCGACTAATTTCGAAGCAAACTACTTGCGTGACCTTATGTCTAGTTTATCATTGTACATAGTTAACTCAGATGCTACTTATCATACCACTGCATCTGACTCGTGGCCTGATGTCTTGGTAGTGGATGATATAGACAATGTTCTATCTATTACCAAATCTAAAAGTCCGTTCATAACCGGACATGATCTCATTGAATTGTCGCTTTCACTTAACATGAATTTAGTTTTTAAGCGTTCCATTTTAAGGCGTAGTTATAGATGTATTGATGGTGATGAGTTTCGAGGACATCTTCAATCTGTCACCGATGGTTCTGAGTTCCTGGCGTGTATTCATGCGATTGCTGACAGTGTTGACGACCCGTCTCCTTGTGTTAACGAGCTCTGTGCATTACTGTCATGTACCTTATTAGAGACGCTAGATGTGTTTGCCCCTGCCCGCGCATTTGTAATTGTGAAGCCCCCTGTGCGGTGGCTCTCGGATGATCTCAGGATTCGGCTCCGTGCTCGAAATTCAATTATATAAGCAGGCTAAGCGCTCAAATAGTTTACTGGGCTATGCTACATATAGACTCTTTCGTAATTAGCTCAATGCTGACATCAAACGCGCTAAAAGTGAGTATCAATTCAACTCTCTTATCAACATTGCTGATTAGGCTAAGTTATGGAGAGAATTTGCTCGTTTGGGTAAAATTATTATTGGTTTCTCCTTTACACTTCTTTTACGCCCAACCAGTTAAATTCTTATTATGCTTCTGTCTCTAATGCTCAGTCACCGTGCTCATGTGCAGACTTTTTTCAGCCATTGCCGTGGTTACCCGGCCATCTAAGAGTCCAGAGTTTGTTTTCTCTGCCACATCACCTAATGAGATTTTTAAGCTTATTACTGCAGGACCCCTACATTCCTATGCGTCAGGTTCGGATGGCATTCTGCTGTATATTTTGCGGATTGCTTGGCCCGTCATTTCTTCATGGCTAACGGCATTATTCAATCGATCGCTGGAAACTTCCTCGTTTTCCTCTGAGTGGAAGCGCGCATTTATCCGGCCTTTCTTGAATTCGTTGTCTCCGTCTGATACCAGACCGATTGCAAACCTGCCGGAACTGTCCAAAATCCTCAAAATCCTTGAAAAGATTGTTGCCTCACAAATAGTCTACTACTTAAACGATCATGATCTTTTAAACCCTAGACAGTCTGCATATCGCCCGGGTCATAATACTCAGTCTGCACTCTTACGTGTCTGTGATGATATCAAAAAAGGGATTGACAACGGGCTCATTACGATCATGATACTTTTCGATTTTGGTAAGGCGTTCGACACAGTTCCACATCTTCGACTTCTCATGAAGCTTAAAGAGATTGATTTTTTTGATGCTGCTCTCACTTGGATTTTCTCATACTTAACTGGTCGCCCTCAGGCAGTGGTTGATGATGTCGGTAATCTGTCGGATTGGCTGTTCACGTCATCTGGCGTGTCTCAAGGCTCTGTGCTAGGTCCGCCTTTATTATCTCTCTACATTAATGACATCGGTCGGGTCTTGTACTATTCACATCATATGCTATTTGCCGACGGTATTCAGATTTATCTCATGTGTTCACCGGATGATATTCTTCATGGTCTTGAGTTAATTTCTAGAGATGCCAACGCCATTTTTGACGATGCCAAGTTGAATGGTCTCAAACTCAATCCGGCCAAATTGAAGGTTATCATACTCGGTAGTCAAACTCATGTTAACAACATTGATCTCAATCTCCTACCACCTGTAATTGTAAATGATACGCCTCTACCTTTTGTGAGAAATTTGGGCATTATTTTTATGTCTAATTTTTCTTGAAAGAAACACATCGCACTTATCTCACGGAAGGTTCTTTATGCGCTAAATAATCTTAAGTTTAACAAAAACTCTCTTTCTATCGAATTAAGAACTAAACTTGTTGTAACTTTAATAATGCCACACATTGACTACTGCTGTCTGGTTTATCACGGCTTGAGTAATGAGTTAAACATTAAATTGCAGAGACTTGTAAACTGTTGCATTCAATTTATTTTTAATCTTAGACGTGATGAACATATTACTCCGTATAGGCGTCGACTGAGATGGCTCTCAGTTGAAAACAGAAGGTTATATTTTCTTTGCTGCCAGATGTATCGTATCCTTTTCTTGTGTTCTCCATCCTACCTGAGTGAGCTTTTTACTCTTCCTGACCCTTTGCTTAGGAGATCTGACCGGCTGGTCACCTCTTCACAACCCTTTCATCTTCCTGCTCACAGAACTGTTACTTACAGAAACTCCTTTCAGCTTTCTTCGATCTATTTCTGGCATTCGCTCCCTAGTAACATTACATCTGCATCTACTTTTTCTTCCTTTAAGGGCCTTCTTTGTTTATTTTTGCAGACATCCGAATCTGGTTGAGACTCTACTTCTTGCGTTTCTTGAATGTTGCTTCTGTGTTGTCGTATTGAGGATATGTCTGGTGTGTATTTAGTTTAGTTGCGTTTAGTCTAAGTTGTATATTGTTAGTCTTAAGTTGTATATTGATTGTATATCAAATTGTTGAGAGAGTGCAATTTAGTTTAAGTTCCGTTTAGTCTAAATTTTAAATTGCGTTAGTTTTAAGTTGGATTGTATATCAAACTGTTATTCTACATCACATTTTGTAACTTGCAATATTGTATCTTTGCCCTTTAGTCTTTGCTTGGGCATAATAAAATATCTCTCTCTCTCTCTCTCGATTATAGATTTAATTTTTTCTAATAATAAAGTAAAGGTGCAGGTGAATGAGAAACCTAAAATAACGGACCATGCATGGCTCAAAGTTGAATTTAATTTAAATATAAGGGATAATAAATATAAAGAATTTAGAAGTAGGGATTATAGTAAGTTTTATGTAGATGAATTTTTTAGAATAATGGGGGAAAGAGTATTGAGCAAGGTCAAGGGCTAGATGTAAATACAAGGGCTGAGAGGTTTGTTAATAATATAGTAAATGTATTGGATACTGTAGCGCCTAAGAGAAAGTTTAAAATTCCGAAAGTATGGAAAAAGAAAAAATGGTTTTCAGATTAAATAAGAATGGCAGCAGTAAGAAGGGATAAGGCCTACAGTAGAGTGATTAAGACAGGTATGGAACAGGACTGGGCATATTTCAAAAGTAAAGAAAATGCAGTAGTAAAACTTATCAAGATAAAATAGAAAGAATATTATGAGAATATGATAGATCATAATAAGAGTGATTCTACAAAAATGTGTAAAACTGAAAAAATTAATTAAGGGTGAGCAAGGAAGTTCAGTGGACATTGATAATGTAGATTTTGAAATATTAGATGACATAGAAGAACGTAATATGGCTGATAAATTTAATGTATATTATGTAAAAGTATTAGTAATATTGTGAAATCTATTGATAACAAGGGGATTAAAAGAACTGGTAGGAGACCTACATATGTAATTGAGGATAAGGGTATCATGGAAAATTTTGAGCCAATTGATGCAAGTGATTTGGAACAAATTGTTAAGGAACTACCACAAAAGAGCGGAACAGAGGAAAGGATAACTAGTAAAATACTAAAAATGGTGATACATAAGATAAAAGACGAATTTGTAGGGGTGATAAATGATTCGCTTAGTACAGGTAAATGTCCAGAGGGGTGGAAAACATCCACGATAATGCCAATACGTCTGTTAATTTTAGCACTCTATAATTTTCGGGGATTTTAATGCCGACCTTCGTTCCCCGACCTTTGAAGCTGAACAGATTCGATCTTTCGTTAGCGCATCTAATCTCTTTCTTGTGCCTTACTCCTCTACGCACCATACACGTACTGCCTCCACACTGCTCGATCTATGCATCATAGACGATGCAGATAAACTGATTGACTTTGAGCAGCGTGATGTCTGCTTTCTATCTGCCCACGATCTCATTGCAATCACTTATAACGTCAGAATTGAACGGATTCCCAAGCGCTCCATCCGCGCTCGTGACTTTCGCGCTTTCAATCCGGAAGATTTTTTCGAAGAACTAGCGTCTCTAAATTGGGATGATTTGTACCTGGCTACAAGCGTGGACGCAAAGGTTGAGTTTCTCAATAATTCGCTCTTGGCCTGTTATGACAAGCACGCTCCTTTCCGTGTCATGCAACCGAGGCACTTACCTGCATCTTGGCTCTCGTCCACTTCACGAGTAACGGGATGTTTTCCGACTTGGAGTGCAATCCTGTCTTCTTCTTGGGTGAGGCGGAGTATGACGACTCCAAATTCTACTGGAGCAATATTGAACCTCTGGACGTCGTCCGGGCTTTTCGTAAGTGCAAGTCGGATGCCGTTGGAGATGACGAACTTCCGCAGAGTCTCATTGCGAGAGCGCTCCCGGGAATTCTTCCAGCTGTAACTCACATCTTTAATTTTTGTTTTACTCACGGAGTTTATCCCGATGTTTGGAAGGCTGCGATTATCTGTCCTATTCCCAAGGTGAGACGACCTACTGAACTTCACGATTACAGACCGATCTCAATTCTGTGTGCGATCTCTAAGGCTCTTGAGCGCATTGCGGCGGATCAAATCATGGGATACCTTGAAGAGCACAACACCCTTGATCCCTTTTAGTCCGCTTATAGGAAGAATTTTTCCACACAAACGGCGCTCATTAGAGTCTTGGACGACGTCAGGCGAGCTGCGGATAAGAGAATGATCACGGTCGCTATTTTTTTCGACTTTACTAAGGCCTTTGAAAATGTCTGCCACGAAACCCTGATCGTCAAGCTTAGGGAGATGGGCTTTGCTTGCTCTACTCTGCGTTGGCTGTGCTCCTATCTGACTAACAGAAGACAGGCGGTGCGAGATCCGTCCTCTGGGAAGCTGTCGGATGAGAGGCCCGTCCGCAGGGGGTACCTCAGGGTTCCGTCCTTGGACCTCTCCTTTTTCTGCTTTATTTGACGAACTTCTGCTCTGTGTTGCAGCACTGCAAGTATAATTTCTATGCTGATGATCTGCTGATTTACCTGCATGTGGAACTTAGGTTTCTTTTTGACGCTATCGGGAGGATCAACGAAGATATTGGCAGGATAATGCAATGGGCTGTTGACAACGGACTCACGATTAACCCAAGGAAGACTAAGGCTATGATCTTGAGAACTCTGCGCTTTGTGGGTAACTTGGAGTTGAACGATCTGTCCCCCATTCGTGTGGGAGAATCGGTGATTCCTTTTGCCGACTCGGTGGATTATTTGGGAGTCACGCTTACCGGTGCTCTCTCCTGAGATAAACAGGTATCCAAAACGGTCTCTAGAGTTAACTCGACTCTCTATCAACTCAAACTCTGCAAGCAACTTTTGCCGGTCTCCCTTCGTACGAGGCTCGTTTCTGCCTTAATGCTTCCTCAGTTCGACTATTGCTGCACAATCCAAACGAACATCACTGGTGAGCAGAATCTGCGCTTGCAGAGAGCCTTAAATAGCCGTGTCCGCTTCATCTTCCAGGCGAGGTGGGACGAGCACATAACTCCATATTTCTGTAGACTGGGTTGGCTTAAGATCAAACTTAGGCGTTTGTACTTCGTAGGGAGTTTAACTTACTCGGTGTTATCGAAAAGAAAACCCCAAGCGATTTATGGCAACTTTGTTTTTAGGCACGTAAATACACTGCGTGATACTAGAGCTCCGAATGACGCTCTAAGTCTTCCTTTGTGCCGTACTGAGTTTTATAAGCGATCCTTTTGTTGCTCCGCCGCAGAGTTATGGAATAATCTTCCCACAGACATCCGCAATGCGTCATCAATTGGTGTTTTCAAGACCAAACTATTTGAATTTCTGTTCTTACAATTAACTTTAAGCGTGTACAAATAACTAGTCCAAGCTATTACGTTTATTAACATTATTTTATTTTATTATTCTTTTTCTGTAAAATGTTTATTCTGTTTTTGTTGAGTCTTTCATAGTGTATACGACTTCTTCCGTGTAATTTTGTACCGACGCTTTAGGGGACGCAGTCCCAGAGCGTCTAATAAATAACGATTCTGATTCTGATTCTCTTCCCGTGAATATCACTGGTGTCTGATTTATCGCTCTCTCTTGAAGGGAATAAAGGTTCTGCCGCAGCCTGCCTTCGAGCTGTTTTGTTGCAGGTACAAGCATGTGAGTAATGCAGTCATGATTGGCATATAAATTTTTCTGATTAACTTGCTATTCTTTTGGCGACAAGTATTTATCGAGTTCTAACCTTACTTCTTGGATTGAATCGCAATCGACCGTGAATTTCTTCTGCATTGCTCTTTTCTATATCTCAATACACATACACGTAGAGACATGTACATGCTGTGACATCTGCTGAATCTGGATAAGCTACTTCCGCCTTTTCTACACCACTACATACATGTTGAATCATATACATGCTGCGACATCTGCTTCGATCTGGATGAATTATCTCGATTTCGACCGACTGTCTTCACAGCAATCTTCTATTTGTGTTATTAACGTAAACGTGTAATTGATCTGTAGTACTTATGCAGCCTACTTGCTCTAGATGTTCAAAGTCTATTGCTGGTCAATCGATCTCTTGTGTGGAGTGTAAGAGATCCTTTCACCCAGGTTGTGTCAAGGCGCATATCAACACCAGATCTGCCAGCGTTTGCTGCAGGACTCGACTGTCACACCTGTTACATTGAAAGAGGTACAGGGATCTTTATCGTTGAATTTACTGAGCTTTACTTTGTCAAGAATTGAAACTGTCGCTCTTTCTGATACACAAACACAGTCTACTAATGCATTGCTTCAGTCGATTCTTGCCAAGCTTGATGAATCTGACAAAAAGTTTACTGCCAAGTTTGATAAATCTGACAAAATATTTCTGCTTTTATTAATCATTAGGAGTTAGTAAACGCGGATTTTTTGAGTAAATTAAATCAGATACCAGAAGTTTTGAAGGTCATTGCAAGTCATGGCGAAAGAATTGCGGATTTGGAGGCTCAGAGTGCGCAATTGCTTAGCGCTTTACAGACAAGTCGTGAGTCGTCTGCTGTGTCGCTTGTGTCACAAATATCTGATATTATTATCTCTGGTAGTCCAGCTTCTGTTTCTGATTCATCTAGAGAACTTGTGAAGGTTATTCTTGCGCTTGGAATTCCGGAGCTTGCTTTCAATGTACTCGAAATCCGTGATGTTTAAAAGAGAGTTGCGTCTGGGAAAAAGCGAAATACGGCAATAAACTCTGTTACCGCACACAACCCACAGGCTGTTTTGGGTAAAAAGTCTATTATTGTTGCACTCAAATTGCGTGAAATTCGTGACCATATTGTGAAAGTTAAGCGGAGTAAACGCCGACTTACTGTCAATGATGTCTCGACGAATGTTTCCGGTCTCACTTATGTTAACGAACTACTTTCCATTGCGGCATATAATCTACTGCGACAAGTCAAAGATAAGGCAAAACAATCTTTCTTTAAATATGTTTGGAATAGGGATGGTCGGATTTTTGTCCGTAAAGACAATGGACAGCCTCCCATATTAATTGCCTCTGAGGCCGATCTTGCAAAGCTCTAATAACCAACCATGTCAAATAAGAAGTTTGTTTCACGCGCTTCTACCTCATGATATAATTGTCTTAGGATTGCTCACTTTAATACTAACTTTCTTCTTGGCTACCTCGAGTCAATTCTGGCTTTCTTATTATGCAATTTCTTTCTATCTTTGCAAATAATATATCAGTATTTTTATATTTAGTGCGACAATGTTGCAATATTTTTTTGTATTCTTTATAGGAGCTTGTAGTGCATCCTTTTGCTTGGAGATGTGTCGAACGCATTATTATTTTCATATAGATATTACAAGTCTTGTCGATATCTGCACGTTTTGTATGCTTATGACGCATCCTTTTACTGAAGGGTGTATTGGGTTCTAGTGATATGTGCATTATTCATCACCCGGCACTATCTCTTATTTTACTGATACGCACATTGGGTGTGATCTTCCGCATTTTACATTTTTTCTCTATTCTCTTATATTTTGCTGAAATGCCTACATGTTTTGAGTATCTTGTAATTGCAATGTTTACTTTTCAGTTAATTTATTTTTGGTATTTTTTTTTACTTGCCTTTTTGTTTTTACAATTTCTTGTATCGATTGTTTATTCTATGTTTGCCTAAAAGTTATACTAAGGCATAATAAAACATCAATCAATCAATCAATCAATCAATCTCTCTCTCATGGCGTTAATCAAGGGGAATGACAGGAAACTCTGCAATTATATCTCACGACATTTTGATTTATATCCTGCTCCCATTTTCCCCTCTCTAACTTGTATCGGAAAAAAAGAAAGAAAGAAAAAATTTCAGCCGATGTTGCCGCAAACACTCAGACTATTTTGCGCGTTGGTCAACGGGTTGTGATAACTGAATCATGCGATCGTGTATGATGAGACAGTACGCGGAAGTATTCGACGGTACATTTTCCATGCAATCGAATTCTATTCTAACGTCCACGGTGGCATTTTTGACGGACTCGTTTTGTCGAGAGCAATCGACGACCACGACTGGACCGTAAGGTAGAAAACTCGCGACATGGAGACACGGCCGAACGTGCTCGCGTCCATACAGAATCGTACAGAATCGCCCATTTGAGTTTACCAAAGTCCAAATTCATGTCGTCATACGGATAGAATTCCGAATTTATAGCGTTTTCCATTGGGAAAAACTCGCAGCACTGAGTGCAATTTTATTGTTGTAATATAAAAATCAGTTTATATATTTTCAGTGTTTAATGTTTTACTGGCAAAAATTTGTCAAATTAAACACAGTAGAACATTAAACACTGAAAATATGTGAACTGATTTTTATATTACAACAATAAAATTGCACTCAGTGCTGCGAGTTTTTCCCAATTGAAAACGCTATTAGATAGAGTTTCACGTTGGTCAATTTGCAATAATCGAACGTTGTTATTTCCCTGGGCATGATGTTCTTCCGGGCCATCTGCAGAGCAAAGATGACGTATCGCAGTTTCTTAAGCTGAATCGCGGTCTTAATGGCCCACGAGTGCTTTTCGTGCTCTGAGACAGGGGATACTCGTACAGATCCTACGAACGGAAACTCATACTTAGATATCGCCCGTTTTCCAAGGCGCGTAACAACGACAGCTTGTTGACCTTGTTTAACATCACGTGAGGCATTCGCCGTTGTATTTTGAGTATGTTAATATTAGGCTCCAACCGGACTTCCCACTAGGGAATTGTTGTCGTTGCGCGATCGTATCAAAATTAATTCGTGAAAATTGTTAATAACCACGCGTTTGTAATCTTCACAAAATCCCAATAACATGTTGAACGGTACGCAAAAAGTAAAGTTTCTACGCGTATTATTGATTTCCGTATTATTGAACATATCGTAGCCGGCGTTTTTCAGAATCGTACTTGCACCCAAATACGTGCAGTGATGCGTAATTCTTGAGCGCAGTGGTTATTTTTACGTTTCTGTTGCGATCAATCTTCACGCCATCGAGTTCGTATCTAATACCACGTCGGGTTCGTCGACTGCTCTGTCTGCCGTCAATGTTCTTTCGACATAGAGAAAACTTTCGCACGGCAACGTATACAGATCCGGCTGTTGCATGCTGCATCTGTAAAAGCAGTTAGGAAGCGTTTTCATACCGAAGAAGTGAGACAGACTTTGGCACAAGTTGATGATGCGTTAGAAGTTTTTGAGTTAGGAGGCCATGATCAACATTCAGACAGGGATGATTCATCAGTATATTCATAAGTAGAGGAGGGTCGAAACAACTTTTCCAGTGATGATAATAAATTAGATGATCACAATGATTGCAATGTTAGTTTTGAGCAAGCCGGTGATGTTGATTTAGATAAAGAGTTTGCAATCAATATTCTGGACCAGAATGACATTCAGTTAACAGAGGATCCTGATGAATACCTGTCAAGGTTTTTGAAGGAATGGGCAATGAGTGGTGTTGCACATAGGAAAGTTGATAAGCTTCTTGTAGAGCTAAGACCCCTCCATAGCTCTTTAGCAAAGTCTCACAAGATTTTACTACAAACCCCACGCAGAGTTGAATTGCAACGTAATGGTGAAGGTTCAATGTGTTACAAAGGTAATATTGCTAATTTAAATTAAAGGGTCACAGATGATTATTTGCTTGAACACAAAGAAATTATTATTGATGTGAACATTGATGGTTTGACATTATTTAGCAGCACTGATGATAACTTCTGGCCTATACTGGATTGCCTTGTAGGAAAAGCTATACCATTCATCATAGGTGTGTGGCATGGTCTTGGAAAACCAGACAGTATTAATGCCTTTTTTAGCGGACTTTATTCATAAAGTTGATGATTTAGCACTGAATGGTTATAACTTCCATGGCAGCCGCTTTTCCTTTAAAATCACGAATTACATACTCAATGCTGCAGCACGACAATATGTAAAATGTATTTCAAGCCACAACGGTACTTATGCATGTGAAAAAGTGCACAGTAAGAGGTGCGCGTTTTAGAAATCGTGAAATTTTTATGAATCTCAATGCACCATTGCGCACAGATGAATCCTTTAGAAGAAAGGATCAGCCTGATCACCATGATGGAGATTCGCCCCTAGAAGCCATGAGAAGACAGCAATGCAATGATTTCAAAGTTTCGTTTAGATCCAATGCATCTGTTGTTTGAAGGAACTTTTAAAAGACGGGTTCAGTATCTTTGTGGATATCAAGCTGTTATCACATATGGTAAAATCTCAAGGCATCTAGCATGTTTCAATTTATGTTCTGATATGATCGACATTGCTCTTTGGATCCCCATGGAATTCAGTTGTAGACCGAGATTTTTGTATTATCAGGCCAAATTCAAAGCAACTGAGTGAAGGGGTCTTTTTTTGTATGATGGAGTACGCATATTTTGATACAAGATTCATGAAAATACAAGAACTTTTTATTAATTCATTCTGCATTTTATATTTTGTCATCTCCTGAATTTGTCAAAAGCAGTCATTGGATTGTTATTGCCGACAATATATAACGTGAGTTTATCAGGCATTCCACAGATGTTTTTGATGAATCATATGTGGTATACAACGTACATTGTCTGTGTCACATAGGTGCTGAATGCCGAGAAAATGGGAGGATTTTGGATCTCAGTGCCTTTAAGTACGAATCTTTTATGGCTGTGATTAAACATAACGCGTTCAACTTATAATCCTCTCCAGCAGTTAGCTAACAGGGAAATTGAGATAGAGGGGCAACTTATTACAGAGTCAAAGAGGGCAATCCGAATGGGGTTACATTAAAGATTGTTTAGAAATATTGTTCTAGAAATGCCTGGAGACCGTTATACACAAATAAATTTGAAGGGTGTAATTCTTACAACTGATGAAGATAATTGCTGTTTCTCATCAAAAGATGGAAACATATTTATTTTAACCGAAGTTGTGGTTTCACCGGACGGTGATGTGTTATTAGCAGACCGTAGGTTTCTTTGTAAAGCAGATTACTATGACTACCCACTTCCTTCCTCATACATTGAAATTTTTGAAGTATCACATGTGGATCCTGTAAAAAGCATGTGTAAGTTGCAGGATTTTTTCAAAAATGTGTTATTTTCTCTGATGGAGACAGTTTCCTTTGCATTCCTCTTCTTCACAGTGATCCTCAGTAAATTTTTGGTTAGATCTTGTTTGTCATTTGTGCCCTTACTTTTGTTCGCTTATTTTTTATAACTTAAAATTTTTTTTTTACAGTATTTTGTGGTAGAGTTTGTGTCTGACCCTGAGAATGATGAAGAGGAAATCCTTGTGAAAGTTGTACCAACCAAGTGGATTAGCGAGAATAAAGAATTCAGTTATTATCCGCCATATTCCATGAGGGGGAAATATATAAAATTAGTGATGAATCTAGCGGATTATGACTCGTCCTTGTGGAAACTCCTCCGCATTATATACCATCACAGTTATTGTAGGTTTTTTTATTCGTTTTTTTATCGTGCAAGTTTGTCCTCTTAATTTAATCTTTGTTTTATGGTCCCTGCATACAGCTACTTTCAATGTTGCCCTAAAAGCTAGAAACAAGGCCGTGACGAAGGACACAATTGCTGCAACAGATGTTGATACAGACTACAGTAAACCACGCAACAGAAAGCCGCCTAAACGCCTACTTTTATCAGATTCGGAGTCAGATGAACCGAAAAGAAAGAAACTGTGGGAAGTCATATCATTCCGGAACCCAGCTCAACTCTGCCCTTAAACCTCAAAAGATTACTCGATAGTGCTAAAACCGAGAATTTAGCTAACAAGAGAACGTTTGGAACTGTCCTTCACCGATTTTGATGGGCTTTGAATATGTTTTGGAGTGGCAAAAATAATAGATAAACGATTTTTTTATCGGCTCCAAAACATGTTTAGGGGTCGAAACAACCCCTCAAAGAAATTCCATATATTTGATTATGAGTGAATATCTCTGAAACCGTGAGGTGTATAAAAAGAATATTTTATACAAAAAATTTACGGTATTAAGTAATCTTTGTAATAGTGTATTTAGACTTTTTACATGTCATATTTTTTAATATATCCCTGTGTTGAATGTTATTTTTAAAAATTCCGAAATTTTTATAAGGGCCAAAATTATAGAGAACTTTATGCCGATTCCAACCATACCTATATAATTTCCGAAACCGCATTTCTTAAATATGAGCAAGATATGCCGCGCTATGTGCTCCGCACTATAGGGGTACACGCAGCGCGGCGGCGCGTACCCTTAAGGTGCGGCGCACATAGCGCAGCATGTCTAGCTCTGATCGGAGGCGTATCGAGTTTTCCGTGGGCGAAATATACTAATTTAATTGAAAGCTCGAAGGACCAGAGGGAGGGTATCGTGGTCTCCCTCAATGCGAGAAAAGCAATTATTGCGGCGCATAAAGTATGTAAAAGGCGAAACAAAAAGCGACTCGTTGCCTGGCACGTGCCTCGTTTTCTCGGTACAAGTCTTGGTGATTCCTTCGTCTAGCTGGCAGCAAAAGCAGGCAGCAAGCAAAGGCAGGAAAGCAAAGGCCAGCAGGCAGCAAGCAAAGACAGGAAGCAAAAGCAAGCCAAGGCCAGGCAGGCAGAGAGAGGATTCGTGCACTCGTCCGAAGAATGGGAGAGTTCGCGAGTATTGCGACCGCGAGTAATCTGCTCCCTTTTCGGCAATTGCTCCCGTCGGTGGGTGAACGATGGCAGCACCGATTAGTAAATCGCACGAGATATGGATATCGGTACCGATTGCGATCCACCGACGTTTCGCACAAAGCGTAAATGATAGAAACTATATCTAAACTAAAACTAATTTATACTAAGAATGCAAACGAGCTTAACCAAGCAACTATAATCAAGTATAGAATTAAACAAAAAATGAAAAATAGAAAAAAAAGAGCGAAACTAACTAATAATGTGCACTATATACAAGGCGATACGCCATACAAGCTCATATTTAAGAAATGCGATTTCGGAAATTACTTTTAATATATATGGTTGAAATCGGAATAAAATTCTGCATAATTGGCCCTTACAAATTTTCGGGATTTTCAAAAATAACATTCCAGAGTGGGGATATATTAAAAAATATGGACATGTAAAAAAATCTAAATACACGATTACAGAGATCACTTAATACCGTAACATTTTTGTTTAAAACATTTTTTTTATAAAAATTAAATTCTGTGTGTTTAAAGCCGACCAACTGGCAAGTTCTTTATTATACTCTCACGACGTTTCGACCGCCCCTTTCGGTCCTTATCAAGTGAATAAGGCTAACAAATTATTATTTATCCTGGCATAATGTCCAAACTAAGCCATCTAAAAACTAAACGTTTCGGAGTCAGAGAATGTTAAAAACAGCGTAGATGAACAGATACAATAATTAATGCTTACATAATTTGAGCGTCAGTGCGTGTTAAAAAATAATAATGTAAAATCGACATGTCAGTTATGGAACACAAAGAAACATGTCAGAGCCGTGCGGTTGTGGTACTGCGACTGGTCGCAAGGACAGGCATAAGACAAGAAGACACGTTTAAAAACAATAAAAATAAAAATAACAATAAGCGGGAGAGGGGAAACGAGAAGGAAGGCCTATGTTTCCTTAATAACGCGATCATAAAGGGCATTGAGCTTTTCCGTGTCCTTCTGTAAGTTAATAGCGTTGTCGCACTTCTTGATGAAAAACATTTCTGCGATTCCCCTCTTTTTCAATCGTCTCTCTTTATGTAAAGTCTTCGGTTTAGACCAGTCAAAGTCGTGATTATATGTAAGCCTGTGCTTGCTGACCACAGACTGTTTGCTGACATCCTTCTTTATAATAATTAGAATTTCTTCGCCAGTGATTAATAACCAAAAATAATATTTAATTGACCATGACTGGCACATTTATTGAAAATGTCGACACGACGTTTCGAACCAATTTCGGCTCCTTTTCAAGTGTATAAATAGATTCTTACACAGACATTCGTTAGTCACACGTGTACCTGCAAGTCTGATCTAAGACTAAAAACAAAATTTGTCACTATAATAAAAAACGTAGAAGAGATTGCAAACCAAAGAAATATGTCAAGACTTACATGCTGTGTGCGTTATAAAATAAAATAGATAGTGTTCAAAAGCACGTCTGCACGCCACAATTACAAACAGCACAATGAGCAAAGTCATACACAAACAAAAATAAAATAGAGGTTGATCACATATCCCCTATTAGTCGGTCGTATATTACGGTCAACTTCTCCGTGTCTTTTTGGAGGTTGATCGCCTGATCATGTTTTTTGATGAAAAACATCTCAGCAATCTCTCTCTTTTTAAAATGTTTTTCTTTGTGTAGGATCTTTGCTTCTTGCCAATTAAATACATGATTCAACTCAAGCCGATGTTTGCTTATTACCGAATGGTTACTAGCGTGCTTCTTAATATTTGTTTCATGCTCTTTAATGCGTGTTTCAAGATGTCTTTTCGTTTGTCCTATATATGTAGCATTGCAATCTAAACAATCAATCTTATAAACCAACTCAATCTGTTTCATATCCTCCAGTCTGTCTTTCCCCTTCCTAATAACGCGATTGAGCTTTTTAGGTACGGTGTAAACGACATCAAAACCAAGGTTGCTGAGAATACTACGGATCTTTTCACTGTAGTCTTTAATATACGGAATAGTTATGAAATTTCCCAAAACGATATTATCCGTCTCATCATCATTATCTCTTGTAGCATTGCGGTATTTGATGTCCTTTAATCGTTGTTTGATACATTTATTAACAACATGTGTAGGGTAACAATTATTGCTCAGAATTTCTTTGACAATTTCGATATTAGTCGTATGAAACCGTTTGTCCGACAATAAAACAGCACGATCAACGAGACCTATGGGCAGTCCTATGGGCTCTCCGCTCTTACCCATTCTTGCAGATATAGTGATGGATGACCTGGAGACAATTTGTCTCAGTTCTTTAAAATTTAAGATTTCCACATTTTTTAGATATGTCGATGATATATTCGCGATAGTTCAAAGATCGAACATTGATGAGGTACTCAATATTTTCAACAGTTATCACCCACGGTTGAAATTTACTTGTGAAATCGAGTCAAATGACAGGATAAATTTCCTAGACACTACTGTCCTCAGGAATGGCGACACATTAATTACGAATTGGTACCGAAAACCAACTTTTTCCGGACGCTACATTAATTATTTGTCTAACCATCCTGAAAATTATTAATGTACCGTAGATACGTCGACGACATATTCGCGATTATCCCAGCGTCGGAAATAGATGACACGCTTAAAATATTTAATGAGTACCATCCAAGACTAAAGTTTACTTACGAAATAGAGACTAACTCTTCGCTGAGGTTCCTTGACACGACGGTAATTAGAAACGGTAATAAATTGATAACAAACTGGTACCGCAAACCCACCTTTTCGGGACGGTATATCAATTTTTTCTCTAACCACCCCCTCAAATACAAAATTAATACGATAACGAATTTGGTGGATAGGGCCGTCTTGTTATCCGACGAATGCTTTCACCGAGCCAACATTCAAGTTGTCAAAGAAATTCTGTCGAACAACTGCTTTCCGAAATGCGTCATCGACAAGTACGTCGCCAAACGACTTAATATTCTTAAAAATCGGACCCCCCGCGACACAACTGCGAAGGTCGACAACCTCGCCCCTGACTTAAGAAGATGCATTCCTATGCCCTATATCAATGGTCTCAGCGACAACATCCGCCGCATTTTAGGGAAGTTTGGTTTCAATACCTTGTTCACCGTACCTAAAAAATTAGATTGTCTAATAAAGAGAGGGAAAGACAGTTTGGATGGTCTCAAACAAACAGAGCTTGTGTATAGGATTGACTGCTTGAATTGTAGAGCTTCATACGTCGGACAAACGAAAAGACACCTTGGTACGCGCATTAAAGAACACCAAGCTGACATAAAGAAGGATGTCAGCAAACAGTCTGTGGTCAGCAAGCACAGGCTTACATATAATCACAACTTTGACTGGTCTAAACCGAAGATTTTACATAAAGAGAGACGATTTAAAAAGAGGGGAATCGCAGAAATGTTTTTCATCAAGAAGTGCGACAACGCTATTAACTTACAGAAGGACACTGAAAAGCTCAATGCCCTTTGTGATCGCGTTATTAAGGAAACATAGGCCTTCCTTCTCGTTTCCCCTCTCCCGCTTATTGTTATTTTTATTTTTATTGTTTTTAAACGTGTCTTCTTGTCTTATGCCTGTCCTTGCGACCAGTCGCAGTACCACAACCGCACGGCTCTGACATGTTTCTTTGTGTTCCATAACTGACATGTCGATTTTACATTATTATTTTTTAACATGCACTGACGCTCAAATTATGTAAGCATTAATTATTGTATCTGTTCATCTACGCTGTTTTTAACATTCTCTGACTCCGAAACGTTTAGTTTTTAGATGGCTCAGTTTTGACATTATGCCAGGATAAATAATAATTTGTTAGTCTTATTCACTTGATAAGGACCGAAAGGGGCGGTCGAAACGTCGTGAGAGTATAATAAAGGACTTGCCAGTTGGTCGGCTTTAAACACACAGAATTTAATTTCTAATTATTTCACTGGCGGAATAAATCTTATTGTTTTTATTTTTTTTTTATATACCTCACGGTTTCAGACATATTCACTTATAATCAAATACATATGGAATTTCTTTGAGGGGTTGTTTCGACCCCTGAACATGCTTTGAAGCCGATAAAAAAATATGTGTCTATTATTTTTTCTACTCTAAAACATCTGAAGTTCATCAAAATCGATGAGGAACAGTTCCAAACGTTCCCTTTTAGGTCTAAGCAAAAATGTTCTGCCATTCCAAAGTTTTTATATATGTCGCAGGCTTTTTGTGAAATCAGCCTTTTTGCAAAAAGGCTAGCCTGTTTGCAAAACGCCGCCTTTTTGCGAAAGCATTCATTAGTTCTTAATAAGACTGACACACTTTAGACTTTTTGCAAAAAACCTAACTAGCACCAGCCTCATTGGTTAATGATGCACGTTCTGCAATGTAGCTAACAAGACGTCTAGCCTTTTTGCATACAGCCTAAAATCCCTAGTCCGATTGACGAAGGCGCTGCTACGTTTGCTATACTAGTTTGACAAAATGGCGACTGTCAACAACTCGCGTGAATGTATCAGCGAAAATATCTGTGAATCAGTCATGGATTCTTCAGAACAAACAAGAGAGTTAAATTTTCAAGAACAATTTAATATAAAAATCATGTTTAATATTTGTTGAAGAAACCATGGACCAAGGAACGAATATGTGAGGTTATTCAAGAAATGAAAAAAACAAAGCTAGCCATCACATCAGGAAAACGTCGTACTCCATCGGAATATCGTGTTACTGCTAAGTACGATATCATGGAAGCAGGAGGTGAGGAGTTTTTGATTTTTAAGAGGCAAGATCACAGTGAACCCGTTGTGAATATCGTACCAGTCGAAGAATATTATACGAAATTGATGGAAATTCACAAATCCTGTGGACATGGAGAGCGCGATAAAATGCTTTATGCTCTCAAGAATAAATTTTATATCCCGAAGCCTATAGTTAAACTTTTTGTTTCTATGTGTAATGTTTGCGAAAAAAACGCTCAAATCCCAGAAAAAAAATTGTGACACAACCAATCGTATCCAGACTTTAATGTGCGAGGTCAAGTTGACCTTATTGATTTACAGTCGGCTCCGGATGGTCATTTTAAATGGCTAATGAATTACCAAGACAACGCCACTAAATTTTTGCATTTAAGACCTCTTCATTCAAAAAGAACAGCAAAAGTTACATTGGAACTTTTAAAAATATTCTTAACTTTTGGAGCTCCACACATCCTGCAAAGTGATAACGACCGTGAATTTTCCGCTGGTGTTGTGAAAGAGTTGATGGATATGTGGCCCGAATGTAAAATAATACACGGCAGACCTCGTCACCCACAAACACCAGGAAGCGTAGAGCGTAGTAATCAAGATGTGGAGAATATGCTTCGCAGTTGGATGGAAGATAACAAAACTACGAATTGGTCTACAGGATGTTATTTTGTCCAGTGGCAAAAAAATTCTTCCATTTATAGAATTATTGCAAGAT
This sequence comes from Leptothorax acervorum, assembly GCA_035220615.1. Classification (NCBI taxonomy): domain Eukaryota; kingdom Metazoa; phylum Arthropoda; class Insecta; order Hymenoptera; family Formicidae; genus Leptothorax; species Leptothorax acervorum. The sequence goes on along the minus strand of JASTWQ010000148.1, from coordinate 42,793 downwards.
CTCCATATCGTGCTCTTTTTGGGTGTGACTCTAAAAATGGGCTTAAAAGGACTGATATACCCGACAGCATTCTTACATCCATTGAAACAGAAGAAGAACTGGAGGCGTTCTACAACCACAAAAATAGTGACGCAATGAAGCAAAGTGAAGAACCTAGCAACAGTTCAGAGAAAGAAAATATAAGGTAAGTCGAGAGAAGATGCTAATGGAGGAAAGATGCTACTGTATTAATAATAAAACAGAGTTATTATTAAAATAGTGCTCACAGGATTTGTATCTTCCTCCACAACAAGTGGAATCTTGCTCCGATATTAGATAAAATACATGTTTTGCATAATAAATATATTATTAAGTTATAACATCTTAACGATAATCTTTAGAGCGGCAATTTTCAAAAATGTTATATAAAAGCTTTAAGTTTTATTTTTTAAATAATTCAAAGTAGTTGTAACTATTGATTTGCTTATAATTCTATAATATCTATCTTTTGCCTCTTCACCTGATTTACCCTATATTTTAATTTATAAAACAGAGATCACAGCAGTGCTGCCTCAAAGACAAACGAGATTGAAGGAGAAGAAGCTTCAATTCTCTGTATAGTATGTAACAAAGAGACAACAAGTGCTCACAAATGCAGCTTGTGTGATAATCCTGTCCATGCCATTTGTGGTGAAGCAGATTCAAGTGAAGGATATGGCAGTAAGGTGTTATGCTTTATTTGCAAAGGAGAAAGGAATATTTTAGTTGAAAGAGAGCAGTCACACATAGGACTACAACGTGCAGCAGAAAAAATGTTGGATGTAGCCAGTAAAAAGCTTCCTCCTTTAGCTATTGGAAACTGTGTAATTGTTACGGTACCTAAGGTAAATCGGGGTCCTTTAGATACTCAAAACATCATAGGAAAAATAGTAGATTATAGAAATCATGTCTATAGAGTAGGAACTCGTTATGGTACTATCAAAAACTGATTCCCTCGACAAGAGCTACAGTTGTCAACAAAATCTTACGATGGGATTGTATTGGAAACTGCAATTTCACTACGGGAAGCAGTAGCCAAACAATCTCCATTTTGGGGTCAGGGTTTTAATAAATGTTCCTGTAAACCTGCCAAAAATCAATGTCAGATAAATAGATGTGCTTGTTACAAAAATAAGCATCTTTGCACATCTAAATGTCATTCGAGTTTGACCTGCACTAACAAGTAATCGTCAGACATAATATAAAGACAGCAACTATATCATATACTTGTATAAGATAGATTCATGTCACATACGCTATCATGAATCTATCTTATACAAATATATTATATAATGTTATTACATATCACAATAGATTTTTTGTTCTTGTATTCTTTATGACTTCAGATTCTAAAGATTTTGTTGCGTTTTATAAATTTAGTTAGACCTACAAGTTTAAGTAGGCACCTATTTTAAGTTCAATAATTTTAATAATAATAACTATAACGCATGACTGTTTTGCTCTATACAGGGTGTACCTAAACTGGCGATAAATATTTTAATGACAAATACTTTGTAACATTTTAAAACGAAAATTTTAATACGAAAATGCCGAGGCTATAATAGTTTTCAAATGAGAAAAATTTAAATATAACGAATGACAAGGTTAGATTTTCGCGCGCTCAGGGATGGTAACATGGCCAATGATAAAGGTGCTTCCATGAATCGAATACCTTTGAGTATTGGGAAATTGTTGCAAAAAAATTCAAAAGTTTTATCAAGAAACTATTTTTGTTTGTCCGTAATGAATTATTTATTCAATAATTCAATATATTCATGATATGTGTCATTATGTCATATTTATTTGGTTAATTCATATGATGGTAATAAATCTCCGCGATAAAAATTGATCAAATTGATGAAATCATTTTTTGTTCCAACTTTTGATTGAATTGGTTATAAAATTGCTAATACCAATTATTTATTCAATTCTGATATAAGTCTAGCCACTCTCTACACGTTCTTAAAAATTATGACAAAATCTTAAATATTTAGAAAAGAAAGAAGTTAACATAATGAAATAAAATAGAAAGAATTAACGTAAAATAAATTAAAACGGGCGTACTTCATCAAAACCCACGAAATAATTTTTAAATAAATTTTTTCAAAATATTATTTTACGACGTACATTACTATAAGCTTTCTTTTTATTATTAAAATCAATTTATTTACATCAATGGGAAGAAAAATTTTAAATTAAATTAAAATTACACAAAATGTATGAATTAATAAAAACTAAAATACAAAACGTATAAACTAATAAAATTGAAAATACGAAACGTGTGAATTATTCGAAGCATTTGCAACTATTACGCCACAAATGATTTTAAATGCAACGAGTTTGTTACGACGTGCACGATTGTGTATCGAATGTGACGGTGGACACTTTAAACACCTTTTATAAATAGAAGTATCATTTTCATACTATTAATTTTCTACTGGTTTTTAGCGAGAAAATTATGAACGATTTATGACTAATTCTAACGTTTTTCTTGACAGATATTTTGTTGGATTTAAGCGGTGAGCGTTTGGACCGAAAAATGATTGACTGCATGTACAATGTACATATTAAGTTAATTTTATTAATTCACACGTTTTGTATTTTCAATTTTATTAGTTTATACGTTTTGTATTTTAGTTTTTATTAATTTATACATTTTGTAATTTTAATTTAATTTAAAATTTTTCTTCCCATTGATGTAAATAAATCGATTTTAATATTAAAAAGAAAGCTTATAGTAATGTACGTCGTAAAATAATATTTTGAAAAAATTTATTTAAAAATTATTTCGTGGGTTTTGATAAAGTACGCCCGTTTTGATTTATTTTACGTTAATTCTTTCTATTTTATTTCATTATGTTAACTTCTTTTTTTTTTAAATATTTAAGATTTTATCATAATTTTTAAGAACGTGTAGAGAGTGGCTAGACTTATATCAGAATTGAATAAATAATTGGTATTAGCAATTTTATAACCAATTCAATCAAAAGTTGGAACAAAAAATGATTTCATCGATTTGATCAATTTTTATCGCGGAGATTTATTACCATCATGTGAATTAACCAAATAAATATGACATAATGACACATATCATGAATATATTGAATTATTGAATAAATAATTCATTACAGACAAACAAAAATAGTTTCTTGATAAAACTTTTAAATTTTTTTGCAACAATTTCACAATACTCAAAGGCATTCAATTCATGGAAGCACCTTTATCATTGGCCATGTTACCATCCCTGAGCGCGCGAAAATCTAACCTTGTCATTCGTTATCTTTAAACTTTTCTCATTTGAAAACTATTATAGCCTCGGCATTTTCGTATTAGAATTTTTGTCTTAAAATGTTATAAAGTATTTGTCATTAAAATATTTATCGCTTATTTATAGTTTAGGTACACCCTGTATAATAGATATATTCATGTCACATACGCTAACATGAATCTATCTTATACAAATATATTATATAATTTTATTACATATCACAATTTTTGATAGATTTTTTGTTCTTTTATTCTTTATGACTTCAGATTCTAAAGATTTTGTTGCGTTTTATAAATTTAGTTAAACCTACAAGTTTAAGTAAGTAGGCACCTATTTTAAGTTCAATAATTTTAATAATAATAACTATAACGCATGACTGTTTTGCTCTAAATAATAAATATAATAACTATAACGCATGACTGTTTTGCTCTAAATAATAAATAATTAATTTTTTAAATATTAATATTGATTTTTCTAATATTAATAGTTTTATCACATACTTATCACAATTTTGATATATTTTTCGTTTTTTATTTCTTATGACTTCAGATTCCAAAGATTTTGTTGTTTAAATAAATAAGACTGTTTTGTTCTAAATGATAAGCAATAAAAACTTGATTTTTCTAATATTGCATTTATTTACAACCACTAAATAAAACTAGTATATAGCGGCGTCTCTAGTGGCAGAAAAAAAACACTATTTCGTCAATCGGACGGAATTTTAGGCTGTATGCAAAAGGCTAGACGTCTTGTTAGCTACATTGCAGAACGTGCATCATTAACCAATAGGGCTGGTGCTAGTTAGGTTTTTTGCAAAAAGTCTAAAGCGTGTCAGTCTTATTAAGAACTAATGAATGCTTTCGCAAAAAGGCGGCGTTTTACAAACAGGCTAGCCCTTTTGCAAATAGGCTGATTTCGCAAAAAGCCTGCGACATTTACATCATTAAAGGAAAAAGACAACTACTGTCTATCAATTATTACAGGAAGAGTCTGCACAGGCTGGTTTGTACTTTTTAATTACTGGAACTTAATTGCAGCATTTAGCAATAGGTCTGTCCTTATGTTCTCCTTTATAATTTATTTTCCAGAAACTACTAATGATGAAAACTTACCTGAGATGTTAGATGAAGATAATTGTTCCCTTTCCAAATAAAAATGATCAGCCTCTAAAAATGATAGGTCTCCTTTGAGAGATCCACAAAGTTTTCTAACAATTTTGAGCCACTTGAAATTGCGGAAAAGACTATCTTTGTGAGCAATCTCCAGATTCTCATGATGCACTCTAAAGTCTGACCACAATAATGATTTCAGAATGAATAAAAGAAAAGATTTCCTAGACAGACCTACACCATCAAAAAACCCATTAGAAGGTATTTTTATTGGTTGCCCTATTTTGATGGTAAATGAATGACTGCTTAGTTGATTCCGAATTGAACATTTGGTTTTGTTGTTCATAGAGATTTACGGCTATCAACAGGATGCAGAAGCTGCGGATCAACTGGCAGTAAGTCTTACATTCTCTATCTTCTTAGGTCCAAATTAATAGACGTTTCTTAGTTGTCAAGATCAGTCTGTCTTTGTCTCGCGTATGGTAAAATGGTATACGCGAGACAAAGACAGACTGATCTTGACAACTAAGAAATTTCTATTAATTCGGACCTTATATCCTTGAAGCAATAAAAATTGTTTTTATTGGTAATTGACAGCTTTTATGATAATTTTTTTATATTATGGGCAAATTACATCACTCCAAAGCTGTCATTTGATTCATGTATAATAGATTTTTGGTAGCTAAACCTCAGGGTGACGTCCCATGGCGCGTATCGCGTATCGGACGTATCAAAAATCGCGACCAAACACAGACAATCCGCCGTTCTTGGTACGCCAAAGTTTGGTTCCTAGTGTTTCATGGAGCGGATTACGCGGAAGCGAAACGAGCGTATCACCAATCACGGGACCGTTTTGACGGAATCTTTGAAAAGGTTCTATCAGAACTATAGCTATCACGTGATTGATGATACGCTCGTTCCACTTCCGCGTAATCAGGTTCATGGGACTAGGGAGCAAACTCTGGCGTACTGAACACAAGCACGTAAAAAGTGCAGTGTCTTCACAAACCGTTGTTTACAAAGGCCGCGTGTATAATAAAGTAAAAAGTCAAAAGTTTTACATTTTGCCGTTACTTTTGTAAGTTATTTTGGAAAATTTCAATAAAGAAAACTGTGAAAATAGTATACTGTAAATGACGAAAAAATAAAAACACTTTTATTATATAAATTTGGTCCAAGCTATCCATTAAGCCTAGTTAAAACTTAATCCGTTCACTAGTTATCGAGATCTCAAAATCTCGGGTACTCGCTTCGCGTCGCGTATAAGAGTCACGGGGCGGTATCGCTCCGCACGTACTTGGCGCGAGACACTACCGTGTCTCTTGATCAATGGACATTACATACAGAACCGGCAGTCTCACGGACTCGAGGATCCTCCAGAACGCTCTGCATCGCTTTGCGAAATGTTATGTCAATCTGGGTAAACAGTATTTCTTCGTCAGGAAGCTGCGTTACGATATCTTTACTTGAAAAAATTGGAAACAGATACATCCATTGCATTTGCACCTGCAATTAAAAAACAGCATTAATTTTTGTAAATGGTTAGTTCATTACATACTCAAAAAATAGCAAAATGTTTTAATTTTAAGAAAAGAAAATTGATAAAGAAATTTTGTTATAAATTTAACCACTAGCTAGCCACATTTATTTTCGAGTCCTTAGTTCGCCACACTCCGGTCTGTGAAGCCGCTCGATCTTGTCGCATTGTCATTTTCATTCTAATTAATATTTTTAAGCTTGTAATGTAGGAATTGGAATTATAGAGTCTGAATAAGATGTTTACTATAATATAAGGCCAAGAAAATTATTTGAGTTTAAACTAAACTTATTGTAAGAAAATGATAGCAAGAAAATGGTGTTTTCGGAAAAAAAGTCTTAAATGGTTTTGCAAATACGATTTAAGAAAAAGTAATGTTTGTTTGTTGTAGCGGATACCTAATACTTAAAAAAATTTTATGCCACGATTCGTTCCAAAAAGTGTATTAATTTAATCATTTAAATTGTAGCAATTTTCACAAAAAAATAACGGGTCTAAATACAGATAATCTAAAGTAATAATAAGCTTTATTGCAATCACAAGCAAAAGGTAAGGCACCAACAAATTGCTGCTATTAAGCCTACCAGTATAGAGCGATTATAAATAATACATTGTTTAAACATTGTTAAAATAAAATAATACATTGAAAATAAAAATACTACATTGATTAAGAAAGGAAATGCGGAGCGTATCTCTCCTCGAACAAGAGTACACATTAATTAAGAAAAGATACGCAGAGCATACGACGCGCAAACGTGTGACATCCTAGAGGCAACGCACGCGAGAGTAGGACGCAGGAAACAGTGAAGAAGCCGAAGACGATGTAAAACTCATCGCAGCGGAGCGAAAAGAAGCTAGAGAGGAGGAAGATTCTATGGAAGTAGGAAGTAGATTATAATATTTGACAGCGATGTAGGAAAATGAGGCACGGAATTTGACGGTATGATGCAGGGGAAAGGATAGGAGATCGTGGTGGCGGGTGTCAGGAGTTTCAGAGGAATGGAACTCTGCATTGTAATGGCGACGAAGATAAGGAGGAGTATTAGAACGAAGGAAAGAGAAAACAAGGGAGCAAAGATGGAGGACAAAACGTGGAAGTATCTTAAGCCATGCAGAACTTAGGTACAAATGAGAGATGTGATCATATTTACGGAGACGTTACGCAGTAGGAGAAGCAAAGATACGAATTTTGGATATATTGAATACTATTAAGTAGTACGATTATAAACGAGAACTTATTGGGAACGGTTTGTGAGATACGATCTAAGGAAGGACAGAGCAGAAGGGGATATGCCGTAGTACTTGAGTTTCCCAAGCAAAAGCTCATGATTGACCGTGTCAAACGCCTTGGAAAAATCGAGTGTTACCAGAACAGTCAGACAACCAGTATCAAATCCTCGAAGCACATGGTCAGACACATGAAGCAGTTCAGTTGTAGTGCTGTGATAATTACGAAAACCAAATTGAAACTCTGGGCTAATGTTAGCCTGATTGATGAATGAACGCAATTGTGTATAGCAAATGCGTTCAAGGATTTTGGAGAGAAAAGGGGGCAGAGAAATAGGACGGAGATGAGACGGATGATGGATTACGTGTTTTAGGAATTGGTAAGACTACTGAATGTTTCCAGGAGGAAGGAAAGGTATTGGAGGAGAGGGAGTAATTCAGAATGTGTAGGAGAGGATCGAGGCATTCGAGGTATAGAGGAAGACAGAGGAGCAGCATACGACCAGAGAGGTCATAGGGACAAATAAAATATATAAATAGAAAAAATACAAACTTTTTACTTTTAGCATGACTTTACATCAAGCATAGATTGTTATAAATATTTTAATTTGTTGAAAAATTATTTTGAAAACATAATTTCTTAGAATAATAATAATAATTTTATTTTACCATCCATACATTATAATATATGTATATGTTTTTGGACATAGATCTTAACATTTAATTCTTTTACTTCTTACATCTTACGCTTCTTCTTTTCATATCCTATCCTTTCGTATAATCTCGCGTATTCGCATGCCTTTATATTGATAGTCCCTCTCAGCATTTCTTTGATCGCCCTATCTAGATTTCCTTCCTTATCTAATTCATCTAACCATTCCTTAATTTCTTCCCCCACCCTATCTCTCATTTTTTCAAACTTCCACATATACCTCCACGCCTTCTCCTCTCTCCCGCATACCTCACACTTCTCTCTCTCCTGACTATTTCTTTCCTTTCCAATATTTCCGCATCTCATTCTTGTCCATTGTTCTTTATCTCTCCCTTTCACCTTTTTACCTCTCCAATACTCTTCTTATTCTATTTCCTTCTTCTTATCTTTATACTTCTTACACTATCGTGACCTATCTAATCTATTCCATTTTCCCTGTATCTCCTGTTCTAATTTAATATTCACTGCTCTTCTCATTTTTCCTTCAATTACTTCTTTCTCCTTTCCTTTCTTTATTTAAATCTATTATTTCGCCCTCATCTTCCAAACGCTTCAAATACCCCCTTCATCCAATCGATTTAACATTTTTTAATTCTCTCATCTCCTTCCTTAAACATAATTTCGCCATCTGCTTTCTTCCATATTCATTATTTTTTATAAATATTTACACGCTCTAACTCTTGCTTGTATTTCTACATTTGTCCTACCTGCTTTCATTTGCCAAATATATGCAAATGTGTTTCTACTCAATCCTATACTCATTTTCATATACCAACTTTGTATTCTTTCTGCTCCCTCCCATCTTCTCCAACCCCAAAATCTGCGCATACAACAGACGTGGCCTAACATTAGTATCCATCAAGTACTTTCTTCTTTGCAAAGTATTTAATCTCGTAGAAATTTCCCTGCTTGTGCTAATGTATGCCTCCTAAATGTATTTTTTTGTCATAAATCAGAAATCCAAATACTTATTGCTGTTAACTAACTCTATAGATTTTTCCCCAGATACCGTCTTTCTCTCTTCTTCTTTCTCCCTCCTTCTTTTAAATATCATTATTTAAGTTTTTTCTACGTTTACTTCTAAAGCATTCCTTACTGAAAAATCTTCTAATACTTGTAACATTTCTCTCATCCCTAGCGAGCTCCCTGCCACTATCTTATAATTTTTTTAGGTAAAAATGGTGATTAGGGGACCCTCTACCGATGACCTCGACCTTGACATATGTTGTTAAGGTCACCCTCCTAAATGACCTTCAGAAAGTTTTAGTCGGCGGTCATTGTTTATTAAAAAGTTATAAACAAAAACAGTTTGAAGAATATTGCAGTTATTTTGAGTATTGAAAGGCATAAACGACTAATATGTATGTGGAAATAGTACATGTATGAACGAAGAAAAGTCATTTATAAAGCAGCGAATCGTTAGTATATTGAACAGTCTTTTTGTTAAAGCAGAGAATAGTTGGTATAGAAAGGTATATATACAATTTTATGTATTAGAAAGCAAAAATATAAAGCATTCTCTGCTTTAACCATAATTGTATGATTATAATTGTAAACTATCTTTAATTGTACAGTTTTATACCGACTATTCTCTGCTTTAACAAAAAGACTGTTCAATATATCAGCGATTCACTGCTTTAAATAAAGCAGATAACAGTTTATGCTTTTGATTAAATTAAAGCAGAGAATACATTATATTTATGCGTTCACATAAAAGTTGTATATATACCTTTCTATACCAACTATTCTCTGCTTTAACAAAAAAACTGTTCAATATACTAACGATTCGCTGTGTTTGGGATAATGGACTGTATCTATAATGATTCGTCTTCCACTTCGATTTAATGATTCGTCTTCGTATCTTGATTCGTCTTCCACTTAGTGCAACATTGGAGTTCAGAAATAAATTCTTTAGACCAACGCTTCCAGAAATTTTGCTGCATTTGCTGGATGCGCTGATAGCGGGAGAGTCTGGTCTCGTTGATGGCAGTCACGTCTGGGCATGGCACAGTTGTCAAGGTCTGCCCGATAATGAAGTGTGCCGGCGTAAGCGGCTGCAAATCCAGAGGGTGGGAGGATAAGGGAGAGAGAGGACGAGAATTTAAGATTGACTCAACTTGGACTAATAGGCTGTAGAACTCAAACGTCAGCAGCACATTCCCCATGACACGCTTTAAGTGATACTTGAATGACTTTACGCCAGCTTTCCAAATAACCCCAAAATGTGGAGAGTATGAGGGAATGAAATTCCAGTGGATCCTTTCGGATATCAAGCTTTCTTGCAACGCCGTTTTATTCCTGGTTAGGAACTCTCCAAGATACTTTAACTCTGAATGGGCTCCGACAAAATTGGTTCCATTGTCGGATGATATTCTTCCAGTCCTTTCTCGACGAGACACGAATCTTCGTAGAGCCAGGATAAAATTTTCTGTAGTGAGATCCGACACCAGCTCCAGATGAATGGCCTTTGTGGCCATGCAGATATAGGATTTGTATGTTTTGCATCCTTTCCCCTTTCGGTCCTTTGTGATGAAGGGCCCAGCGTAATCTACGCCTGTACTATAGAAAACGGGAGCAGGAGTGACGCGGTCGCGTGTTAAGTCGGCCATTTGTGGGATGATTGATCTAGGTTTGTTACGAAAACACTTGACGCACTGATTTACAACCTGACGTGCCAGGTTTCGACCCGCAATCGGCCAATACTTTTCCCTAACACGCTAGCAGCAACTAAGGTCCGGCGTGTAGAAGACGTCTGTGTTCACTTTCAAAGATGAGTTTGGTTAGATGATGTTTTGATGAAAGTATCATTGGATGTCTCTTGTCGAAATCGAAGTCGAAATGTCCCAAGCGGCCTCCAACTCGCAGTGTGTTTTCCTTGTGCAAGAAAGGATTCAAACCGAGGATCTTACTTTGCGCGTCTATAGGTTTGCCCGCGATAGGGCACGAAATTCTTCTGAAAACGATTCTCGCTGCGCTAAACTTATTAGAGCAATCATGGATTGCTGAATCTCCTTTGCGTTGAAAGGACCTTTCGCTGGAATCTTCTGAACTTGTATGTCTATGAATTTTCTGCAAAATGCCATTATTCTTCCTAGTCTCTCTAATTTGGAGTTGTCTTCAAATTTGATAAGTGCGGATTTGGTTGTCGCGCTATGCAGAGTACTTGTTTTTGACACTTTTTTTGTCTCAGGCAAATCAGTAGGAGTAGGATAATCTTGCTTGGGCCATTGATCTTCCGATTCTAGTAACCAGGTCGGCCCATGCCACCACAACTTTAAATCGACTAGAGCTCTTGGTGTCACCCCTCAAAACAGTAGGTCAGCCGGGTTCTCCGATGACGGGGTGTGATTCTAATTGACGGGGGAGGACTGTGATTGTATGTCCGTCACGCGGTTGTGGAGGAAGGTTTGAAGGCAATGGGGCTCAAGGCGTATCCAATTCAGAACGATGGTGGAGTCGCTCCAATAATGTGTAGAATCGATGTTCAAGCTTTGTGATGATTTGACTTTAGTTACTAATTTTGCTAAAACGTGTGCGGCACTCAGTTCCAGGTTAGGTATCGTAAAGCCTTGTGTCCACAATCCAAAAACTTGGTCCGAGATCTCGGACGGAAAAAGAATTAACCAATCGCATTTAAACAATTCGGCCAATTGACCAATGCAATTGGTTAACTCTTTCTCCGTCCGAGATCTCGGAAAGTTCTTGGATCGTGGACACAAGGCTTAAGAAACTTCAGAGGTGCAACTTTCGATTTGAAGCACAGCAGCTTGACTAGAACTGTTCCTGCTTCATCCATTGATCGTATATAGATGCAGGCACCGTAGGTCTTATCGCTTGCAACCGAAAACCCATGGATTTCAATTCGTCGTGAGAATGAGCAATAAACTTGTCGTAGTATACGAAAATCATTGAGCTAAGCTCGTTAGCAAAGTGCGTCCATTCGGATTGTAGTTCTGATGGGAATGGATCATCCCACGAAAGGCTTAGTTTCCACAACGTTTGCATCATTATCTTCGTGAGTATAATACTTTGGCTGAGAAGTACTAAAGGGTCGAAAAGTCGAGCTATTAAGAACAATACAAAGCGCTTTGTTACTGGCTCAATGCTCCGATCTAAATCGACCTGATATACCAGCTCATCTCTGACACAAGATCAAGACAGTCCTAGCGTCTTCGTGGTTTCCGTTTCGCCAAGCTTGATAAACTGGTGAGCCTCGTCAGACTTTGCAATGGCTTCGAGTGTTTGCGGCTCATTGGAGATCCACTGTCGCAGCTCGAAGCATCCAGATAACAGAATTTGTGATACGTCCGCAGCAAGTTGGGCTGCTTCCCTTTGTGATGAGACTCCAAACAGCACGTTGTCGACGTACGTACGCTTACTTATGATATTCGCCGCTTTGGAAAGCGACTTTTGATATTCCTCAGCTAGTTGTTCCAAACATCTGATGGCCAGAAAGGAACTTGAAGTCATGCCATAGGTGACGATATTTAACTCGTAAGTAGCAACGGAATCTGATGGGTTCTCTTTCCAAAGTATGCGTTGAAATGCACGTTGTGATGGATCTATCAGCACCTGACGGTACATCATCGCAATGTCTGCTCCTACAACGTAAGTATGCTCCCTGAAACATATAATAATTGATAGAAGATCTTGTTGAATGGTAGGTCCAATCATCAGCAGGTCATTGAGAGATAGACCAGTTGAAGTTGGCGCGGAAGCGTTAAATACAACGCGTAGTTTTGTTGTGAGGCTACTTTCCTTCATTACCCCATGGTGAGGCATATAGTACGATTGGATTGCAGGGCCGTCGTCATCGATTTTCGTCATTTGGCCTAAATCTTCATATTTTCTCATAAACGCTATGTATTCACCTTCACTTCTTGTCGTCTCCTCGCAATCTTCGTTCTAGCGATTTCAAACGACGTTCCGCTAATCCTCTATATTCGCCTAAATTATCCGTTGATAACTTGAATGGAATGCTAACGATGAATCTGCCGTTGTTGTCCCGCTTAGTGGTCTCTCTGAATTGTAATTCACATGCTTGTTCTTCCGGTGAAAAAGGATGCGTTGACGGAGGCTCTTCAATTTCCCAGAAGCGCTCCAGGTACCGCGAAATGTCGTTTGCGCTCGTCGCCAAATTGCATACCAGGGATGGACTTTTGTCGTATCGTTGTGGCAATCTTCTTGAAACAACGTATCTCAGTTTTGTTTTGCATAAATGAGGATGCCTTGTTGGCTCATAGCAAATCAGCTCCCAAAAGAGATCGACACCGATCAGCAAATCTATCTTCTTTGGCTTTTGGAAATCTGGGTTTGCAAGTAGAACGTTATCCGAAATGTTTGCTTTCGCAAGATCTAGTGGCTCGTTAGGTAGATTGGTCGTGATTTTGGGGACTACCATGAACGTGAGCTCTTCCTTGAAGTCATTGTGCATAGATCTGATGGTCGCCTTTGTTGTTTCCAAAATCTTAGTCTCGACTTGATTCACGCCAATAACTGAAACATCCCCCTTGCTGGTGCGAAGGCCTAATTTGTTGCACAGCCCCGCAGTCATAAAATTGGATTGAGAGCCTGAATCGAGGAGGGTGTTGCATTTGTGCACTTGTCTTAAATTATTAGCAGAGACGAATCATTTTCACGACCGCCGTAGGTAGTACATGATGTACGGGTTTCTTCGTTGTGACATGTGCGGTAACGATTTCCTTCGCGTTAGTGTTGGCAGTTTGTGATTTTGACATTTGCTTCTCGTTATCGTCCCTTCCTTCGCTCTTATCGCCTCTTTCCAAATGTAGAAGTGTGTTGTGAGATTTGCTGTATTTTTGACACTTTTGTGATCTACAATTTACTGCAATGTGGCCTGATCTCAAGCAATTCAAACTTTTCTCCTTAACTTGCTCTATTCGTGTGGCTATCGATAACTCAAGGAAGGACTTGCAAGCGAACAGCGCATGCTCTTATTCACACAGCGGGCATTTCCCCTTTGTCACAGTGGTATGTGAGAGCGTTGATGGACTGACCTTGGATTTGCTCGTTGGCCGACACGGCTGTGCTTCATTCGATGATTTCGTATGTTAACTTATCTTCTCTAATAATTGGCATCGTTTCTCGATAAAATCTAAGAAGCTCTCCATGTCGGGCAATTCTTCGTAATCTGTACCTACAAGCTCCTTTTCCAATTCCTTCTTGGAGGATGTGTCGTTTATCTGAAATTAGATGTATTAATATTATTAATAGACTGTCCCATCTGTCCACTGGTTGCTTCAATGCTATTAAAGCACGCATATGACCTCGCACTACATCCACTAGTTTTCGCAATGGTTCGTAACCTTCCTTAGTTAATCTTTGGTGTTCTACTATCCCTCCTATATGTTTGTGAATCATTAAACTCCTGTTCTGATATCTCTTGACTAGCAAATTCCATGCCGCCTCGTAATTTACGCCTGAAACCTCAAGGCCTTCAAGGACTTTCAAAGCTTTGCTTGATAGAGAGCCCTGCAAATACTGAAATTTTGCAGTTGGATCAATTCGATTGTCAAAGTGAATGATCGAGCTAAACATATCGTAAAATGTAGGCCACTTGTCATATGAACCGTCGAATTGTGGAAGTTTTAATTGGGGCAATTTAATTTTGTGATGCAGCGGTTGACTGTTGTCAAGCAATGTCGGATTCCGTTCTGACGCTCTGGTTAGTGGCCGGGTCTTCTGGTTTCAATTCACTGATGAGTTTTTGTGCCTTTGCCGTTGATTCGTAATACCTGGTTTCGAATTCTGCTTTCTGTGCGTAACATTCCTCAATCGCATCGTCCTCCGCTAACTGCTCGATTTCCGTTTAACATGCATCGTAATACGTGATTAATTCCTTAATCCTCTCGAATCGTTGCTCGAAGTTTATGATTTCATGCTCTTATAAAGTATCGCGATTGCTCTCTAATGTCTCTAAGAAAATTCGAAATAAAGTGAGTTTTTCTTTCATTGCCCCTCGCTAGCGAGTGAGGCTCTTCGACTTTTCACCTTTGTTATTGCCGTCCATGATATGCAAGGTAAAGGATAAGTGTGTATTAATACACGCGATAACGAGAAATGATAATGTAACGCTTGGCTCAATGTATGACCTGTGCAACTCACGCGGATTGTGCCGGCTCTTTTCTTGCCTTTTCGCAGTACGCCGTGCTCATAACCTCGTTCGTCAATGCTGGAAAATGTGATTGATATGCGTCGTAGAATTTCGTTCATGTTGCCGTCACTGTCGTATTCGGCGTCGTAGGACCAAATTATGTTTGGGATAATGGACTGTATGAGTTACAACGGAACAGGCCCGACATCTCAACGGGCGGAAAACAGGCTTACAACTGCAACTCTCAACTTACTTAGGATACCAACATAAAAGGCACTAAATATTACGCGCAAAAAATAAAATAAAAATTATTAATAATGTCTTTAACACGCTGCTTTAAATGACTTTCCTTCGTTCATACATGTACTATTTCCATGTACATATTAGTCGTTTATGCCTTTCAATACTCAAAATAACCCCAGCAAACACAGAATATAACTGCTACGTAGTACAGGAGTAACACATAATATAACGGCTGTTCTTTCAAATTAATGTCAAGATCATATAATTCTCTCTTATTAATGAAATATAACGCCGCGATGAAATTGTTATATTGTTTGGTTAATTTTTTGTTAAAAGAAAATTACAATAATGTAAGTAAAATGCAACAAATGTTGCAAGAAATGCTACATTTTCGTAACTTTGATGTGATATCATAATTCTCAATTGCAACATATAACTATTTGAAAAGAGTTTTATTGTAGTATAATATGTCACTTGTGCTTCATTGGTGACAGACTTTGAAGAATTAAAAGTTCTTTTCAAGTGCTTCTTAATTTTTAATTAAAAGCCAGTAAGTAAATTGATAATAAAACAAGCTAGTGAATAAATTTTGGATATTATAGTTTTTATATATATGTATATTATATTAAACTTATATATCAAATTACGCGCACGCAGTATGGTGTACGTATTCACCGGCAGTCATATTAGATCCAGTCTTCTCTCGGCCTTAGAACAAATTCCCCTTCCATTTATATATGTTCTAAGCTCTCGGCAGTCGACTACTCGGCTCAATTCCCAAATAGTCTGTTGGCGCGTTCGGACGTGTCTCGTACGCTCGTCGCGTTCTTGGGGGCGGGCGCGATTGTGTGCGGGCCTGTGTCCGAGGACGTGTCCGGACAGGTTCCAACGGAAAAATTTTTAAGATCTAAGACGCAGATCCTGCGTCACCCTTTGTCTGAGCTTGCACCTTTGTTTTTTGTATTCGATTTGGGATTGTATCTGGATTGGTCCAAGAAGAATAAGAATAATTTGGGACAGTATCGAGATTGGCTCAATTTGTTTTTTATGTTCGATTTGGGATTATATCGGGATTGGTCCAAGAAGAGGAGGAATAATTTTGGAATTGTATCGAGATTGGCTCGAGAATAAGAAGAATAGCAACCTATGTCCATTCGAGACACGTTGCCAGAGGCACCGATTCTTGTTTAAGTTTCGCTTTTGTGGAGAAAGAAGAAGAATAGCAGCTTATGTCCATCCGAGACACATTGTCGGAGGCACCGCTCGAATGGTCATCCTTGTTCAGCTAGTTGCAATTTTGACTTCGTAAACACGTTGAGAGCATACTGGCCGTATTGACCTCCGTGTGGAGGCAGGAGCCTAAGCAAACAAATAAGAAGAAGAAGAAGACTACTCGGCTCTCGCTTGGCTCTATGGAAAGAGGGAAGAGGGTTGAGCTGGGTTACGCCGCGCCGTACAGTGTACAGGATCAAAATCGTTTTAACTTCAGGTAATATTTTTTTATCCAATAAATATTATTTACACCAAATGCTTCTAAAATTATTTTTGTACATGTCTATTTTAATATATTATACACATCCATTTGGCAATTTGTTATTAATTATCAGAGGATTGACGTTACGTGTTACGTGGCATGGTCTGCAAAAACCATGTATGATCATAATAATTATTTCAATCACCATTTTAAAATGCGTATATTTTTCATTTGTAATGTTACTGAATGAGTTTCTATAATAATAGGATTATTTATAACATTAGCGGCTTAAATCTTAATGCAACTTAACCTCAAAACCTTTAGCAGTTTAACCATTCATTATTCACGTGATTTTATGATAATTATACTGTTCTTATATTATGTTGCAGTGTTGTAAGGTACGAATTCCATCATCTGGACAAGCTTTATACACAGCACAGAGATAGAGAGAAAGAAAGTTATATCTCTACTCCGGAGAAGATCCTCCAAGCACTCACAGACAGTTTATTTACAGAATTTAATTTTGACAATACTACAGCAGAATGGTTACGCTTTTTTGCACAAATAAAATCAGGCCCCTGGAGACTTTACTATCGCTTTCCCGGTCTGTCCTCGGGCGCAAACCTGCGCCTTGTAACAGGGACGCTGCTACGATGCAGCGAAACTGCAACGTCACAACATGAACATTTAAAATTACTACATGCAGGTCCACAATTAATATTAAATTCAATCCGCGACCAATTTTGGCTAATCGGGGTAGTTTAGCCAGGAAAGTCGTACACGACTGTGTCAATTGTTTTAGGAGCAACCCTCGACAATCTCATGCTCCAATGGGAGAACTGTCTAAAGCTTGCGTATCAATAACGGTACCTTTCTATCATAATGGGGTGGATTATGCGGGCCCTTTTATTATAAAAAATCAAAAAGGGAGAAGATGTAAAACGAACAAGGCATACGTAGGTTTATTTGTTTGCTTCACTACAAAGGCGGTGCATTTAGAATTGATTTCCGACTTAACTGCGGAGGCGTTTATTACTGCACTTAGGCTCTTTTCATCTAGAAGAAGCAAACCCTCACATATACGTTTTCGGACAATGGTACCAATTTTGTTGGTGCTAACAGAGAGTTGAAGAATTTAGCACAATTTCTGACAAATAAGACGAATTCTACCGAAGAGACTGTCAACAAAATTAGTATCAATTTGCATTTTGTACGCGTTCACTTACCACACTTTGGTGGTCTATGGGAGGTAGGTATAAAGTTGACTAACAAGTATCATTTGAGACGAGTAGTTAATAATACGATTTTGAACTTTGAGGAACTATACACATTGCATATACAAGTTGAAGCATTATTAAATTTGCGTCCACTAGTCCGATGTCGTCAGATTCCAATGACCTAATCCCCTTATACCTGCGCACTTTCTTATTGGTCGCACGCTCACATCGCCGCCAGATCATACATTAACAGAGATATCAGAATCCAGATTGTTCAGGTGGCAGTTGATCCAACGCCTTCAGCAATACTTTTGGAAAAAGTGTTGCAAAGAATAATACATCTCATTGTTAGTAATTTGCGTTTTGATAACAAAACTACGTGACAAGTTCGCAAACATGCCCATAAATTTACATCAGTGCGCGACGTTTGGGACGAATTTATTATAGAAATTGCTGTCGGTATTACTCGCCTAGTGACAATTGCACTATTGATAAAAAATTGCTTTCGTTTTGAGGAAGATGCGCTTCCAGGATATACATGAAACAAAAACCTGATAAATATGGCCTAAAATAGTCATAATGAATGATTCGAATACGTACTACATGATCTTTGTAACGTAAGAAAAGTAAGTATATGTACAAGGTTTTGAAAGCATTTCTTCCTACTACGTGCGAAACTTATCAAAATCGATTCATAAAACCAATCGGAACATTACATGTGACAATTGGTTCACCTTAGTACCTCTTGTGGACAGAATGAAAAAAGAGTCATATAATCTTACAATTGTAAGTACTGTACGAAAAAATAAGAAAGAAATTTTGGCTAGATTCGAAGTAATTGATAAAGTAGGTGAATCAAAATTTTTATATCACGAAGGAAAAACTTTTGTCTCTTATACTCCAAAAAAAATAAAATTGTGTTACTTTCATCTTTTCTCCACAAGAATGGAAAAATTAATAATGAAACAGAAAACCCGAAACAGTAATGTATTATAATAAGACAAAAGATGGTACTGATACTTTCAATCAACTATGCCATAAACATACCACCTGCCGCATGACTAGACCTATACGGTCTCTATAGGACATGCTGGATCAATAAGTATCAATGCAATAATATTGTACAACATGAACTTTGCCAATTAAATTTTTAAAAGGTTTGAATTTCTTCAAACTAGCATTTGAACTTATAAAACCGCCACTGTTACAAAGGATGAACATCACAACAATGTGTGCGTTCTTCTTTACGAATTCTCATGGAATCTATAATTGTGCCTGTTAAACAGGAATCAAGAGAAACTCTACAAGGAAACGAAATAAATAAACATGCGCCACTTGCCTTTCAAGTATAAAAAGAAAAACTTAGTTTAAGTGTTTGAGTTGTAAAAAGCCCATATGCTTAGAACCTACCAGTCTAAGTTATGCGTTACATATGTGCGCCATTCAAATAATTTATATTAAAAATTTGTATCTTTATAAAATTTATATTAATCAATTTTATTTCAATAAAAAGTATTTCTTTACAATATTTTGTCTGATTTTCCATTTCATATTTCTGATAACCATTTTCTCTATATTATTTGTGTTTTAAAAAAGGTAAAAATGGTGATTAGGGGACCCTCCAACAATGACCTTGACCTTGACATATGTTGTCAAGGTCACCCTCCTGATTGACATTCAGAAGGTTTTAGTCGGCGGTCATTGTTTATTAAAAAGTTATAAACAAAAAAAGTTTGAAGAATATAGCAGTCCCAGCAAGCACCGATACGTAACAGTTACAAAATCGTAATATACCGAAATGTAACACATAATATAACATGTAACGTAGATGTTAGTTATAATTTTCTACTCATACGAAATTGCAACTATGTAACAAAAATGTAAGTTGTTGCAAGAAGGTTGCGGATTTGTTATACAAACTATTATATCTTTTGTTGTAAAATGATGATATTGATTATAAGAACAAATTTTGCAGCAACTTTCACAACACGTATGTCTCAAGAAATGTTAAAGACGTTTAAAGAGATGTCTAATTTCTATTATATGTATATCTCTAATTATAGATATCTAATAGAGATCAGACGTCTTTTGAACATCTTTAACATTTCTTTGAGACATGCATGTTGTGTTTGATACATAAAATTTAGGAATAACAGGTCTCTGATTTATTTACAGTAATAAAAAGTAATAACAGTTTTAGTTATATATGTCGCAGGCCATAGCCAGGCTTATTGTAAAATCAGTCTTTTTGCAAAAAGGCTAGTCTTTTTGCGAAATGCCGGCATTTTGCGAGAGCATTTGATCATTTCTTTAATAAGACTAACGTATTTTAGACGTTTTGCAAAGTGCCTAGCCTAGCACCAGCTCATGTGTGCCAAAAAGCCTAAAGTGCGTTTAGTCTTATTGGGAAACGATCAGTGCTTCGCAAAATGCCGGCCTTTCGCAAAGAGGCTTTTTGCTGTCACGGCTTTTTCGGCCGGATCAAAGAAACGCCAAGAGAGTCGGGTCTCGGGATAATCCCTCGCGCGAGTCAGGCGATTCTCAAACAAATCTATTGGGCGCCAGACGCGATGCCCTCGCGTCCACTAATTGTTCGATAATCGTTAACGCAAAATCCCGAGAACCATAGCCTGTCGCACGAGGGGCCAGCCGGCTCGACCTAACGACAGAGGGACAGGGTAGAGGCAGGGCAGCGCAGCGTCGTTACACAAACACAAAATAATTTCACATAAATCGCCAAACGTTTAATGAACAATAAGTTTCGTTTATTGACAGAAAAGTAAATAGTCGGAATATTAATTTTTGAACAATGTAGAATTAACAAGTTTGATTTATTTAGTTGAACGGAAATTTCGCGGAAGAGAATATTACAAATAGTCAGTCTTAGTCTAATGAATGGTAGTCCCGGTAAGAAAATATCAGCCAAGCGAGGATGGAAAAATTAACTGAACATCGGTTGTTATTTTTCACAAGAGATGGCTGACAGGTGAATTATCGTTGAATGAAAAAGAAATCAAACATAGAAGCAAACAAGTCAAGTAGAGTCGAAAAAGATTATAAGTAACTACTACGGGGTAAAGGAAACACAACTCGAGCGTTATCCGGAACGAAAAGATCCGCAATATAATACTGAGAAATATTAATTCGATAAACGGACCTACCGCGGAAACAAAATTTAAATCTAATTAATTCAAGAAACAGACTTATCGCGGAAACAAAACTTAAATCTAATTGATCCGATAAACAGACTTATCGCGGAAACAAAACGTAAATCTAATTGAGTCGATAGACAGACTTATCGCGGAAACGAGACTTAAATCTAACTTATTACTAACAGCCACATCATTAACCCGTATCGCGAGAAGGGAATCGACGAGTTTTGCTCGACGCACTCTGCGGGCGGCGCCCCGCTGGGCGCGCCGGAATTCGGTCGCCAAAAAAAAGTATGCGACGCACGAAGGTCGTCGGTCGGTAGTTCGCAACACGCATGCAACGCCCACGCGATATCGAATTTATTCGCGACACCCCTATCGCAATTAACGCAACGACGGATGACTCTACTCTTACGCGACGGTGAAGCACTATTTCACACAAATCGCGAACAACGTCACGCTGGTCTCTACGCGATGTGCGGGCAGGTACCCTGCAGGGCCACTCTCCGGCGACACGCGATAAGGGAGCGCCAATGCGACTCCCCGAGAGCAGTTCGACGACACTCGTTAATACGTGAAACTAGAGAACCGACGCGAAACGCGAGACTTCACTCCGACAGGGTGTCGCGACATTCACGGTCTCGGTGACCGCCGCTATTATCTGGCGACCCCGCGGTCGCGATCCCCAGGAGGCCGAATTACGCGATAGACATCGCGGAAGATCCTACGGCGCACGGTTCCGTCGTCGCGAGGCCCCTCGCATCCGCCACCGACCGCCTTTACCAAAAGCGAGTACTCGTGAGATCCGGTCGCAAGTCGAAGCTTCGCGAGACTCTGATTACGCCGTTTCCGGCGATTTTTCCGCCGCGTCCGGCGTACGTCGCTTCCGACGATTTTCATCAACCAAAACCAAAGAGATTAACCCGCGTTCGTGATACGCGATATCCCGAGGGCGGCTGGTCGGGGCGGAACAAAATGCGGCACTCGCGGCTTCTCCGTGGCTGCTTACACAATGAGTAAATCGGAGGGCAACCTCACCGGTTCCGCTTATTCCTGGAGCTCGCTCCGATGCGTCACAGCCGCCGGGGTTGGTCAGGACTCGATACTCGTGGCTTCTCAAAGAACACTCGGAAAGACAACGCACTCGAAAAAACAACGTGTCGGCACGGCGGACAGACCAGGAGAGATCGAGCGGCACAGAACATATACAATTAGAAGTGCAAGCTCTATGTGTAAGATTGAAAACACGAAACGCCGCGCGATCGACGCGCTCCTAACGGCATGGCCCTGGAACTACATTCTATATCTGTGGCTGTCCGCTGTGTTCCGAATACACTGCCAGTACTGAAAATCTATAATTTACGTTATACGTAAACTATAGATTTTCAATATTGGCAGTGTATATCGGAACACGGCCTATATGAACTGTAAATAATATAGAATAATATATGTTAATAAATAATGTTATTTTCGTCATTAAATGAGGGAATGCGCAATAAAGAACAAATTAATTGCATGTAAAATAAAATACATTTTTATTTCAAAATTTATAACATGAAATACATTTCTATTTCAAAGTGTGTAACATAGAATTACATTTTAATTTCAAAGTTTAACATAAAATACATTTTTATGTCAAAGTGTGTAACATAAAATACATTTTGATTTCAAATAAAGTCTATAATAATAGACATTTTAATTTCAAAGTTTAACATAAAATACATTTGTATGTCAGTGTGTAACATAAAAAACATGTTGATTTCAAATAAAGTCTATAATAATAGACATTTTAATTTCAAAGTTTAACATAAAATACATTTTTATGTCAAAGTGTGTAACATAAAATACATTTTGATACCAAATATTCTTGCAAATAGCCTGATTGTATGCATGTATTACGCTTAAGCAACTCTATAATCGTCGAATCCTATACGCGAGTAAACTACATATCACAGAATGTTACATACTAATCTCTACGACTACATTAACATTACCGGTTTTTCTCGCTCATCTGTGATGCTTCTTGTGCATACTCAAGTCGGTTATGTGGTGGAAGGTCTTCTGACATGTTATACTTGCGTTGTTCGTCAGGCATGTGCGACTCCTCGTGTTTCGCTAGACTGGTCTTATTACTTCCTTTCAGGGCCTTCGGTATTGCCTTCGGTAGCAGCAGTCTGAAAAATTAAACAATACAATTACATTCACACACTTAAAAGACAGATTCACAAATATATATACACAAATATATATATATATATTCACAAATGAAATTGGCAGCAAAAAGAATGCAATTATAAAAAAGAGAAGGCAAAATCAAAAAAGAAAGCAAAGTGTAACAACTACAGAGAAAATATGATTCTAAGAATTGAGAAAAATAAAAGATAGTCCGAGTGAAATACTTATACGTACTTGATGTTGATGTACCAGCATGTGTCTCTGTAGATTGTTCAGCCTGTTGAACTCGCGATCGCACACTTCGCAATCAAACTTGTTGTCGGGATCGTGATGCTTCTTGTGCACACTCAAGTCGGTTATGTGGTGGAATCTTCTGACATGTAGCGTTGTTCGTTAGGCGTATACCTGACTCCTCGTGTTTCGCTAGACTGGTCTTATCCATGAACAGCCGACCGCAGTAAATGCAAGGAAGCGGTCGCGATCCACGAGGCACCACCGAAATTCAATATGGCACATGGCAGGCAGTTTCACTTTCACTTTTCGTGTCTCCGAGTCTCCGACGCCGACCATGCCCGATCGACGTTCGGCTTGCTTCGGCTCCCTGATCCTGCATGGCCCTGCCGCCATGATGTTTCTCCTCTTCTCGTACTACCTTCACCCCCGTGTCGAGCGGTCCGCTCGATGGAAAATCGAGAGCGCGCCCCTCCCTGGGGGTTGCGCGCTGATCAGGCGCGGCGTCGCGACCAATCGGGGCCAAGCGCGTCGCGGGTCACGCGCGCGTTGTCGAGGGTATTCGGTGGGATCCTTGAATCCTTCCAGGCGCCCACTCGTTGGCGGAATTCCTCGCCCGGTGGTTCGCCCTCTTGGGCTGGGCTCCCCTTGTCCGCTATTCTTTTCGCGGACCGCGGGAACGCTGGCCAGGCGTCCCGGGTCCGCTCGGATGTCCGGAGCTGGTTTGGGGAAGGTCCTCTGTTAAGTAGAGACCTCGTAGATATCTCGCGAGAAGAGGAGGGGCGTTACTCAAATAACGAACACGAAATAGAATTTGTTTGAATCAATTTATTCGGCAGAACTACTCGGTGGAATACCAGCATTCGCTGCTGGGACAAGGGAAAATTGCCGAAAAACCTTGTCAGTATTCGATACAAATAGTACACATAATACAGAAATTATGATACTACAGGTGAAAAGGCAAGAATACAATAATACCAAGTATAAAAGCAAAATACACGTAAATATTGGTGAATACTCACGATATGATCAAGAAACAATAGAATAGATAAATCTCTTTCAATCTTATAGGCATTGTTTAATGCTAATATCACTCGAAATAAAGTTATAGATGTAAATAAGTAAAGTAAAAGTTGAATCAGTAATATTTAAACCAAAGAAAATAATAGTGGAGTTGACTTAAGAATATCTCAGGATCATTGGCAAATAAAAATATAAAGCAAAGTAATTACACTTGGCATCACTCAGTTTGAGCAGCCAGAATTAATAATGAATAAATCACACAATAGTAATAATAACTCGAGAGTATCCCGAGAATTATGGCAAATATCACACATGAGGAAATTCACATGATAGAATAAAGTCTTCCGCAACGCAGTGAATTAATCACACAACTAATCTTCACTCAAATGAAAGTGTGTCACAAATATCATAAAGGATGTATCTCGCAAGAATAATACGTAAAATGTGCACAATGAAAGTAAATGTTGTAAAGCTAGAATATACTACAAAGAATGAAATAAACAAATAGAGAGATTATAATCTATCTCGCTGAGAATTGCTATAAATATTTAATAATAGCTGCGAATCCGAATGCGGGTTTTATGAATGTAAACACAAACGAAAAGTACGTATCAATTTAAGAAAAGACTAATGGCCGTAAGGTAGTAGGCGATATGAGCAGCTACAACTCGATGTAATCCCAATTTCAGCACGAGTTTTGCGGAACTGTGTTACGTGGTAACAATCGTAAGGAAGCGTGACCGCTCACGCTTGAACGTGTGCTCGGCTCGAGTTTGCGACAAGAAGTGAGTCTGCCGTCGCCGCATCGCGCACGCAGCCGAACGGCGCGACGTAAACAAAAGTCGGTCCTCCTCGTGCGTTTTCGGAAAATCAATAAATTGATCGCGCTCGACTATACACGGTGTCTCCTCGCGTCGAGCGATCGAACATCGAATTGCGACGGCCAGCCACGACCGCGATACTTAAACTCTAAACATTACCGCCCGCCTTGATAACCTGGGATTAAACAATCTATGTTTCACTGATAGGAATAGGTAGTGGGCGTAATTTAGAAATAGGTCTTTTCAAAATAGTTGTCTGGGTACGGACAGACACAACACGTGTTAAACAATCTTCACCTGAATAGGTGTTAACGCGTTAAGATCATTCGCTTCACTGGAAGATGACTGAAACAATTTTGTTAATTCAGAGTCAGCCCCCTTGAAATTAGTTCTACAATCACTTCGCAGGGTTGCACAAATTCCTCTCTGGGAGGTGAAGCGTTTATAAGCTGCAATAAATGCATCAGTAGTATAGTCCATGACCAACTCAATATGAACGGCAGAAGTTACCTCACACACGAAAAGAGCAACATATGTTTTATATGTCTTCGCATTCCTCCCCTTCCAAGTTTTGATATTGAATGGATCTGCGTAATCTACTCTTGAGTGTAAAAATGGATGAGACGGAGTTACACGCTCGGGTGGCAATTGACCCATAAATTGTTGAGCTCTACGTTGTCGATAACGAGCGCATTTAACACGTTTCAAAATAAAGGATCTAACTGGAGTTCGTCCCCCCACAATCCAATATTCGTTTTGAATAACTGTCAAAGTTACCTGCGTCCTCCCGTGCATAGTACGCGAATGTGCGTCAGCAATTATTAGAGATGACAATGTCGAGTCCCTTGGAAGAATCAGAGGATGGTTGGCGTCCTCGGACAGAAGAGAGTACTGAAGACGTCCTCCTTCTCTAAGTAACCCATCTGGATCTATTCTCGGGGTAAGTCGAGCGAGAGAGAATTAGGTTTTGGTAAATTATTCCAACTAGAAATAAGTTTAAGTTCGTCAGTGAAGGACGCTTGTTGAACAATCTGCAGGGTTCTGTTTACCCGGTATTAAATTCCAAATGAGTTGCGGTAAAGCTTCTTGAATCCAGTAAACGTGGTTTTGTATAAACTCTTTCCATCTCGATGGATGGTTCGTTATCTATGTATGTGCGACGGATGATACATCGATAGTGCGTTTAGTATGAATTGTAGGAATATTTAACTTTAGAGTGAATCGAAAGACATCAGTGGATGGTTGCCAACACAAACCGAGCGCATGAACTGTAGTCTCTTCTATTTGAAGAGAATGCAATTCAATACGTATGTCTGAAGGTATAGCTTTAAGTACTTTAAATGTATTACTAACTCATTTATGTAATGGAAAACTGCCCGCCATGAAGAGCCGGTTTACCTGATCTACAACTGCTTTTGCAGTAGGTGAAATATTGGTTGAATGAATTGAAGTGTGATCAAAGATTGCAATTCTGAATTTAAAGGTAAACGTTTGTATGTCGTACGAATGTTAGAACACCCAACGAAGGAGAACTCGACTGAGTAGAATATAATTCTGTCGTAGACAGCTGCTCGGATTCCCGTAGGGAAGTTATTTTCTCAAGCGACTCAAGATAACATTACGTGTCGTAGCAAGGAGATTTCTCTCTGTACTGGCTCTAATATTAGATAGCACACACCTTCGTAAAGATGGGCAGTAGATCCAATTAGACTCAAAGCAAGGAATGCAAGAGTCAATTAATCACAAAATGAAAATAACAACTCGTCATATAAGGATTTTGTAAACCAAAGACTCAGACTGAAAGTAGCTGATAATAATAATGGCATTTGTATGCACTCAATGAAATGGAAGCAGTCTACAGCAATTAAGTGTAAATAACACGGTATAAATGCTGAATACATTGAGTTTGCAAGGTTGTAAGTCAAGCAACCTCAATGATTCAATTGAAAAGACTAACAGAAAATAAATCCGTAGTATAGTAAGAATCAAATGTGCATAATGTACAAACTCAGTTCGGCAGTATCAACACATTTGTAGTGTAAGTGCAATAACCTGCTTGAACTGAATGTATGCATCTCGTATTACGCGCCTTAGACGCAAAGAAAGGAAAGGAAAAGAAGCATGCATCCTGCATTTCGCAGGCTGCAATTATCAAGGCAATCATCTCATGTCCCGAAAGGCGCTTGCAATAGATCAGTATCATAAAACATAATCATATTTAAAACGCAAGGCATAAGGCACGTTATTATGAAATTAAAATAGTAATGGACTGTAACTTCATTCGGTTAATGCATTTCAATTATTTCCGCAGAACGCAGTCAGTACAATTTTACTTTGAAGGTTATTGATCTTTAAAAAAAGAACAATGTAAACTCTCTCGGAAAGATGTACCGTCGTCATGCACCGAGATACGTACGTATCTTGTCTCAAAGTGTACCGATGTTCGATTGAACTTTAGCGACTTGCTCGATAGTGCACCAATGGGTGTCTTATTGCTTCGAATAAAGCAATTCTCCGCTGTGCGCTCACGAGGAGTGCATGATGCTTCGAATGAAGCAAACTCTCTTTTTTGTGCCACTCACTAGGAATGCATGTTGCTTCGAATGAAGCAAACTCTCTTTATTGTGCTACTCGCTAGGAGTGCATGTTGCTTCGAATGAAGCAAACTCTCTGTTGTGCGCTCACGAGGAGCGCATGTTGTCTCGAATGAGACAAACTCTCTGTTGTGTGCTCACGAGGAGCGCATGTTGTCTCGAATGAGACAACCTCTCTTCTGTGCACTCACAAGGAGTGCATGATGTCTCGAATGAGACAAACTCTTTACTAAGTTAAGTAACTACTCGCCCTGTGGCGTAGTGATTCGACGCAAATTGATTCCACGTTCCTTTTAAGCAAGGAGAGGCGAGCGTTTACTCTCTGAATAGTGAAGCTCGGTAAACCGATTTCTATTAGATTGTCATGTACGTTGACAATAACTTTACTCAACGTGAGCTGCTGCTCTAATAACTCTTAATGTAACGTATCTTCATTGTCACAAGAATCTATAAATGATTCTGAGTAAGAAAGAAAATTAAATCCGTAAACGGCACTCTCCACCTTCCGTTCGTATCGTACTCGGTATCGCTCCTCCACTTATCTGACTGTATTTCCGAATTTCACTATCTGCTTTTATTATCCGGCTCGTTTGGACCAAAATGTTGAGTAGAGACCTCGTAGATATCTCGCGAGAAGAGGAGGGGCGATACTCAAATAACGAACACGAAATAGAATTTGTTTGAATCAATTTATTCGGCAGAACTACTCGGTGGAATACCAGCATTCGCTGCTGGGACAAGGGAAAATTGCCGAAAAACCTTGTCAGTATTCGATACAAATAGTACACATAATACAGAAATTATGATACTACAGGTGAAAAGGCAAGAATACAATAATACCAAGTATAAAAGCAAAATACACGTAAATATTGGTGAATACTCACGATATGATCAAGAAACAATAGAATAGATAAATCTCTTTCAATCTTATAGGCATTGTTTAATGCTAATATCACTCGAAATAAAGTTATAGATGTAAATAAGTAAAGTAAAAGTTGAATCAGTAATATTTAAACCAAAGAAAATAATAGTGAAGTTGACTTAAGAATATCTCAGGATCATTGGCAAATAAAGATATAAAGCAAAGTAATTACACTTGGCATCACTTAGTTTGAGCAGCCAGAATTAATAATGAATAAATCACACAATAGTAATAATAACTCGAGAGTATCCCGAGAATTATGGCAAATATCACACATGAGGAAATTCACATGATAGAATAAAGTCTTCCGCAACGCAGTGAATTAATCACACAACTAATCTTCACTCAAATGAAAGTGTGTCACAAATATCATAAAGGATGTATTTCGCAAGAATAATACGTAAAATGTGCACAATGAAAGTAAATGTTGTAAAGCTAGAATATACTACAAAGAATGAAATAAACAAATAGAGAGATTATAATCTATCTCGCTGAGAATTGCTATAAATATTTTGTGACAGGAAATTCCGAACTCAACGTCCCGCAGTCTAAACTCTCGGGGATCCGCGTTAGAATAAGACGACATTTAATTAATATTAGAATTAAAAACGTAGCGCTAGGTGCAATAGGATTGCTCTGCGCAGCCGAGATGCCGAACAGACCTTGACGGCTGTGGCCAATGAGCGTCGGCCTTGCCGTGCCGATGGTGACTTTCCCCTCTCCCGAACCAACCGAACGGAGAGGATCCGGAAAAGCGCGACGGAATACACTCTCTGTGTGAGCATCGTGCGCGAATGTCGTTAATCTCGTAGCGAAAAAGATTTGTCAAGCGATCGTGCGGAGGGTCAGGTGTAAAACGCCGAAACTGTTGTCGAAAGAGAGCGCATGGAGAGTCGATCTCCGAGAGTCGTAATCGCCTTAGATTATAAAGTGTGATTGTTATCGGAAATAAAGCATATTGATCTTCGTCAGAACGTAAGTAATAATCTTCAGTTCCGTCAATTATCTCCCATTTCTTGGTATCTCCTGTTTCCTGGGTCACCCAATCGAACCGTCTTATTGTAAATTAAAACCTTTGTTAATTTCGGGGAAAATTAACTGGCGCCCGACTTGCGTTAAATAATTGCATTTTGAGCCCCGACAGCTCTGACCCAAGCCGCGTCGGGTGAAAGGGTTCGTAAAAAGAAATCCTGTCTCAATTGGCGCCCAACGTGGGCAGTTGGGAAACGAAAACGATAATTAAAGTAATAGATTTGTATAACTTGTTATAAACGGCGAGGCCGAGCGTGCCTGTCGGCTCCGCATTCCGAGCTCAAGGCCGGCCGTAGAGTCAAACGTAAACAAACAAGAAATACCTCATGCTTTCTTCGACTAACGTTCTCATGTATTGATTATTTATGTATCGAGTGATCGCAAAGCGGAGAGTCCGCCAATTCGACGATGCTTAAAGTTAGTGAAAGTAAATTGTTGTCGATGAGTGGGATTTTGCTCTCATTCGTTGACAAATTATTGTAGTTTGTATAAACTGTAAAATTTTGTTAATTGTAAAATTATTTATTAATCACGTGTTAATTTCGTTTGAACGATGTAAATGTCCCGTTCATGACAATATATGAAATAAACTGCAGTCACTTAATCTAGATCTTGCTCGGATTCTGTGGCTTGTCGAGATTATTGAGATTATTGAGTGGATTCTACGGGACAAAGGTCTCGCCCTGGTCCGCGTCAGCTATTGTTTTCCCATTTGTCGACAACTTATTAAGCGAATACATGCTACGTTCGTTATATATGTTAATTTATTATGTGCGCGTTCTGTCAATTAGTTCATACCTTGCTATGGATTATTGACGAGGTCTGTTCTACGTGTTACTATTGAAAAGTCAATGACATTGTCTCAGTCGCTGATTGATTGTAAATTAAGTTATTGAACGTCATTGCGAAAGTCGACGACAATTAGATAGCTCGAGTTTTGCCTCGGTTGTCGACTTGCTGAATAATCGTAGAATAAATCAAGCTATCAATTCTTAGTAAAATTTCATTAAATCGGCAAAGCAAGCATTGGCACAATTACCGAATAATCAAACTGAAACAAAGAATTATCGTCAGATAAGGCCTTAGCAAGACTAAACGTAGCTTAACATCATGACGTCTATGTTTCTTTCGCCGCCTAAACGTACTACTAGAGCCGGACCAAAATTAATAGACTTAAATGGAAAAAAATCGTCAAACGACCAAAGTTCACAATTGTCGCTCAACGAAACGTTTCCAAAAGGGGACGCGTTGAGTGGGGACTTGCAGACCGGGACCATCCTGCCGCAAATCGTTGAGGGCGCGGGGGCGGGGGGCCCGTTTACCGATCGAAATCCGGACACGACCGTTTTGATACAGCGAGCCGTCAGTGCTATCCCTAAAACCATCAATCGGGGGGGTACGCCGGTAGGTAGAGGAAGGAGATCGCGGGGGGCGACCCCGACTCTTAATGAAAATCCACATTGGCAATCGCTAGAAACGACGCTCGGAACCTTGACGACAAGACTGAACCATTTTGATACAAAATGGGCACGCGTTGAGACACTCGAAAATAAAATAGATTTGTTGTTGCAAAATTTAAATATATCAAACAACACCGAAACTAATAATAATATTGAAATTCCACCACTCAACTTAGCGTCTAGAGGAGAAAGCGCGGCGGGTAAAGCAACAATGAATAGCGAAATGCTTAATCACGCGTACAGTAGCGACGAAGAGGATAACGAGGTTGAAGTTAGTTTAATTAATACCGAATTATCAAAGACGGTCGGAAACGGGCAACAAAGAAGCCCAATCGACATAAATCGACATAAAAAAAATCCAGCTGTTATATCAAAATGCCAGTAGGCCACCGCGAGAGAGACTAGCGAACTCCCCGGGGGCTTTTGTACCGTATCGCCGGGAGAACGGGCGGGGAAAAACGGTAAATGTAGAACCATCAAACAGTTCTCGGAATATTGACAAAGAGATACGGCAGGCACGTCAAAATACGCGAGGATTGTCCCGAGAGATAGTACTCGGAACCGAGCTACCCGGTAACTATAATAATTCGTTAACTAATAATCCGCAAGCTGCGTCTTATCGTAGAATAGATACGGTCGGCGCGGAATCGTCGAATAATTTAAATGACACTGCGTGGCCCAGGTCGTCGGGAACCAGATGGGCACATAGCTTGTCGCGGAATGCAGATACCTTAGACTTGAGAGGTTCGGTCGATGGGGGTACTCGTCGTGTAAATTTTCGGACAGAAAACTTAATAAATGACAGGCACCGAAGTTCGCAATTTATGGATACGGAACAGAGCAATCGACGAGTTGATAGACTCATAATCGCGGAGATGACCCCCGAAGATGAACTGGTAACTCGGGAGAACGTAACCAACGAGGAATATCGTCGACTAATTCAAAACAGATTAGAAGCAGAACATGATGAGATCTGTACCCCTAACCTTAGATCTAGGCGCGAGCAACAATCGCCAGTTAGGAGGGGAGTTCTATCGTGGCGTAGTAGCGAATCGGACGATAGCGACGATAATATTCGAGGAGCTGACGGTTATCAACACGCGCGAGCTCGAAGGAATGCCTCGTCAACAAGTCGGTACGGTGGTAGGGAAAATAACTCACCCGCGTACGCATACGATCGCGAACTTGAATCAGCCATGAAAATTGGCCGTATCGTTAGGGATTGGAAGATCACGTTTCCCAAAACAGAGAAAGACCCGGAACAGTTCCTGCTGATTTTGAAAGACCAGTTGAGCGTGAGCGGGATAAGAAAAGATCTGTTTGTTCCTTGCCTGTCAAGCGTTTTCGAGGGACCGTATAGAGCATGGTACCTGCTGAATAAACAACGTTGGCAAACGTGGAAAGATTTTACACGCGCCTTTCGCTTTCAATGGGCAGTGAAAAAGGACGATGGGGCACTCTTTCTAGAAGTCTGTAATTTAAAGTTCGAAAAGGGAGAAACCTTAGCAGAGTTTACTTGTCGAGCACGTTTTATTTTTGAAAGGATGCAGAATCCACCGTCATTTCGCGAACAATTAAAACAAATTCTTGTCGTTTAATCCAAGATTAACTTTTGAAATCTTGAATCTGCCTATCCACGATTATGACAAATTCTTGCACTATTTAAATGAGCGAAATTATTTATATAATCGTTCAGTCGAAGCTCAAAAGGGAACGCGCGGGAAATTCTCCAAGTCAGATCTGAGGTGTTTACATGATAGTACTGACGAGTCTGATGTTCAGTCTATTGGAAACGAGAGTAGCGACGAGAGCGCAACCGAGCTAAGAGCTATACAGACAAAACCGCCACGTAACGCTAAAAAGGAAAATAGCACGGCGAACAATACAAAGACATTAGTTAAGCAGAGGCTCGAAAAGAATATAGCGACCTTTAAGAAAACCGCGAAGTCGCCAACTGATACCCCGAGCGAACAACCACCGGCCCCTCAAGCAAGGCTTGCCCGAGACCTTACTAAAATATTCTGCCATAACTGTGGCGAGACGGGACATATGGCGCGTTTCTGTATCGCGGAGCGGCAAGTCTTGTGCCTTATTTGTCAAAATAAAGGCCACGTAAATAAAGATTGTCCAACGCGGGCGGGAAACGAACAGGGCCGGCAGTAACCTCCCCTCAGGCTACCGCCACAGAAGGCCCGATTGAGGGAAAGAAAACAAAATACAATATAAAACAGATAAAATCCCTGGATAGATTGGAAACGCGTGCCGACATACTTACGTCGAATCAGCCCCAAGTGACCATAGCTAACGTTAATCGCGAGACAGTATCATTAGACTTATTAGAGATGCTCTCAAGCGATTTAGAATGGTCCGAGGATGAAATCGACTTGGAATCCGTCAATTCGAGCGAACATCCCTCGGAAATTGTTCGATTGTCAACGTTGACGACTAACGGGACGCCAGACGTTAGGGACGCGAAACGAGGTAGTTCGCCAGACTTAGAAAACTTAAAAGACTGGCGACCGATCGGGTTACCACCGCACCATGTCCATCGCTTAACTCAGCGTCGAATTTTTTGTACGGGCAACGATCTTACGGAACCGACTAAAGTCGTAAGAATACCGGTAGAGATCTCAGTTTTTGGGGAGAAAATTCGCGGAATAATAGATAGCGGTAGCGAAAGATCGTACCTAAATCAGACCACTTACGAGCGAATAAAAAAATTTCAAGTCAGGGAACTTTCTCCGGACTCGACATCGGAAAAGGGAGTACGACTCGGTGATAGGACAATTGTCAAAACTAAAGGGGGTACGTCCTTCATAATTGACGTAGGCGATGTTTACGGTCCTCAATGGTTTAGTGTCCTCCCAAATTTGTCGAGTGATTTAATTCTTGGTATGGACTTTTGGATGTCCTTTAAAGTCAAAACTGATCCAACGACGGAAAAAGTGGACTTTGGAGGGGAGTAAATACTTGTACCCCATATTACACCGATTCGTCACCCCGACAAATTTAATGGCTCTGACAGACGAGCATGCTGATAGATTGAAAACTTTTCTCGACGCCGAATTCGCGAAATTTGATCGGGAATCCACCGGCGTTACAAATTTAACAAAGCACGTAATCGAACTAATAGATCCAACCCCACATAGGCAGAAACCGTATCGACGTAGTGAAGCAGTTCGCGAATTCATTAACAAAGAAGCCGATAGGTTGTTAGAAAAGGGATTCATAACTTGGAGCAATAGTGACTGGGCATGTTCACCGGTCGTGGCTCCCAAGGCAAACGGAGGTCTGAGATTTTGTATAGACTACCGTCCTGTGAATCGTCAAACGGCAAAAACCTGCTTACCCGTTACAGCATATGAAGTCAATCTTGTCCCAGCTACATCAAGCAAAGATAATCTCGACCCTAGATATGAGTGAGGCGTTTCATCAAATTCCAATGGACGAGGAAAGTAGGAAATATACTGCGTTCGTTGTCGAGGGCAAGGGATTGTTAGAGTGGTTGAGAATGCCATACGGGCTAACAGGCGCGCCGTCCACTTTCCAGAGTCTGATGGACCAATTAAAGAGTAAAATTAAAGAAAAAATCGCCGAAAGACACCTTCCGAATAAGTGGGCGGATCAGGTATTCGCGTATTTGGATGATTGGATTGTAGTTAGTCAAAATCTTAAAGAACATCTTGCAATATTGTCAATTTTGTTTGAAGTACTACGCGAAGCAAAACTCGTGATCAATCGTGAGAAAAGCAGTTTTGCCTGCAAAGAAGTAAAATTCTTTGGTTATATAGTTGACGAGTTTGGCATGAGGCCAAACCCGGAAAAAATCCAACCAATCCTCGACTTTCCGGTTCCGAAAGACCGAACGCAATTACGACAATTTAACGGTCTTGTAAATTGGTACCACCGACATTTGAAAAATATCGCGAGGGTGCAAGGACCGTTGAATAAACTAACTAGTCCGAAAGTTCCGTGGAAATGGACGGAAGTCGAACAAAAGTCGTTTGACGAAATTAAATCAGCACTAGCCAACGCGCCGCGATTGTATACGCCGATACCGGGACAACCTTTTATTTTGTACACCGATGCCAGTGATTTCGGGCTAGGCGCGATACTGGTACAGAAAGACCCTGACAGCGATAAGGAGAATTTAATCGAGGTATTAAGCCAACCGTTGAGAGGCGCGGAATTGCACTATACCACTACCGAGAAAGAGTGTCTGGCGGTAGTTTGGGCGGTCGATAAATTGCGTTGTTACTTAGAGGCCATGCCGTTTAAAGTCGTCACGGATCATCAAGCTTTACAGTGGCTCTACGGATTAAAAAATCCTGTAGGCCGCCTCGCGAGGTGGGCTATTTATCTTCTGCAACACGAACTGACAGTTGAGTATAGGCGCGGAACAACAAACGAGGCGCCGGATGCCCTTTCGCGCATGTACGACGTTGACGTTGATCCACGGGGGTGGGAGAAAACGGTCGAGGAAACAATTAAAAGTCGAGCTAGGTTAACAACTATTTGTGACAAAGACTGGTATGATGTAAAACGCGAACTCGTAAGCAAACAACCCGATAGATTCGCGGATTGGAAGATCGAAAATGACGAGCTATACTATCATAGACCAGACTACGCGAAAATGCTGATCGATGACGAACACCCGTGGAAAAGAGTAGTCAGACCAGCTGAAGTTCTCGGGATTTTACGGGAAAATCACGAAACTCCACAGGCAGGGCATCTGGGTAGAGATAGCACGTACGATCGAATACGACAGAACTATTATTGGCCAGGCATGTCGCAAGACGTAAAATCTTTTGTCGAAGACTGCGACGTGTGTATGAGGGTCAAGTTTAATCAGAGGCCACTGAAAGGGCCTTTGACGACAAGACCTCTACTTACACCGTGGGCGCAGTTGTCAATCGATACGGTGGGGCCGTTTACTCGTTCGAAGAAGGGAAACGTGTACATAATCGTTGTACAGGACCTCTATACGAAATTCGTCGAACTGTTCCCGGTACGTAATCAAACCGGCAAAATCGTGGTGAAGGTCTTGGAAACGGTGTTCGATAGATGGGGAACTATTCCGGAGTCAATTGTCACGGATAATGGTACGGAATATGTGAATAAAGACGTTAAGGCTTCTTAACAGCCAATAAAATTAGCCATATCACCACCCCGTTAGCACATCCGCAAGCGAACCCCGTGGGAACGCGTTAATAGAACGATAAAACCTATGATCGCGGCATTATAAAAACCAGTCAAACGAGTGAGACGAAAATTTGTCGAAACTCCAACTTGCGTACAATACGGTGCCTCACTCGGGCAGCAGAGTCACTCCGTTTTACTTAAATCACGCGCGAGAAGCGAACTTAAACCAACGGAAACGTTTAGTTGACAATAACCAACAAGCGACTGACGAGGCGGTGACTGATGGGGTCAAACGATTGGCCAAATTTGACGAATTGCGCAATGAAGTTGAAAACCAATTAAAGATTTACTCTCACAAACGTCTTGCTAAGGCTAATTCAGACAGAACAAAGCAATTCGACCTGAATATCGGTGCGGAAGTCTATTATCCGAATAAAAAATTGAGTAAAAAAAGTTGAAGGATATTCTGCCAAGTTAGCCCACCGATATTTAGGCCCAGCAATTGTGAAACGAATAATTGGGCCAATGATCGTGGAATTGGCGGATAGGAACGATAAAATTGTCGGGAAATATTATGTAACAGACTTAAAAATTCCCCGTCGCAGTTTACGTAGTAACTAAATTGCGTTAAACAGATTGACCAAAGGACAAATAAAGGACGCCCGCTCCAACTCCGAGGGACTACTCCAACAACATGAGCGACACCAAGGATACGTCAGCCGCCCTCGACTCCGGGGAGACCGCCGAGCGCCTCTATGCACTGATGGCGGAAAAGCTAGAAATCGAAGCAAAAGTACGAGCCCTGAATACGGAGATCGAGTCTGCGCTAAGCGGGACTGCCTCTGTCGCCAGAGCACCAGTGACAGACGCTCCAGGAGCTTCGGCTGATTTTGACCAGTTGTCAATAGGCTCTGACGATCTATTTGTCTCGCCTGCCCCTTCCCTCCGAGAGCCGCAGTCAAGCCGCAGAGGATCTGATTTGGTGACCGCGCCGCGCAGTGCAGAGGCGGCCCAGTTGCTTGAGGAGATTCGTAATCTCCCACCACCGAGACTCAAGCTCACCTTGCCGAAGAGGATAACCGATGCAGACATCCATAGAGAGAATGTCCGCCGTAACAGGATCCCGCCGGGAGGTCACCTCCAGCGGAAGTCAGCCATCACGGGGAAGGAACTCAGAACTGTCGATGACCCGGAGGCACTGGTTGCCCCGTCAGTTATGGTAAAACCATTGCCGTTAAAAGGGATGCCATCGTTGGACGAGGTGCTAAGGGAGCTCGGAGTTCCAGGAGCCGACAGCATTCCACGCAAAGAGAGACCTCTCTACATGGCCGATTGTCGCATAATCAGCGAGGAACTTTTCAAATCCATCGTCACCAAAAGGGCCGAATACCTGCTCAAGAAGATGGAATCTACCAAGGTCGACCGTGGCACCCAGACGTACGTCTCCGTCGCGGGAAAACCACGAGTTGTCGGCTGTGTCAACTGTAAGTCAGCGGAACACCATTTCAAGGCCTGCGGCCTACCCTATCGGCCTGGATTTTGTCAAATTTGTGGTGCAGACGGGTTCGACACGCCGGACTGTATTTATCCTCATGGGATCGAACATGAACGCGCCCTCAATCGCTGCGCGGGGTACGCCAAGGACCTCAGCTTGTACTGTCCGGAATGTCCCGACTGCAATATAAGGTTCGAAGGACTGTCTGACTGGCTCCGACTGAATTACGCCACTTGGCCAACATGGATGATCCCAGCCGACCACAGGTATCTTGTCGGTGAAGGAGAGGAGGTCCTCAGACGTAAAGTCAAGGCTAAATTTGACTCACCCGAAGACTACCCTAACAAGCTGAGGAGGTTCCTTATTAGGGAAAACGCCCTCTTGTCAACGTCGAGGGTGGCAAATCCCGGAGCCCCTGGGGCCCAACAGTTGTCGGAGGAAAAACGACGACAGGCCATTCGAGCCCTATGCTCGCCCCTGGGAAAGAAATCGCTCGACGAGGCCATGAAGGACAGGACCCGAGATCGGGGACGGCGAGGAGATTAAAGTCATCGTGCCCACTAAGTTCAAGAAAACTTCAAAGTAAACTACCAGAAAGCGCGCCCATGGCTGACCACTTAAGTTAACAACTTGTCATACAAAATATTATATCGTATAGTTAAACTGCCGTGTGTGCCTACATATATAACCACTAACCTTTCTTATAAAATAAAATACATTGTCCAAGTCAATTGTCATTGTTAACCTCGACCTTATCCTCTAGGATACCAAGAAGATATACACTCTTGCTAAATAACCTGTGGCATATAGACGGAACTGCAGATTGTACGTTTAAGACAATTGTCGGGTCTTCTATTTCAGCCGCAAGTTGCAGATAAGAACCAGTCTATCAAGACATTTGATCGCTCTGTTGGAGGAATTATCCTGCTTAGACGTTGAGGTCCGAAGGGGGGGGATGTGACAAGAAATTCCGAACTCAACGTCCCGCAGTCTAAACTCTCGGGGATCCGCGTTAGAATAAGACGACCATTAATTAATATTAGAATTTAAAAACGTAGCGCTAGTGGCAATAGGATTGCTCTGCGCAGCCGAGATGCCGAACAGACCTTGACGGCTGTGGCCAATGAGCGTCGGCCTTGCCGTGCCGATGGTGACTTTCCCCTCTCCCGAACCAACCGAACGGAGAGGATCCGGAAAAGCGCGACGGAATACACTCTCTGTGTGAGCATCGTGCGCGAAGGTCGTTAATCTCGTAGCGAAAAAGATTTGTCAAGCGATCGTGCGGAGGGTCAGGTGTAAAACGCCGAAACTGTTGTCGAAAGAGAGCGCATGGAGAGTCGATCTCCGAGAGTCGTAATCGCCTTAGATTATAAAGTGTGATTGTTATCGGAAATAAAGCATATTGATCTTCGTCAGAACGTAAGTAACAATCTTCAGTTCCGTCAATTATCTCCCATTTCTTGGTATCTCCTGTTTCCTGGGTCACCCAATCGAACCGTCTTATTGTAAATTAAAACCTTTGTTAATTTCGGAGAAAATTAACTGGCGCCCGACTTGCGTTAAATAATTGCATTTTGAGCCCCGACAGCTCTGACCCAAGCCGCGTCGGGTGAAAGGGTTTGTAAAAAGAAATCCTGTCTCAATTTAATAATAGCTGCGAATCCGAATGCGGGTTTTATGAATGTAAACACAAACGAAAAGTACGTATCAATTAAGAAAAGACTAATGGCCGTAAGGTAGTAGGCGATATGAGCAGCTACAACTCGATGTAATCCCAATTTCAGCACGAGTTTTGCGGAACTGTGTTACGTGGTAACAATCGTAAGGAAGCGTGACCGCTCACGCTCGAACGTGTGCTCGGCTCGAGTTTGCGACAAGAAGTGAGTCTGCCGTCGCCGCATCGCGCACGCAGCCGAACGGCGCGACGTAAACAAAAGTCGGTCCTCCTCGTGCGTTTTCGGAAAATCAATAAATTGATCGCGCTCGACTATACACGGTGTCTCCTTGCGTCGAGCGATCGAACATCGAATTGCGACGGCCAGCCACGACCGCGATACTTAAACTCTAAACATCCTCCTTGCTCCCCGGGGGAGAAAGGTTCCATCTCGGCCCTGTCGGCCCTTCCGCCAATCCGTTGCGCCACGCGCGCCAGCCCCGCGCCCCGCGGTCGAACCCCTCGTCGGCCCCGTGTCGTCCTCGCGCCGCCTCGTCCCTCGCCACCGGTCCCGCTCCCGTCATCGGTTTCCGCATTCCACATCTTGAAGCGCGGTGCCTCGGTGAGGTGCCGCGTTTTCATTCAAATAGATATAAGGGAATAAATAAACGTTAATTATTAGATTCGTTGGGCCCCTGGAGATTTTTCGCGGTCGCTCTTCTGGCTCGTCCGCGGGCGCGAACCCGCGCCTTGTGACGGCGGCGGGGCGCTGCCACGTGCGGCAAACCGTCACGTCACATTGTAAAAGGACTGATTTTGCAATAAGCCTGTGACATATATAAAAATCATATATATTTTACGTACACTAGAAAAGTATAATTAAAAGTATAATTTACGTACACTAGAAAAGTATAATTAAATCTTTTAGGAGATATTAATTTAATTCTGCAGGTACAAAATTAATTGTTCAAATGCTTTGGCGTTAACAGTTTGAAAAACTTAAAATTGCACAAAATAGGGTCTTTAAAGTAGGTAGTCTACGCCGGTTCTGGATTACTTGTTGGCGAGGGGGAAAAGGGGCGAGGGGTTTCGGCAACGCGGGGTACTCCATGCCGGCGGCGCGGGGGTCCGCGGGGCAAGGGAGGGAGCGTGTGCACTTATGGCGCGGGGGTCCGCGGGGCAAGGGGAGAGTGGCGGCCTACAGCGTGGGTCCGGGGAGGAAGGGGGGGGCCTTAGGCGCGCGCTCGTTGGGGAGTATGTTTATAAACGCAGCGTCTTGCCCTGCAAACGATCGTTGATTAATTTTGTGGTCAATTATCGTGCCGCCAATGTCCTCTTCACTTTTCTAGGAAGAGATGTTTATCATAGATTATGTTTCTTTCAAGTATGCACGTGCGGTATGCACGTGCTGTCTGTACGGCGCGAATTTTTGAGTGCCCTCTCTCTTTAACTCAAGGGTTTTGGTGCGACAGATATCCGTCGCATGATTTTTCTCGAAATAGCCCTTTATCGGACCATGCCTTTGCGACTACGAAAAAATAGCGCGAGCGCCGGTGACAGGCTGCTATAATTTACGATCAATTATCGCAGCGCCGATGTCCTCTTCATTTTTCTAGAAAAGGACGTTTTATCGGCGAGCGTGTCACCATTCGACATGGACATTTTGTGACGTCATTCGGTTAAAATTTTGCGTCTAAGAGGCCACTTCTTTGCGATGTAGGTATACTAAACATCTGATGACACTATGCACTAAACAGAAAAAGAAATGATACACAACGCTCCAGAAACAAGAGAAAAAAGCTATGGAAGAAAAACATATAACGAAGAGCGAAGAGCGTCAATACTACAGTCTCTGATTTGAAAGCCAGCGCATCGGTCGAAAAAGTATATCGGTCGAAAAAAGTGTAACAGTTATTTCATTCATACTTTTGTGAAATGTGCAATTGTTCAATATGGAAATAGACGATATGGAAATAGACAATAATTTTGAACAAATTTAGACGAGTCATCCGACGAAGATCGCGCGTTGTCGGATGACGATGACAGTGATTACATCAGCGATCATCAAGGAGATGATCTTGTTTGAAACGACTAAAAAAATAGTGTCATACTCAGAAATTTGCTCGCTAATTTGACGCACCAAGTTTTGCGCGATATATTGTTACTACACCACGGGCGGTAGTTTGTTGCATGTGCATCGTGCATGGTAAGAATAGCGGATGCAGATTACGGATATATGTATGCTGTGCGAAAACGTGATTGAGCTGTACGACGCGATAGAAGGCCGGTCCTGCTCCAATTGCAGACTTCCGGTATATCAAATCTTTCCATGCAATATGTGTCCAATTTGTGTACACTGAAAAAAACATTGCCGTGAATTGAAC
Source organism: Leptothorax acervorum (assembly GCA_035220615.1). NCBI lineage: Eukaryota > Metazoa > Arthropoda > Insecta > Hymenoptera > Formicidae > Leptothorax > Leptothorax acervorum. The sequence goes on along the minus strand of JASTWQ010000148.1, from coordinate 789 downwards.
AATATAAAGTGTACGCGAGCAACATGCAAAGAATCCGCTTTTACGAATACTTTAATGACTCTGTCAAGTATGTTTATCCTTGTAGACAAGATATCGTTGATGCTTTAAAGGGCGATAAGATCCACGAGGAGAAACGTGTGTGCAACGAATATCACCAGTGCAGTTTCTTCGCGATCGTGAACTCGGTATACGCGGAACCAGTGAACGCGTAGTCAGACAAGGAGTTGTTATCAACACTGAGGATCCATATAACTGGCCTTATCACCTGAGATGTAAAGCGTACAGACACTTGTGGAAAAATACGATAGAGGAAGAAGAGGAGAGAGGAAGAAAGAAGAGGAGAAGAAGCCCAAGTGTGTAAGAAGTTGTATGAGATTTCGTTTATTTTATATTATTTTGAGGGAAGCGCGATGAAGAGCATACTATAATACCGTTGCGCGATGAAGCATTAAACCGTTGCGCGATGAAAAGATAAAGATAGAAAAGTGGCTTTGATACTCTGTACATTCAGATTCGTACAGGTATTAGGAGGTACGTCAAATTGGCGGTGATAGACAACTTGGAGTCTTCGGTCTATAGATGCCAATTGGAATTATCCAGCGATTATGCTTGAAAACGCTTCTGATGATAACGCAATTGATGATTGTGATCGATGCTATTGATAATGCTCTTGGCGACTTACTTACAAAATGCCCCCACTTCAATCTTTATCATTTTATGAGTACGCACTATCACGTTCAAGGCTGCCACGGTTTCGTTTATCGTGTGATGGAGTCACGTGCAAGTGCT